>VXAD01006707.1:227528-657704 GCA_013399195.1 Dicrurus megarhynchus | reverse complement strand
TTTTTTTTTTTCTGTTAAGGCTGACTTTCTTAGCTGAGAACAGGCTAAGTATGTCCAAAGCAACTCAGCAGCTGGTGAAGATAAAGCCAGAACTGTCAGAAAACGCAGAGCAGAGGTATTTTTGCAGGTTGAAATGAAGGATAGGAGAGACACATTTGGATTAAAAGAAAAAGGGAATTAACCTTGAACCTCTCTCCAAAGTCTGATTTAAACATGAATCTCATTTAAATTAAAAAAAAAAAAAAGGCAAGAAGTATAATTCACTGAGCTTTTTTATGCAGTGTCTGCAGTTCCTGGTTTGGGAAGCAATGAGCTAAAGACAGCCAGAGTGCAAGAGAGTGGTTCTGACTACAAACGTCACCTGCACAGGGGCAGAAGCAGAGATGTCATTAACTTTTCCCCCAGCTTTGTGCCCTGTCCCCTGTCCGGTGTGCTGGATTGATCATCAGGCAGATCATTATCCCCTTGAAAGTGCTGACAGACATAATTCTTTGCAGCAGCACCAGAGATAGCCTCCTTACACAGAGGGTTACATGAACCCATGTCTTTGTTTAATATTTTGTAAGGTCCTGGTGAGGAATAACATTCCCTGTTAATCCCTGATTTAGGTGGAGCATGCCAGGATGAAGCTGTTTTTCGCAAGGGAGTGTTTCTTGGTGGATACTGTTTCAGAAGTAGGTGATGAGGGAATGGAGGACTGAGGAGGAGTAATGGCACACGGTTCAGCCTGAATAGATGGCCGAGCAAAGAAAAGTGCAGTAAACTGCTTGCAAGTCAGGGAGGAGCACATAAATGAATCCAGCTTCAAGGCAGGAACATAAAAATCTACCTCTAGCCCTTTACATCTTCATCAGTCCATTTTTCTGATGCTTGAAATACCTTTTTTTCCACTACCTATTCTCACAACTTTCAAATAACTAGAGATAGGGTAAGAGAGGAATCAGATTTGCAGTGAGCTCTGAACATATCTAGAATGATGCTGGTAAACATGAGCTGATGAACCCCCATGTTTAATTTTGTCTTCCTGAAGTTGTACATCCCTCTTCTTCCATGCTGGAAACATTCTCTGAAGTACTTTTTCAGTGATTAGTGATTATCCCTTGGAGAGAGGTCCAAGGGATAATCCCTAATCTGCGAGATGGACAGATTAACAGGGATGCTTGGCCAACAAGGTAGAGTGGGACCTCAGGGGAGGAGAAGGAATTTATTATATTTTGAAGCACTGCGGTAGCAAAGCCCTAGAGAGGTTTTCCGTTTGGGGTTGTTTGGTTTGGGTGGTTTTTCTTCTAGTAGATAATTGTGCTTTTTTCCTATTTAATCAAAAATCCAGTTTGCCTGATTGGTTTTGATGGAAAATTTTCACATAGGTCTTTGTTGTAAGACACCAACACAACAGAATTATCCCTTTATCTCAGCAGATGTGCTTTCCAGAAGGGGAACATCTCAGATGATGAAAATCACAGCAGCTTTGCTGCCTCAGCTCTATCAGACAGTTCTTTTATGACAGAGAATTTGTCTAAACAGATTCTTGTCATTAAAGCTGAAATGCTTTGTGGACAGGTCTTGGATTTGCTCGAGTTTTTACTGCTAACTTTTTGCTGCACAGTTATGTGCAGTGAGTCATTGTGCCTTCTGTAGTGACAGTATGTGTAGGGGGTATGGGATCAAGCCTCTGCTTTGTCCTTTGCTTGAACTAGTCTGTCCTGAAATGATTCAGATGAAGCCAAGTCATGATATGAAAGACTCCTCTTTCTGAGGCTGTCAGAGGTTGTACACTGTTTGCATCTCACATCTGGAATTAGAAAGAAGTGTTCAACCTAGAAAAAGAAATTTTGGCCTGATTCCAATTAAGCAGAAAACCTTGTGGGACTGGATTTTCTTTTCTGAGGACTACAGAAGGGACTCCAAAATGCCTATGTAATTCTGCCACCAGCTACAGTAGGAAAATCTTGCTTCTTGCCAAGATCAGAATCTTTAGAAAAAAATCTTAAAATATAAAAACAAAATTAGTAGTTTTCATTTCTTTTGAGGAACTCTATTTTACCCAATTTTCCCTCATGAAGCAACACATTTGGATGTGTCTGCAAGTGCATCAGTTCGCAGGCTCTGGGAAATGTCTGCCTGCTGTGTGTCCTTGCAATCCTCACTATTCAGTTGGTGCTGGGAGCAGCGGCACCTTCCTGGTCAGCAAGAGACGCTTTTTGCAGCGTGTTTGTTTCTCACCTGTTGTCTTCTAGAAAACCCCATGGAAAATGTATATACAGCAATGGCTCTTCAGTAAGGACATCTGGGGATTTAGATTACATCCAGCAAGGACAAACTATTTGTGAGCAGTGGGGAAGCCTTTTGCGACGGGATATAATATATTGGTAAAAATCATCTTTCTGGGAGCCAGTGGAAACACATTTTCTTTTCTTCTTCCCCAGCCACACTCTCCTAACTCTGCTCTCTGCTGATGAACAACTGCCTATGCAAAGGAGATTGAAAAGGGGATTTACTTTGATTAGACCAAAGCCTTTCCTAGTATTTTCAGTCATAAGTATGGCAGCTTTAATAAGCAGGAAAAGAAGATAAATACGAGTCACAGAGTGACAAGAAACTCAATTGGAAGAGAGTAGAAAGTTCTGTTGGAAGCCATGCTCTAAGTTCTGTCTCTTTCTAGCAGTGTCTGATAATCTGCTCAGTCCGAAGCAGGTAACTTTCTGCAAATATCTGACAAATACCAAGTGAAGGATTTCAAAGGGATAAAATTAAAGCTCTAATTGCTGGGATAGAATTGAATTTATATTCCACCCAGTTAAGGCTGGGAGAATTTCCCATCAGATTTTCTCTTTCTGTGACCTATTGGTTCACAGCCTTCAATGATCTCCTGCCAACCCTGAACCAAAAGGAAGAGAGGTTGTGAGCTGATCTTTTTCATTCAGGGGAATAAAGCCAATTTTATAGGTCATAAATAGGTTGGGAAAGAGCTGAGCACAGTTTGTTCTACAGTTTACCCAATGGAAGCTCTTGATTCATCATTTATTTAGGAATACCACTAACTCCTATCACCTTGTTACCTTGCTAGAGTTCAAATTAAAAGAAGAAAATGTATGCAACAGTCATGACAGACACTGACTTTATATTACTCACTGTCCTCCCTCAGTAGCATCATGAAATATTGATAGTAATAATTATTAATGTATGATTAATTATTAATAATGATAATCTGTAGATGAAAAACTGAATATGACCCAGTAATGTGCACTCAAAGCCTGAAAAGCCACCTGCGTTCTGAGCTGCATTAAAAGCAGCGTGGGCAGCAGGTTGAGGGAGGTGTTTCTGCCCTTCTACTTCACTCTGGTGAGACCCCACCTGCAGTGCTGCATCCAGCTCTGGGGTTCCCAAGCCTAAGAATGACATGGACCTGTTAGAACAGGTCCAGAGGAGGGCCATGAAAATGTTTTGGGGCCTTGTGATGACAGGCTGAGAGTTGGGGTTGTTTAGCCTAGAGAAGGCTCCGGGAAGATCCTATAGCAGTATTATAGTACTTAAAGGAGGTCCACAGGAAAGCTGGGGATGGCCACTTTACCAGAATACAGTGGGTGAGGGATAATGTTTTTAAATTCAAAGAAGAGAGATTTAGATTGGATATTAGGAAGAAATTCTTTATGATAAGGGTGGTGAGACACTGGGATAAGTTCCCCAGAGAAGTCATGGATGCCCATGCATGGAAGTGTACAAGGCCAGGTTGGATGGGGCTCTGAGCAACCTGGTCTAGTGGAAGGTGTCCCTGCCCATGGATGATCTTTAAGGTCCCTTCTGATCCAAACCATTCTCTGGTAATTCTTATTTTCATTCGTTTGGACTGGCAACCAGCAGCTCCAGCAAAGTCCTGTTGGCTGTTCAAGGCATTTAAATTTCAGATGTAAGAAGTAGAGAAGGAATGTTTGGAAAGAGCATCTGTTTGAGCAAAGAAGCAAAGGTCTGGTTTTTATGGGGGAAATGGCAAGGCCACTGTTGTTACCTGGGGCCAGCCAGTGGCAGAGCCTGGAGTAATGATCAGTCCAGACTTTCTTTTGTCTAACAGGACAAAAACCACTGCTTGATGTTCAGGTGTGATTCAGGTAAGAGGTTGTAAAAACATAATTTAGCTAGAATTTTATGAAGGAATAATTATTCCTCATCACAAAAAGTTACATACAGGTGTTTTTAGCATAATTGCAATGTTTGTGCTAATAAGTTACAGAAACATGTAACATACATTACCCAGCTATCATAATTTTATCTGTGATCCTTATATATTATTATGGAATGTGTCTACAAGTTTTGTTAAGATACAAAAGATAGTACTAAATGCCTTTTGGTACCTTTTCCCAAAAATGACATTTTGTTTGCTATTCACCTTATCCCTCCTGTGCTGGTCTGTAAGTTTTTCTGTCTCTGCTATACATCAAGTGCTGGATGTAAAGGGATGCATCCTCTCTGGGAACTGTCATACTCCATGTAACGTGGAGACAACGGCCGAGGACAAAGGGAAACTTGTGAAAGTCTCCAGGAAATATACTGCAGTTTCATAGATGTGTTCCCTGTTGGATGCACTTTTGAGGATAATAGGGCCAAGAGGGACTTGACCCATGCTGGAAAAGACTCATGTAAAGGCTTTTTGAGATGGGACTACAGGAAAATCTGATCTACTTCTGACGTGATTTTTATAGGATTTATGTTCCTTACCCTAGAAATCTATGTGCTGCTTTATCTTTCTGATGTGTCTCCCTCAGGTTTGGATGGTGTCTTCCACAGACAGCTTTTCTCCTGAGTTAAATCCCCAAAGCATTTAATCTTGAGACAAGATTGCTAGTTCATTTTCAGTAAGGCTTAGTGCAGAACTGTGCTGTTGAATGATATTTCATTATCTGTCACAGCAATAACTGAGAGGGGAAAATAATTGTGTAGGGACTAGAATTTGGTGAAATTATCTCTGCATCTGACCAAAGTATGACAAAAGACAGTGTGTTTAACTACATAATAAAAGTTACATGTGCCTTTTTTCCTCCAAGGGAAGGAAGAGACACTGTGGTGTGTCTGAGGACTTACCCTTCATCCTCTTTGAAATCTGATGAGATGTAAGCACTACTTAATTGCTACACCAGCCACAGGCATCTTCTCTGGGCATTTCACACCCTTGAACACTCACAAGAGTGGTGCCATTTTGTGACCACAGGACTGTGGTTACAGCATGAAAACACAGTAGTTTTTGATTTTGTAAGAGAACAAAATTACGGTGGTGATGAATCCAGCAGCCATGAAAGCAGCTTCCATATCATCCGCTAGGAAAAAGTGGAAGAAAATGAATTTTTTTCTGAATGAGTGAGCTCGAAATTTAGTCAGGTTTTTAAGAGAAATGGTAAGACCAGACACTACTTATTTTTTATCATTGTTTAAACACAGGTTTTTTTGCAAATTGCTAGTCCACTCCCCCATGATAGGTAGATAGATAGGTGGAAAGAAAATCATTGTGGAAAACATGTTCTGCCACGGTAATATATAATTATGTGACAAAAAATATATCAGCCTGTGCTACAGGCAAGACATTGTGTCTCATTAGTGTTTGGTGGACTTGATCACAAATAACATGTTTCAAAACTGTCAACTCCCTCTAATTCTTTTTCCATACTTATACTCACAGTCACGTTCAAAATTAGCAGATTTCTGGAAATACACTTCATCTGGCCAGCCCTGTTTCGAATTATTTGCTTGTGTAATTAAAGGAACATGTCCTTCTGCAGCTGCACTTTGAGGGACTAAAAGCAGACAGGCTGTTCTCAGTAAGGGAGCAGTCATTTTTTACCCAGTTAATGATACCAAAGCGTGCTGTGTGTTATGATAACTGGCTTAATGCACCTTTCGAAGACCAGTGCTGGCCATGCCAGGTACTCCTGAGATGCACGGGCCAGAAAGCCAAGGGATCCCATTTGAGACGCAGCATTTTCCCCTGCTGGTTGAAACTGAGTGCAACAAAGCCATTAACAACAGCAGACTCACTCTGAGCTGCGGATCTGTGCCTTGATGCTGATACGCTGCAGGACGTACATGAAAAAAGTGAGCAACCTGCAGCTGAGGGTGCAATCACAATTTTTTCAGCAGTACTGCTGAAATAGATGCAAGCTTCCATTGTTTAGTCCCTCTCTGAGTTCCCATCTGTTAAGGCACTAGAGAGAAAGAGAGGGTTTTTGTCTTGATATCTGCAGATATTTTGAGATGCAATTGGTTTTAATCCCATGGTTTTTAGTACAGCCAATGCATGTTGATTGATTGATTTCTCATTGTTTCTATTTTCGTGAAAGACCAGTGTGTGCAGTTTGACATGCCATGTAGCCAGAGACAGACAATAATAAAGCATACTACTTTGACCTTTTCAGTTGCCTGCACTTTAATTTACTGGCTATTCTCATTCCCTTCTCTTTATGGCCCCTCAATATAACTGGCAAGGAGAAAATAGACCGGATAGCTAGAAAAAATGCAGATTATTTAAAGGGCTAAAGACTGGCTTTGTCATTCTGTTTAAAGTTTATGATGTTTTGTGTGTCCTGTTGATCATTAAAGTCATGATAACCCATTCTTAGCTATAGCAACACAAAGTGGCACAAGTTCAGCTTCATTTGTAGTGGTTTATGGGTCAGCATCCAGTTACAATAGTGGGATTGTAATCTGGATTAAGTTTTGTAGGAATCAAAAGATTTTTCTCTGAGTTTTGTAAAAGTCAATGTGATTTGTTTGAAAGTGGCTGCATGGGCACTTGCCTGACCACTGCTCTGACTCTGCTGGCTAGTGGAAAATCAGGGGAAAATAATCCTGTTATGGCTTTTCCCCCAACCAGTTTGACTCACAGCAGCTAACCCTGCTGCAGGCCGTGGCAGATTTCCTCCACCACATGGTCATGAAGATAGTGACTTGTCTGACTAATGCAGAGAGGTGAAAAGGGGTAACAAGCTGGCTGTGATCTTTCTCCATGCACTTGTGAAATACAAGCCACGGTCAAAATTGCACCACGAGATAATTACTGTGTTTGGTTGTTATCAGCTCCCCACAGAAATTCTGATCATCCTTCAGTTTGGCAAAAGCCTAGGGGGAATTTTCACAGTGAGAATGGCAAAAGGAGGACAAAATGCTCTGTTGAAAGACTTATTTGTCTGAGTGGAAAATAGTGACAGCAGAGCCTAGATTTTTGTGGTAGAGTTTTGCGAGAGAGGATAGTTTCAGTTTTCTGGCGGTTCTGAAAAGCTCTGAGTTGGAATCTATACAATAAAAAGAACAGGAGGAATGGAAAGGTGAAAACTGAAAAAAAAAAAAAGCAGCAGCTTTGGTCATTTGGTTTGTTTCATTTGCTTTTCATCTAATCCTTTTGATTTCAGGCTTGCTGTTATTTTTTTTTTTTTAATTTTTTTATCTCTCCAGGGTTGCAGTAAAATATACAACTAGGGGAATGAGGAAGGGTAGAAAAAGCTTGATTACATTCTGCTGCTCACTGCATAGATTTGTACATTGTTAAAGCAGAATGGACTGGGATGGTCTTCTAAACTGAGCAGAATGCATTAAATTTTGCCCACTGAATCCTGCTCCAAGTCTAACAACCTGGGCCTGAACTAACTCAAAATTCTTAGAGTATGAATTCTGTCTTGATTTTGAACACTTAAGGATTTGCAACGATCTAGAAAGCTTCAAAATATAAGGAGACAGAGACCACCATCCTCTGGATGTTCTTAGAGAACCTCTGTCAAGACCTCTGGATAATCTGCTGGTTATAAACTCAGTTTAAAGAAAAAGCGAATGGAAACACATATCTCTCTTTTTCATTATTAGTCCCATTATTCTGAGTTCAAATTACAGCCTGCAGAGGTAGGAATGATGTGTCTGATAAACTGAAGGATCTTAGAAGCTCTAGGAATGTTCCTTCTGCTTCGATAAATTAAGGCAGTGGTGAGCTACTAACCCTTCGCCTTCAGTTTTAGAAAGCAGAGAAGAAGCCCAAGAGGAAATCCTACCTCATGAGTCTGTAGAGCCTGGCATCACTTGACAGTGCTCCCAGGGTGGCATGGCTCAGGCATCAGTGTCTGGCAGTGCTGACTGCACAGACATCGCTTCGCTTGGAGAAAATCAATGGGATTCACTGTGGAGTGAAGCGTTACCAGCCAGGTAAAAATGTCAGAAAGAGAGGACGCAGTTATTTGGCAGGGCTGGCTGAAAATTTTCCATCCTAGTGCTTTCCTACTGAAAACTGTGGGTTTTATGAAAGCCTTTGTTCTCCTTAAGCCAAAGTCATTGTCCAGAGCTTGAATGTGTTGTTTTCATTTTGCCTTTGAAAAATTCTGATTTGTTTTGGAGCAAGACAAAAAGAAGGTCTGAGCTAAAAGTCAAAATTCAGCAAAAAACTCAAACAAATTCAAGCACAACGCATATTTCTACAGAAAGAGATAAATCTGGCTTCCAATTATGTTTGTTTAACTTTTTTATCAGTTAGTTCTAGCTTTCTTAAAATATATTAGCATTTTGTGGGTATTCTCTAAAGAACTGGGCCAAAAAAAAAAAAGTAAAGAGAATTCAGACTGTGAGTTGGTTTTGAAATGTTTGATACTTGAAAAAGAGGGAGCTCAGACTATGGTTTTACAGGTATAGCCATTTGTCCCAGTTTTCTCCAGTGACATAAATTAGCTCAGCTCTTTTGCAGTCATGAGATCAAACTCCTAGCTGATATGAATCAAAGCACCTCTATTGCTGATAGCCAAATTTATGTCTGGAATAAAAAGACAGCTCTCTTCATGAAGTCAGGTGGACCACATCTGCAGGGGTGTAAACTTCAATCCATGAAGTTACCTGATGCAGATCAATGGCAGATTTGACCTATTTGAGGTTTTATTGAACAGTCTGAATCATTGCTGAGTTGTCAGCACAGAGTTCAGCAACTGAGAAGCTTTGAGCAGGGTGGCTTGGTCAGACATTGTTAAAATTAATCCTTGGAGGTGTTTACTCTGTTAATGGTGTTCTACATAGAAGAGCTGAAAAGGGATGAGATTGGAACAGTGTTTGCTGACAATGCAAATTATACTCTAAATAGTATAAGGATACAGGAAATGACCTTATATCTATACATTCTCTGCTGGCAACTTTTAATTTTCTATTCTGTCTAAATTTTTTCTCTTGGATGACTTTTGCTGTTGCACCAAGTGATCCACAGACACTCTCATGTGTGTGGGATGGAAGGGCAGAAAGTCACAAGTCTTTGTGCCCTGATGTACAGAGAGTGCTCGGAAGGGGAAAGGTGCTTTCTTCCACCGTGATTTCTGCTCTGTGCCCAAGAAGCTGCCTTCTGGTGCCTCACAGGGTATTTTTAGAGCATGGACATACCTGAAAAACTAGTCTGAGGCCTTGCATCCACAAGTTTCTTCACAGACATGAATCCTTAGTGAAGATCAAAGAAATATTGAGAGAGGAGAAACTATTTTCTCAGCCCAGATCCTGACTCCATCATTGTCCTATTCAAAGAGGATTTCATAATCCTCACTGGCATAACATGTCCAGAGAGCCCCTCTGAAAAAATTCTCAACAGATAGCGCTGTATCACCTGAGTGGGCACCCTTATATTCCCCTAACAACTCTAAAAGGATACATTTAACACAGTTTTAATTCTGTGCTGAGTCCTTCCACCCTCCCCTGCATACACAGACTCTTCTGTATTTCAGCCACTACTGGCTCTGAGGAAACAGGATAAGGTTGTATCTTACTACCTGCAGCAAATAACAGCAGATGCCACAGCAGCAGCAAGAGGCAGTTATGGCATGTCAGCACGATTTTATTCGAGTCCTTGCACCCTCCCCTGTCGGGGAGGTATGGGTTTATAGCTGTCAGAAACTGAGCAGCAAAACCCAGGTTAAAAAAGCCCATTGAGACTGAAGGATTAATGCTGGGTACTTTTTTTGCCTGAGCTCATGTTATTGATGCAGAGTTGAGTTGTGGTGTGTTTAGAAAGCTCACATTTCAGTTTCCGTCAAATTGGTTCAAATTAATTTATTAATTTAGTTTTCTCACTCTCAAAAACCTTTGAACAAGGTTTTCCAGCCTTTCTATTCCAGTTTCAAGCTAAATGTATAGCTTTGAGGTCTGTACTTTTATGCATTAATTTGGGTATTTGCCTTATATGTTGTCTTGACTAAGCAATGCAAGGAAATATAACATTAGAAGATCCCTTGTCAGCATTTGGCTCCTATTTTCATTGGCAGAGCTTGGAGAAGGTAAACTTTCTGGGAAAGATGGTAAGATGGTTGTCTGTTGGAGGTATCTTTTTGCAATTCTCAGCCTGTGATTGTCATATAAAAAAATATGGAAATAATTCAAATGCAAGATGGTGGCATTTATAGAATCGGAAGTGCTACTTAGAATATTTCTTGACTATTATGACAGTCCTTCTGCTGTGCCCATTAAATTTCCTGCAAGTGTATCCCAAATGACTCCTGCACAATATACTAGTGGACAAAAAGGATTAACAAAAACCTACTATGAGGAACATCTGTTCTTCCAAAATTATTTCTGCTTTTCTGACTTCTGCTATGAGTAAGTGTGTTCATTTAGGTACATTTCTGGAAAGACTTGGGCTTACCCCTGCTGGCAGGATGATGATGCATCCCAGCCCCTGTATAGTGACTCTCAAACTGGGATCTGCATTTTCTGTGATGGCAGACTCTTATCCTCTGAATTCCTTGGAGAATTTCTTTGGAGGTAGTTACTTGCTAACATATACCAGTGCTGCTCAATTTCAATTTGCTGTACTCTTTTAATGTTCCAGATAACTTGGATTTAAGAATAAAAGGGCATATTCACTTAAGGGTGTAGTTTTTCAAATGGGAACAAAATTAAGGATATACTTAATGAAGAGTCTGCTTGACTGCTTCTATCTCCTCTTTGGTTAAATTGAAATCTATATTAATACAAGATGCAACTTTACTTCCTACAAAAAATGCAATCATGTTGCTGCTTTTGCAGTGTAATTTTTTTTACTTTCCTAATTACATGGCTTCATAAACTGGGATTATAAGAAAGAATGCTAACTATCAAGACATAATAAAATTAGAAGTGCTGGTCAACTACATAATCCATGTTGCTTTTCTATAACCTCTTGCTGTAAAGTCACCAAGGCAGATAAGTAGGGTGATGAGATAAAGTGTATGTTCTGCAATATTAATATAGCTTGAGATGCATCTTTTCTGATTCATGAGAAGTTTTTTAGTGTAAATCCAAAATAAATTTATTTTACTAGCAAAGTTCAAAAAATAATAGTAAAAAATTACTTCTTCCCACTCAGCTGACATGAGTAGATGTGTTTGCCTCACCTAGAATGCTATACGATATTCCAAATTTATTGTGACTGTAAACAACAATTCTGCTTGCTTTATGGCTTTCCTGGGCTCCAACAGTAAAACACAATATCTCTATCTGGTTGGAATTATGCGTTATAACAGTTTTATGGTGGGGAGAGTAAAGCTCTGATAAAGATAAAATAGAGTTTTGCTTTTTTGTGTGACCTTGTCATTTGAAAAAACATTGCACTCTAACGAGATATAATTTAAAAGACCTCTGGGAGCAAATTGAGTTTACTGAGATATTTCTGAGAGTAATTACTTACTGTGAGTTGTCAGTGCACTCTGTTACAGATCCTTTCCTAACAAATGTAGATATCTGGGGCTGTGTAGAATGGATTAAAGCTCCTACCATTAATGCTTGATGGGAGACAGTAGTGAAAAAGATGGATGCTTATATAACTGACATTTCCAGCATTTATGGCCATAGACTAAAATGCCAGGCGCATAATTTCAAGTAAAATGGCAGACCCAACTCAATAATATTTAATGATGTAGTAGACCTTGGCTACTTGGCTGGGAGAATAGCTAACGGAAGTCATTGCACTGCATTTATCGAATTGTTAAAATGAGTTGAATAATAATTGTGTTTTGCAGGAGTTTTGTTTCAGAAATTTATTTCTGTGATCTGGTACTCCAAAAATAAATTCTTTCTCATTCCAGTCAACACAAAATACAGAAAAATATTTCGAACTAGCTAACTTGACAGCTACATTTTTACGCTGACTTTGTCCTGTGTTTACAGCACTGAAATATATTCAATAGCTCAGACACGGTTTGGAAGATTGGATGAGATTGATTGGACAAGAAAGTGAAAGACAAAATTGCCTTCCAGAAGAATCTTCTTTCAGTGTTTGACTCTTTACAAAGTTGGGCCTTTTTGTCTATCATCACACATCTAGGAATGCTCAGATTTAGATTCTGTGGAGCTTGTTACAGAGATACGTGTGAGCCAGGACTGTGATATCACTGAGGATGTCAGCAAACAGAATTTTAACTTCTTCTGTACCATTCTGTTAATACTTTAGCCTTGAATAAGCAGAAGGGACTCGAACTCGATGGCGAATCTCAAGTTGGTAGAGGTCTGTAGGAGTCTTGTCACCGGGTCTGCGGCCACAGAGTCTGCCATGCGTCTTTTCCAGGCAGTGCTTCTCCCTGTGGAGGGCACAGAACAAAGGTGGGCTTGAGGAAGAAGTAGGCATGACCTACCATTTCCAGCCAGAGGATTGTACAGGCTTTCCAGAATTTTATAAAGGAAAAATGGACAGTGTATGCAGGTTCAACGACAACAAAAAAACCCCTCCAATTCTTACCTTTTGAAAGAGAGTTTTTAAAGCATTTTGTCTCTTTGAAAATCCAGATATCTTGATTTGAGTATTCTGAGTATTCTACTTATAAAAAAAGGAATATTTGGGATTGGGAAGAAATAAGAGACTCATTTTTCCAAAGCCAAGACAGTTTGGAGTTTTTCAGGTCAAACCAAAACCAGATACACTAGGTAAACAAACAGAACACTGATTTGGTGTATACACCTCTCTGTCAGTATGGATCAGCTTCTTTTATGCTTTCTTTTATCAGCTTCTGTATATGGAAGAATCATCCAGGCACCTCTTTAGCTTTAACACTTCACAAGGTGCAGCAATTGAGGACATGAGGTAAGTGGAGGGGTAGAAATACCCTAAACAGCCCCCTTCTGTTGACTGCATCCTTAACATACCTGTGCACCCTGCTGCCCACCACAATATTTTGCCCCCCTGAGGATTCCTTTCCAATGAATACAATCCCCTTGTTCCCCATCAGGAGTGGGAGACAGAATATCCCATTTGACAGGGCTTCAGCATGGGCTTTACTTTTCTTTTTGTGGGCTGTCACCTTGAGGAACCATTTTGATTCTGCTCACCATTGGCCAAGCTTTCCCCCCTGCTTTATTTTTTTTTTTTTCTTCACAAAAATTTGTCAAAGCTGCATTACTGTCAGTGGGCCATGACATGGCTCTTAGCAGTACTTAGTAAGTCTTTCTGTTCTGTCAGAAGTAAAACTGAGCCAGGAAATAGCCATACTCCACACATCTGAGAAATGTAGACCAGGTTAACACAAAGCTTATGGGGACTTGAGCTTAACTGCAGAATGTCTTAAAATAGTTCAAGCGTGGGAGGAATGGAAAGGCTGTTGCTAATAGATCTCATAGGTAGGGTTACTATAAACCCCCAAGAAATGGAGTGGTGGAAAGTTTCCAGATACTAGAGAAGTTTTAGGGGGCATTTCAAGAGCAATGATTAAGTACTTATTTTTAGCCTTGCTTGTTTGGTACTGGACGAATCTGTTTGACAATCTGAGCAGTTTTCTGAGCTGGTAAAATTCCTGGGGTAGAGTAAATGGCAGTCGTAAGTATAAATTCCTATAAATGGCAAAATTTCCTCTCACTTCAACAGGAATAAGATATTCCTGTAGTATGAATTTCTGAAAATTTAAACTAAGCTTCTCTTGTTTCAGAACTAAAAAAAAAACTGCCTAAAAAAACCCCAAAGGAGTTGGAAATTCCCCCCTGGGGAGTGTCAGCAGGCACCCAGAATACATCTCCAGGGTCACTTAATTCTCTGGATCCTACCCAACTGCTATTGAAGTTAATTGAAAAAACTCCCATTGACTTGAAGAGGTTTTGGATCCGACTCAAAAGGCTCTTAGTGGCAGCAGATTACAAGAAGGAACCCCACTGTGCAATTCCAGCCATCTGCCTATGGGTAAGCATTTATTGATACAAATGTATTTGCTTGGGGTATGTCATGAGGCACTTCAGTCCCAATTAGGCAGTATTTCAAAATGGAGGAGATCTCCCCCTCCCATCTGAGGCCTTTGTTATCAGACATCCGTTCTGAGCTGGTGAGCTAGAAAGTAGCAATACAAGTTTACCCACAGCAATGTCACAAGTTCCTTCTCTGTTCTGGGTATGTAAAAAGATCAGCTAGTGCTGGATTAAGCTGATATTCAGATTCATGTGTGTCTGCTTGCATTAGACAGGACAAAAATCTTGTCGTTTGCATCTCAAACCCATGCTCAGTGATACCATTCTCATTATTAATATTTTACTATATCATCTCTGGGTTTAGATAAGAGAATTGTTGGGAAACAAAGCTGAATGTAATATATAAGGACATTCTTAATTAGCACACACAGCTGTGTGTTGCCCTTTTCATCTAAAACTGGTAAAGAAGGAGCATGATGTGTGTGGAAAGCGTGTTTGAAGGCCAGTTGTCTCCAGCAGCATAGCAACATATCAGAGAATCAAATGAGTTTCGATGTAAAACACAGCCAGAGACTGTGCAAATTGCCCCAGCTGATGAGGAAACAGGGAAGCTGTTAACATCCTGGAACAATGCATGTAACAAAATTTCTCAATGGTGCAGCTTTGGAGGAGAGCAACTGATCGGCCTCATCGCGTGCCAGGCCTCAGCGGTGTCCTGTACATACTTTAATCATCAATTACTGTAATGCTGGGGCAACCCACTAACAACTTAATTATTGTCTGGAGCTCTGGGCCATAGGTGGCTCCTCTAAGCTATGTTACATAGAAAATCAAATCAGCCAGTGTGCAGGCTGGAAGGGACTGTGCTGCAGCCTCTGTCTCGGGGTGTAGGCACTACTTGAGCTCGTGCTGAAAGCGTCTCAAAGTCTTACTCCATCAGACTCTGTGCACAGAGACATCCCCTAGTCAGGGAATCCATTGCACAAGTTGAAAAAGATGAGCAGCAATATATTTTATAGTCGTGGGGCAGCTGTGTGCTACCAGAGGAGGCAGATGTAGCAGAAGGCACTTCTGGTTATGAAAGCAGTTTTTTCCCAGGACGACGAGTATGAGAGCAGCATAAATTTTGCACCATGACAAAAATCAGAGCAGGAAACTCAAAATGGAGTGTAGCCCAAACTCACAGAGTCTCCCAAGACTCTTTTATTTTATTTCAGTCAGTTTAGTTAAGCCCTTGGGCTCTTCTCCAACCAAGTGTTTGTCTGCCTCTAGACATGAGAATCTGCTACTAATCTTATTTCTGTCCTGGGCGAGATTGTGTCCTTGATAGGAATTCCCAGTATGGGTAATACAGAGCTTTTGTTGCTTGTGGGTTTTTGCTTGTATTCTTTAGAAAATATTCAACATCCCTGGTTTTGTCCAACAAACAGTTTAATAAACATGCCTATAAGCAAGAAAGAAATTTCTCTGCTGGAAAGAGCCTTCAGTGCAGCTCTGAAAAATGGTTGTGATCAAGAAGCCAGCGATACGATAGTTTCAATTTTACTCTGGACTTCATTTGCCATACAGTACCAGGGCTTATGGAATCACAGAATGGTTTGGGTTGGAAGGGACCTTAAAAATCATCTAGTTCCAAGCCCCCTACCATGGGCAAGGATACCACCCCAGATCAGGTTGCTCAGAGCCCCATCCAATCTGGCCTTGAACACTTCCAGCGATGGGGCATCCACAACTTCTCTGGGCAACCTGTGCCTCACTATACTGTAAGAATTTTTTTATAACACCTATAGTAAATATTTCTTTCTTTAATATAAAACCATTCTCCTTTTCACTCTCTGTCCATGTAAAAAGTGGCTTTCCCTTTTATTTATAAGACCCCTTTAGGTACTGGAAGGCTGCTTTCATGTCTCTCCAGAACCTTATCTTCTCCAAGCTGAACAATACCATTTCTGTCATCTTGTTTCATAGGAGAGGTTCTCCAGCCCTCTGATTTTCTCCATGGCCTCCTCTGGGCTTGCTTCAACATATTCCTCTCTTTCTTGTGCTGGGGACTCCCAGACATGGATGTAGTACTCCAGGTGGGGTCTTGCAATAGTGGAGCAGAGGGGCAGAATCACCCCCCTTGACCTGCTGGCGTTGCCTCTTCTGATGTAGCCCAGGATGCTGTTGCTTTCTGGGCCACATGCATACACTGCTGGCTCATGTCAGTTCTCATCCACCAAAACCCCCAAGTCCTTGTCTGCAGGGCTGCTCTTTATGCGTTCTCCCAGTCCCTACTGTCTGGGGTTGCCCTGACCCAGGTGCAGCACTTTGTACTTGCACTTTTTAACTTCATTAGGTTCTCATGGGTCCACTTCTCAAGATTGTCCAAGTCCCTCTGGCTGGCACCCCTTCCTTCTGTTGTGTAAACTGCACCACTCAGCTTTGTGTCATCTGCAAATTTGCCAAGGTTGCACTCAATCTCATGGTCTCTATCACTGATAAAGGTATCAGACAGCACCTGTACAATGACAGAGCACTGTGGGACACCACTTTGTCACCAGCCTCCACCTGGACATCAAGCTGTTGACCACGATCCTCTGGTTTTGTCCACCTGGCCAATCCCTTATCCACTGAATAGCCCACCCTTCAAACCCATGACTCTCCAATTTGGAGATAAAGGTATCATGTGGGACCCTGTAAAAGGCCTTATAAAATCTGGGTAGATGACATCAAAGTCTTAACCCCACTAATGAGCTCATCTGCACTGATAAGCACCAGGTCCAGTAGTGCTTCTCCTCTAGTTGGTTTGTCCAATACCTGGATGAGGAATTTGTCCTTAACACCCTCTAGAAGTCTCCTGGACTGCTCACAGCCAGTTGTATTACTCTCCCAGCAGATGTCTGGGTAGTTGCTCCTTGGCATCTGTCTCAGACGGGCACCTGCACATCCTGAAGTCTCATGGTAGTTTCCATGTGTGGCATTTAGCAGGTTGTTTTGTAGGGAATCATAGTGAACTGCAGAAAGCTAAGAGTTAACGTGCAGGCCAGCAAATCTGAGTTACTAACTAAATTTGCCTTCAAGATAATAGATTGGAGGAGCTTTCCCATTGTGGTAAAACGCCCAGTTAATCTGAGAGCCAAACAGATGGGAAGTTTTGAGAAGGTAGGAGAGAAAGGGAGATAATAGAAGCTGCAGTTACATACATAAGATCTGGTCTGAAATAACAGCTATAAATGGAAATTATTTGCAGGATATTGCCCATATGCTTCCCGAACCTGTGTCCAGGCAGCAGCGTTTTCAATTACTTCCCCAAATGCTGGCACATCTTTTGTAGCGCTGTATCTGAAGGGGGTTTTGAAAGTGAAGCTGGGCCAGCAGCAAGATTAATTTCAATACAAAAAGCTGATGATTTTTCACAAAGGTGTGCAGCAGCACCAGACCAGCACAGCTGCTGATCTCCCCATGGCCAGGCTGCAGGAGCAGGTTTCCTGTCCTTTCGTAGCTGGGGGGCTCATACCAGCCCACTGCAGCCTTGCCAGGGACGTTGGCAATGTGCACACACCTGCTCTTCTGCCGACAGAAGAAACATCAAATTCTCACCTCCAAAGCCCTCTCGTGGTCTCCTCATCCCAGTTATATCTCCTTCCTGTGGCTCAAGTGACTCCATAGTCCCTATTTCATATTCATCAGCCAGATGGTTACAAGAAAGGCGATTCTTTAGATTTAACTTGACTAACTGCTTTGACAGATGCTTTTGAACATCTTGGTATTAAGGCCATAAACCCCTCTCCTTGGAACCAATTTCTGGCACTTTAAGAACTTGTTTGGCTGTCCTTCCATCTTTAAAATCTCTCAGACCTCATCTTCCACCCCTGTGTTTACTTGAGGGATTTTTTTCCCCTTTGTATACATGCTTCCCAGTGCTGGAAGCAAAGGGAAATGGCTGCTTTTGTGTGGACCCCTCAAACACTGTGGGTGTACAGGAACATCAAAGGAGCTTGAGAAGAATAGGGCTTTCTCCCATTGAGGAAAAGTGAGGATGTGGCCGACCCATCTTTCGCCCTCTGCCCTTTTGAAATCCCTGTATAATCCTAATTCTTCTGTTTCTTACCTGTGAATTGGGAGCAATGTCATTAATGTCACAATTCTGGGTGGTTGGATAGTAAAAAAATCAAATTCAAGGTTAAAAAAAAAATCAAAGTAAAAAAATCAAATTCAGGGTAAAAAACCCAAACACCCAAAGTGAAGGATACTGGGGAAAAAAACCCAAAACAATCCTAACTGCACACCTGAGTGGGTCATCAGCTATGGGTTAGTCTTTCAAGAGGGTGATGTTGGGGTTGAAATAGACAGTGATATCTCAACATTAGATTAAGGATCAGTAGCAGTTCTGAAAGCAGATGTAAGGTTAGGAATTATTGTGAAGGAGTAGACACCAAGGTAGAAGTCATTATTATAGCACTGTATAAATTCATGTCTCCCACATCTTGAACACTGTATTTCTGGCAGCCTCATATTTGACTAACATTACTGGAAAAAATTCCAGAGAACATATTTTGACAACCCACCCTTAAGGAGAGGGATATCTGCACATATCAAGGACAACCAAATTATGGAAGACCCTCAGCACAGGGAGTAAGCAAGCAGTTTAGGATTTTTCAAGTTGGAAAAGCAATGGCTGGAGGACTGTGAAATGAGTTTCTGGCGGAGAACAATTGTTCTGTGATTCTTCAAGGACTTCAAGTATTAGAGTAGAGTGAGGAAAAACTGTCTCATGAAGGCTTAAAGAAATTCAAGGCAGTATTTTTTCACAAACCCTATAGCTCAGCCATGGAAACTCTAGACGTAGAATGTTTTAACCCCTGAAAGTTTACAAACATTCAAAAAATCCCAAACCAAACCCCAAAACCATCTACTGGAAAAATTCACACGAGAGTTGTGAAAGGCTAACTGTTCAAACAAAGGCAACGCTTCTTCATCTGGGGTCTCCTGAATTTCAGGTATTTTGTGCAGGGAGGGAGTGTTATCCCAGTCTGTATCTCCTAGTTGAATTTCATGTGAACCCTTTATTTTATCCTTACTCAGGTCTGTAAAACAACTTTTTCTCCTCCCTTTCAACTTCGTGGAGAGATGGTTAAACTGGTCTTTTCCCTCTGTGAAGGTCTGTGTGAGGACTGTCTCACAGAGAAAGACCGTGACCTCCTGTTTGCAGGGTGGATGGCAACTTCATTGCTTTGTGAAGAACCTTTTCTCTTGAAACTTTATCCTGCAGTTCATGACATGAGAAACTGATCTTCTCTGAAGGAGTTGTTGTGGGGTTTTTTTTCCTGTGGTTCTTGCATCTTTGAAAGAAAAGTTGAGAAGAAAAATACAAGAGATCACAAAACACTTATTTCTCACAGCGTGATTCAACAGGAAACGGGAAAACAAGAAATGAAAGTAAAATAGCAATCTCTGGAGAAGGGGCTGAAGACAGGAGGCAGAAAAGAAGCCTCCTGTCTTGCAGGGAGGCCAGAATCACTTGCTTGTTTAATGATTTTATTATAAGCTTAAAAGGCGAACTGTGAAGTTAGAAGTAACAACTGCCCAAGGGCTCTTTTCGAGCTAAACAAACCCAGCCCATCTCATGGAACTTGGCACCAAATGGAGGCTATTTGGGACATAGGGAATTACAGATCATTCATTGACAGTAGTGGCCAGTCTTCACCTAGTAGACTGTTGCTTTATTCCCTTTTCTCTCTCAGATGAGTTTTGCTAGGGACTTTCTAGTCGAAAATGTGGTATAATCAGGTTTCCTTCAGGCTAAACAACCCCAGCTCCCTCAGCTGCTCCTCACAACACTTGTGCTCCAGACCCTTCACCAGCTTTCTTGCCCTTATCACAAACTCCAGCTCCCTGTGACACTATTTTCCCCTGACGTTTTAGGGTCCAGACAAGGCACTCCTGTGGGTCCTCTGTGGGTTCTGAAGAAGTTGTACCGCTATCTGCTCCTTACCTTTCCTTTCTTATCCCTTCAGGAAGGATGCCTGTCCTCACAGTTGTGGTGTCTCCCAAACCTGTGCAAGATTTCTGATCTGCTAAAGTGCTGAGTGTGATTTAAACGAATCTGTGTTACTCTGAATTAAAACAAATTGGGAGCCCTTTCATGAGCCACCAGGTGGGTCACTGTGATGTGTTATAGCCAGTAAGCAAGGTGAGATCTTAAACTGCACTGGTGAGGTCTGCCAGGGAACATTTGCTCAGCCATTTTTCCCATATACCTGTGCCATCCGTAGTATGGCAGACCTCTCAGCTGATGCTAGAACAGGCTTCAGCTTTCACAGCTTTAACACTATACACTCAACCATATATCTCCTGTGACAGCCTTTGTGGGAGCCTCTAGCTAAGTCTTTTTGAACCTGCTTGTGCTCCATCAATGGGAAAATTCATATTTGTCCTACATATTTGTCCTACTTCCTATTTGGAAGCAGGCTCTGGGGAGAAATAGTCAGGGAGCTGCCTAGCAGCATGGCAAGCTTTGAGAAATGCCATCCTGTGTAGTAGCTCAAAGAAGGGGAGCTGACAAACCACAAACCTGAAATTCATTAATGATTCTAAATGCATCCCAAAAGCCGTGGAAGTTCAGAGCTGAGTTCTTTCAAAGTGAGAGTGCTGGGGCCGTGGTCCAGCCAGGAGGTGCCAGAGCTCTCCTGAAATGGTTTTGCCTGGAGAACTAGCAGCAAAGCAGCATACAGCTTGGTCCAGCCTAGTTCTCCCTTCTTCAGGTCAGAGCAGTGGGGAAGGCTGAACTTCTTGGGTCTGTTCATCTCTCATTCGAAACTGCAAATTTCAGGGAGCAGCAGCAGGTGACAGGCAAGGCAGCGCTAGCAGGTGGCTTCTTGGCTGTAGAAGCAGAACTGGATTTTGCTGCTCCCTAGAAAGAGGGGTGGTGGCAGGACTGACCTATAACAGGCATTTTTCTCTGCAAGAACTCAATCCTCTGTCTTGCTTGAGAGCTGACTCATTTTATGCCGGCAGCCTGTGCTTGAGCTAAAGGCCCATGAAAGGCAGAAGGAATCCCTTCTGTAGCTTCCCTCTGTACTTTCTCACTTTAAAAAACCCAAACACACAGGGATAACTGTGTCATTTAAAGTCATCTCCTGAAAACAGATGTTGAAGAAAAGATGAAGTTTAGTGATGAGAACAAAAGATTGGGATTGAGGTTCCAGATGTTTTCCTTAAGTTACTGGGGTTCAGTTACTGTTCAAACCTAAGAGAAGGGTTACACAACTTGTCCATGTTGTCAGGCATGCATGTTATTTCTTCAAGTATTGTATATTCAGTGTCTGTGATACTTATCTTCTTTTTCCAGCACTGGAGCTTTCCTTATTTTTTTTTTTCTACGCAATTATCTCTGTACCTCCTTAAGTTATAGTTCATATTGTTTAAAAAGTGACTGAGACAGCAAAGATAAGCAGCTGAGTATTATTGTCTATGACATACCTCTTTCAGAAGCCATACACCCATAAACACCCACCAAGCTGTCTCCATCCTCCTCTGTGAAAGAAAGAAATTGCTGCTGAGAAATGATGAGAAGAGATCCTTGCAAAGAGGCTGAGTAAAATGCAGCAGGACATGGGAGTGTGCTCATGGCTTCTCATTAGTGGAGAAATCTGTACAGCACATCACAGCACACAGAGGCTCTTATGACAGCTCCTGCATCTCGATTCTGTAATACAGTCAAGCTGGGAGGACACAAAAGCAAGAAATTTTGCTTTATTCTCCTAATATTTTTTCAGCAGGTTTTAACTTACACAGTCTCTCACAATATACTGACAACTGCTTTCAAAGATGAAATTTTAAGTGAAATCAAATTGCTTTGTGAGAGAAGCTGTGGCTGCATTTTCATGTCAGAATTTTAAAACTCTGAAGCCAAAAAGCATTTCTTTCTAAGTTATCTATTTTAATGTAAAAAAACCTCACCCACTAACAAACCTGACCCTGGTCTCTATTTTCTACAGAAAGTAGTGAGTATTTACTTTGATTGAGTCTTGTGGTTTGTTTTTGTTTGATTTTTTTTTCCCGGGGTTCAGCAGTGATTTATTCAGTTACAGGAAAGTATAAAGCTGTTGTTATTTACAGAAAAGTGAAACAAATGTTTGTAGTAGAACCATAGATTTTTGGTTTTGGAAATGTGTCCAGTAAACTCTGTAAAGCATTGCTACATACATCAAAGCAAGAAAATTATACAGGCTTTTACAGACTGTATGGAACAGATGCTAAATAGGCTTGTAAAGGATTTTGCACAGTATATATTTGACCTTGGAAAATGCATAAATAAAAAGGCAGTAAAAAAACCTAGGAAGAATAAAGTATTTACATCTTGTCTACTCTGTTACCATGGTCCTTTATCAGAAAAACTCATGTATTTATCAGAGATTACAATTTCCAATTACTTCCTTGGTACAAAGGACCAGTAATACTATTCTTTAAAAGAGTTGTTATTTTCCCAGTGAAATCCATAGGGATTTTACCTTTGCAAGACACGTAAACCAATAATTAGCTACACTCGGGTCTGAATAAGCTGTGTAGAGGCTACTGAAATGAGAGAAATGTAGGCTGAAGTGAACTGCACTATATTTCTCTTAAAATTGGTAAGATTGACCTCAACTGGTAGATTTGTCCCTGTATTGCATGTTTTAAAAAGTGGGACTTCTTTACCTCAACTGTCTACTTTTTTCAGGAGTACAAACATAGATTTTTTTTTTTTTTTATTATTTGTAAATATTAATCTACAAATAGTCTCTCTAATGCTATTTTCCCACAAAGTACAGGTATTGCCAAATGTAAAGGTGCAAAAGCCTTGGTGTAATAAGAAATCTTGTCAAAATTAAGCTCTCGGTGGGTTTTGGGTTGTTGTATTTGACTTGATTGTAGGTATCCTTTCTATGAAACAGAGTTTTGAAAGGTCTCAGCCCCCTGATGTCAAGGAATTGGTTGCCACTGACTTTATTCTGACGGGTAAAGGATGCCCCTGTGGTCCAAAGGGCTTCAGCCTGGAAATTACTACTCAATCAGGCTCTTGCCTGGAGAAATGCACTAATCAAAAAGTACTTGGAGCTCTGTCTCACTAATGCCTCCCTCTGAGTACCAAGTCAGAAAACACTACCAATTTTCATCATTAAAACTTGCCTCAGATCAGGAGGTGACAGCTCTGCTGTCAGAGAGCCAAGAAACAGCGATGCTGTAGACATTCATCTTCCTACAAATGGAAGAAATTACAGTGGAGTCATGTTTTCCCATTTGTAGGTGGGTATCAAGGTTTACAGAGCACACCAGAGAGTAAATGTGATGTATCAGACTTAGAGAGTTGAAGGTTAGTCAAGGCTAGTGAGACATGACTTGGGTGGGAACAAAGGAGCAAGCACATTCCCAAGCAGAAAAAAGCCCCCAGCATCACGCCTTGTAAACAGACTGCCAGTGGCCTTTGCGTGTGTGAGTCTCAGGGACCATTAAATGGGACTCCAGGCTTATATAATTAAAAAAAAAAGAAAAGCAAACCCTTATGATATTTTCATGCTGTAACTCAAATATTTTCCTCCACCCTCTTTTATATTTTCATTCGAAGCGTGAAATTGTAATCTGCTTTCTAACACCCTTCTGCAAGAAAAAAAAATAAAAAAAACCAAAAACCACAACAAAATAAGCAACCTAAACCAAAAATCCCCCAACCCTCCCCAAAATAATTACGTCTCCCAAAAAAAAAAGTATTACACTTTGTTTTCTATTGAGGCTACTGTTTGGATTGGACTGGATTCCCTGCCCTGGATTTTAACACAGAAATGTCCTGCCATTCTTTTTGATAGTTTTGGATCAGGTTCCCAGATGAAGACTTTCACGTTGTTTTCACTGCTGGAATTCAACCATTGCACATTCAGAAATACCACTGAGCTATTAGCTGTGAGACTGGGATCCCTGATCTATCGCTGCACAGTTGTGGGGATAATTTAGCCAGCTGAGGTCTATGTCTGAGAAAAAAAGGAAATTGGAGATTTGGCAGGGGACCTGCAAGATCCAGAAAAAGTGGGGGTAGGAAATGCTCAAAGAAATAAATATTCAGATGTTTTCTATCTCACTTCTCCCTGACATACATGTTTTGCCGAAGCCTGTGTTGAACTATGTTGTTTTGAATAAGACACTTGAAATATTTGAAAAGAAGAAAATTTCAAGGATATTTCCAAATGGGTAAGCATTTCAAAAGGAAAAATTTAGATGTTTCATCACAGTTTCTTAGACAGATTCAGAGCAAGCAGTCTAGTTCAGGGTAAGGATTTGTGACATGCTTGCTGATACTGTGAAATCTGCGATTGTGGTTGAAAAAAACCCTTTTCTTGGCCTGTCTGGAAAGAGAAGCATTCTGATTTCTTGTCACTAGTCATAGGAACATTTTATTTTGTGCACAGTGTGATGTCTGTTAATGATATAGACACAGAGCTCTCAGTGGGCTCATTCTTCATAGAGTATTTCTGTTACTTCTACACAAAGTTAGATTCAGACACGAGCATCCCAAAATCTTACCAAATTTCTGGGTCAATGCCAGAGTAATTTATTATTGATTAACAATTAATGCTGGGCACTTTCCTGCCAGAAGTGTTTGGAACCATACACTGGTGCAACTGTAGTCTCACCATGTCCCAAATTGGGATGTGGCCAGTCATAGCAGCACATTTTTCAGTCCCCATTAATGCAGAAAATTGATAAAAATCAAGCTTCTGTTAATATTTGTATACCCCTTAGGCATGAGATCTGAATGTGTTTGAGGAGTGTGGGTGTAGGGATATATCTTCTGCAAACAAGTAATTTTGTTAATTTTTTATTATTTGCTTAATTATGTGTCTGACTTAATCTTCAGCTCTGCAAATCAGCTGTGGATGTGAACAGTAAGTACATCAAGGTCTTGTCGTTACTCAGGTTTCAAAGTTTTTTTGGTTTATTGTCAGAAACAGCTAGAATATAAAGTATTTGACAACTTTCCGGTGCACTACTATGATGCTGCCCCTGCTGCAAGCAAACAAAGATTATAAATGTGGTTTTAATGACAGAATAGGTGCATAAAATTGAGGAATTAATTTTTATTGGATTTATTAGTTATGGAGGTGTCCCGATTTCAGCTGGGATAGAGTTAATTTCTTCTCAGGAGCTGTTGCAGTGCCGTGTTTTAGATGTGGAATGAGAACGGTGTTGATGCTATGGGTTTTTGCTAAGGCGTGTTTATCCTGAGTCAAGTTGTTGTTTTTTCCTTGTCCCCTGCTCTGCCAGTGAGGAGATTTGCAAAAGAAACTCGAAGGGAACATGTCCAGGACAGGTGACCCAAACTGGGTAAAGGGATGTTCCACACCACAAAATGTCTTGCCCAGTACATAAAATGGGGCAGCTACCTGAAAGTGTGGCCAGCCTGGGTTTGGGAAGGGGGATCTGTCATCGGTCAGTCGCTGGTGAGATACTGTGTTGTGCATCACTTCATTTTTTTTCACTTTTTATTATCATTATTTACCATTATTATTGCATTTTCAACCATTAAACTGTTCTTATCTCGACCTACAAGTTTTACCAGTTTTGATCCTCCTTCCCATTCCACCAGAGTGGGGATGAAGGAAAGGAGGACTGAGTGAGTGGCTGTGTGGTGTTTTATCTCCAGCTGGGCTTAAAACCACAGCAGGGGTTATTCCTTGAGGACGACAATTATTTTTAGCTGAAAATTTTGGACTGCATTGGTTTATTTACAGGGTTTTCTACTAAAGAAACTTAATGAGTTTAGGCCTAACATCTACCTTAGGCTTTGGCCCTTGAGTAAATTTGGCCCTAATTCTTAGCTCTGCCCCAGTCTGGGAGGAAGCCTCTCGGTCACAGAGACCCACGGGAACAACACTGCTGGTATGAGTTTCAATTTGCCTGGTTCCATACTGGTACTAAACTATCCCTTATTAAAATGATTACATTTTTAGCAAATTATTCAGCATGCTGAAAGGTTACCCAATGTAGCTACTCATTAGTCACTTCTCAAATCATTAACAAGCTATTTATGACACCTTCATGTGCAGGTACAAAGCCTTCTGGAGGATTCCTTCGATTTAATTTCTCTAGCTTAAAGCCGAATGGAGAGAACAAAGGCAGAGCTCACAGTCATTAATTAAGAGGATGAAGGAAGGCAGAGGGGATGCTGACAGGAGGTGACAGGCTCATTGAAAAGAAAAAGCTACATCCTGAGAATGGGGAGATATTATAGACAATTCTTTGAGGCTTGCTGAAGTGCAAAACTAATCCGTTAGTATCTCGCTACCTCTTTTTGTTAAAAACTGCTTTGTCCTTAACTATTTACTTAATACTGCACAAAAGCAGCTTATAACTTCACATCTGAAATAATACCAAGTACAAATTCTGTTTTTCTTTGCCAAAGGACTTTGGTAGGACATGTAGTCCCCTGGTTACTAAATGCTTCACGAGTAGCTGTCACAGGAGCCAGGCTGCGAATGGGATTTCCCTGGTCCTACATGCATGCTGCCTGAGGTTGACATACCACACGTGTCAAAGTCTCAGCAAATCTTGCTGTCCAGGTGGCCTGAGTGTCCTGGCCAAGTCCTCTAGCAGAGAGAGATTTCACTGGAGCCGTGTTGGCAACGAGAGAACTTTGCTTTGTGGGACAAAGATGGGCTTTTCTGTCAGTGCCCAGGGCCTCTCTGGCATCAAGGGCAGCAAGAGGGAGGAAATCTCTGGGGTGTTAGCAAAACCAGGCAATGCATTTTAAACAATCCCAAATCCCCTAAAAAGTAGAGAGAGTCACTGATAATCACTTGGGCATAAACTGATTGTCAGTTTTTCTGCTGTCCTCACCTGCTCTTTGTTTTCTCTGTGGTTACTCGGCCTTTTCATTTCCTGGTTTTCCATCCTTCTTTTTTCTTCTCCCTTACTCCCTTGTGTTTTTAAATATTAAGATGCTGGGCTTTGTGCAGCTGTGATATTCTCCAAAATAATTTTCTTGCTTGTAGACAAGGGAGCAATTCCCACCTCTGGAGCCTCATTTCTTCAGGGAATCACCAGGGAGTTTGCAGTCACAGTGCAAATGCAAATTCTTCAATTTCATTTCTCCCTTGTTGTCTTTGCTGCCTCATACCTGTGGCTGTGATGAGTTTGGCGTCAACACCGACAGAAATTCCTTGAAGGACCCAGTTCCTGCTTGGGAGGCTGAAAATACCAGCACCCCAAGCAGGGGTACTGCATCTCCAGCACTGCCTTGGATGGGCTCGCAGAGACCCTGTGTGATGTGGCTGCCCTGCATCCTGGCGTGGGGGCTCCGTGGTCAGCTCCACCATGCACAGGTGAGCTGTGTGGACTGTCCACGTGTGGACTGTCACTGTCAGAAGTGGGGAACCCTTGCTCTGTGCTGGGCAGTCCATGGCACAGCTGGCTGCATTCCCAGCTGGGGTTTGGACTCCTCAGGCGTGACTTTATTATAGTAACAACCGTAGGATTGACTTGGTTGTTCTTGGTAAATTCCTGTAACGTTTCTAATTGGTTTATGATCCTGGGGAGAAAGAAGTGAACTGTTGAAGTAGTAAAGCTGAAGCACTGCTGAAGTGCTGTTTTGTGGCTCTTGAGTTGAATGGCAGCCCTAGCTGAACAGGAAGGCTCATTTGTAAAGCTGCCTCTTTCTTTGCCAGTTTCTAAAAATTTTTATTAACAGAACAACTGTTTCATTAGCGCACTGATTAGCTGCGAATTTCTCTGCTGTCGGAGATGTGTGAAGGACAAGCTCTTAACACAAAAGGAGCAATCAAGGGGAAGCAACTTGTTGCAGCTTGCAGAACTGACTACTAAATGTTCTTACTCTGTCCTATTGTGTTTGCTCTTGTACAGAAGTTCTGGTCCTCATCATACAGGGGACAGGAGACAGGGCAAATTGTACAAGCAGCTGAGCAAGGACCTGGAGAGCTCTGTGAAACACACCTGCTTCTGAGTATTCCCAGCCTGAGGAGGTAAATGCAACAGGGAGAATAGGGAATGATGTACACTGAAAGGTCCTCACAGAAGAAGTGAAGGCAGATGGGAAGTGGCCTGGAAGGGGAAGCCAAGTTTGGTCATCTAGTGCTCGCTAAGGAGGCAGAATTCAAGGTGTATTTTTTGCCTTTCTGGGAAAAGCATTCAGTCTGCAGCAAAGGAAGCTTCAAATGTGTCAGCTTAGAACCATCCATGCTGGAACGAGGTACAGTGCAACTCACGACTGAGCTGGTTTTTCTCTTGTGTATTCAAGTGATGAGCACTGATGAGCAGCTTGGGGTGCTGCAGGACAAGCTGCACCCTCTGAGAACAGTGGCTATAACCCCAGGCTGGAGTATCCCAGGGTATCCAGGCCATGTGTCCACTGCCAAGCTGCAGACAGTATAGGCAGCTCAGGTTCTGGCACTACCAACCATCCTGACTCATGTATTTGACAAATAAAATGGGAGTGTTGTGGATAGTAAGAAGCTGGCAATATGACAGAGATAATTTTTTACCTTTTCTTTTCTCATCTCCAGGTGTAGAAGGACTTAGAATGCAGGGACTGTCCCAAAAAGTGTGACTTAATGTTCATTGAATTCAGTGGGATTTTTTTTTCAAGTTCAACATAAAAGTTTTCTTACAGCTTTTGAGAAATCAAAAGGACTTTTTCAATTTCTTCTTGTAATTGCAATGGATGCCTTATTTTCATGTCATGTTATGAAATTTCCTTTTTGAAAGTACTTTGATTTTTTTCTCAGTAAAATCAACTTTGAAAAGTTATTAATTTCAAATTAGTTTTTTATTTTTTAAAACTGAAATTAGACAAAAAGTTTGCCCAGAGGCTATATTTGACTAATTTCAATTTTTCACAGTAAAATAACATCCTCTAAAATGACACTGCTTGTTTCTGGTACAAAATGAGGGTCAGATTCTCCATCTGCCTATGTCTGTGGTGTCTTGGCATCAAAGTCAATGTTCTTCCTGCTCCATACCTGTTATTTTCATTATCTACCTATTCTTTTCTTTAATACAATAACTGACTTTTCTGGTGTGTGATTAATGTCCTCAAACAGGTACAGATATCAACTGACATGTATGGGCTAGAGGTATTACATGAATTATGCAGGCAGCTGCAGGAAGTTGGCATTTAAATATAATTCTCTTTATAAAACTGATCTCTCATTTTTTCCCCTAATCACTCATTTATACTCTACTTATTTTTTTTTCACTCTGATCCTTCTTTTCTAATTAACTCTTTCATCCTCCCCTGAGAGGTCTTGCAACCTGACTAGAAGCAGATCTGCTAAGCCTCTCTACTACCGTCATTAGTAACAGCTCCAGTTTGTTTCAACTTACAGGGAATGGTACATTTTGTAGGCCATAATTTTAGAAGAAATCATAAATATGGAAAGGTACCATTCCAGAAAATTTTAACTGCCAGTTTACAGAGTCCTCAGCTTTTGAGCTGTGCTAAGTAGAGGTGTATACTACACTACACTCTGTCCCAGAGAGCTTGCAGTCTTATGAGAAGAGGAGGTGTGTGTGACAGGATTTTTGCTCACAGCTGAAGTAGCTGTTTGTATCCAGGGCCAAGAGGAAGTACCTTGTTTTTTAGCTGCTGATCCTAGTACCCCCATATTAATTAAGCTGTGCACTGTGAGTAGAAGGGCTGTCATTTGTGGGATAAACCCAAAGTGATCTCTATACTCACCATGTAATTATGTTTTAGTTACAAGGTAATCACTTAATTATTATTTTTCATATTTGTAATTAAACAGTAATATAACCAAAGATTTTCCTGCAGAATTTATAGCAATTGTAGAGTAAGTATACTTAGCTATTAGCAGCACATCCCTTAGTTTGTCAAAAAGGTAATATATACAATGTTGTTACTATCTTCAGCTTCATGTATATCACATTTAATTACATGATGAAAAGCAAAACTTTATAACAGAACAAGTTTGTATTTGTGTAAATCTAACTGGAAAATATGATTCTGTATCTATTAATATCCATAACAAAGCTTTACTTTCAGCAGATACAAATTCTGGCATATCTCTAGTGACTGCTCTGGAGTGTGGGTGTAAAGTAATAAGCTCCTTTGCACTAAGTGATAATCACTATGAGGTCCTGCCCTAAATTGCCTCTCAGCACTATCAGATTATGAAAGGTTTAATAAATGCATATAATGGGAGGAGAACTAGACCCCGGGGTTTAAATGAGACATGCTTATAGCAAAGGAATCGCTATGTTATGTTTAAAGCAGATTAAAATACATCTTAATAATTTCATTCTTCTTATAGCCTTCTCTGTGTAAAGTTTTAAGTAGGGTGTGCACTGCAAACCCTTGGGTGTACAGAAGTAACCTGTTGGTCCTAATGCTGTGCCACCTTCTCTACAAATGACTTTCCATTTGACCTTTTCCAGAGTCTGTTGTTCTTCCACCTTCTTCTGTTTTGGAGGCACAGAAGGAGGTGAGGATCTGCTCTGCAGCTGGCATTTCAGCTCTCTATTTCTTGGCTCTAAATAGGGAATACTGACTACAGACCTCATGCCTTTTTTTTTTTTTTTTGAAAGTAAAATTTTGGTCATTTGTGAGGCTCTTATCTACTATGATATGGAGGCTGTAGTACTTAATGTAAGTGGAAGATGAGGGGACACATCTGTAGGAAAGTTTCTTGTATCATATGGGAGCTCTGATTAGAAGTTTCGGATGAAGGAATGCATTTCACCCTAATGGTATTCTGACCCTGCTAATATTAGCGATGTATGCTATTTAATAGCCCTACACAAGACAGTTGGATATTATTAAAGTAGGCAGACTTCTCAAGTAAGTCAAGATTCTGTTTTCAAAAGGCAAATCTAGCTGAGTAATCATTGCTGTTCCGTGCTCTCAGAAATTAAAGTTTGGACAGCTTTCTCCTTTCTGAAGTCTGAGGGACACACCTGCATGTGTTTCCCCTAGGCTCCCATTTCCCTTTCTCTGCTGACCTGCTCTGGCTCTTCCTGGCTCAGTTTTATCTAGTTTACACCTGCATTGTAGTGACATGCTTCTTTCCTGCTTAATGTGTATGTCACATACAAATTATGCAAATTATGGTGCTTCAGCAAGGTCTGAGCTTGTAGAGAAATCAGGATATCTGTGTGTTTGAGCATGGGAATGTACCAGTGTATTTTACATGCATGTGTAAGAGATGGAAAAAGAATTGCAGAATTCATTGAAAAAGAAAAAGAATTCATTGTTGATTAAATTATTCTTTAAGTGTGTTTCAACTTTTTTAAGTCCAGATTTTAAAAGTGCCCAAGATGTTAGGTGGCTAAGTTTTAGTTACCTAATGTGTATTTACTCCGTGCTTTGATACAGGATTCCTTTACAAAAACTCTGAAAAAAGTCAGTACTGAACTACCAGTCTATTTATTATGGTTAATTTTTAACAGTGACACATATTATGCCATTTGGAGAGGCAGGATGCCCTAGGTTCTCATGAAAACAACAGTGCTTAACTTTAGTTTGCTTGGGAATAATTATGCTAGCATTGGAAGCATGTTTTCATTTCTCCCTTCAGAGGAGTGTTGGATGATCGTCAGATGCCAGTATCTGTCAGTAAGCCCCTTCCTTTTGAAAACCACACAGTTAGTTTCCAAAGGTTTCTTTCACTGACATGGCATAAATATGATTAAATATATTATATTTAAGTTACAGAATCCCTGAGCTTTTAATCTTGGTAAACCTGAGGAGTTAAGCACTTCCTATGGCTTTCAGAGCTTTATTCCAACCAGAAGAAACCATCTGCTTTCCACAAAATATCACTCTGTTTCCTTGATCTCTTCAAATTAATCCTACTGTGATTAACTTCAATCCAATTAAAAAGAACATGTAGGCAGCTGCACAGGTCTGATTACATGTGGACATGATAGTAGGGCTCCTCATGGGGGGAACCAGATTAAGGGCCAATATGTTATGCTAGACGAGGCTGGTAGCAACACTTCAAACTCTGGTATCCTGGTATGACATGCCGTGTATAATAGTACCATACTTGCAAGCTATAAAACTCCTTGCAGTCGAGGAATTTAGAAGTTTTCATGTGAACATATATCACTACACATCCCTCTAAAGATGCTATGAGACTGAGCATTTATGTCTATAGCAAGATCTTGAAATAGGGCTTTATTGAGTGCAGAGGACTAAGGCATGATGGAGGGGAAAGGAATTCCGCACTTCATTTCCATGAGCCTGTGGCAAATAGTGTCTTCCTTGTTTATTCTCACTGAAAATGCCAAAACCAGAGGGATTTAGGGGCCTAATGTTTGCTGGAGCTTTTTTTTGTTTGTTTTCATGGAAAAGAGTGCAGAGAAGGGGCAGAATTTTAGGTACGACTTCAGAAGAATGATCCTGTACCTCGGCCCCCAGACTCATGATTCTCACAAGCTGCCTCAGGGTCTTGCTGCAGGAAACGAGGCATGGAGTTTGCCACAAAAATCTGTGTGAAGCCTGCGTGTTCCGCTGCACTGCACTTAGCAGGCTCCCAGCATTGCAAAGCCTTGTTCCACATCACAGAGGAATTACCATCAGCTTGTGCGGATAATTTAATGAGAAGCACTTCAAAAACGTTTATTGTTATGAATCATATTGCCATGAATAGCCCTGCAGTTGGTGGTGGGCCAGAGCTGGAAATGGCTCAGTGCCCAATGCATCTGCTTTCAGATACCTAAGTGGGGAGTTTTGGTGGCTGGGATTTGATTGTTCCCAGGTGGGACTGCTGGAGACTATCCTCCCTTGGAAAACAAACAAGAGCAAGCCCAATTTTGGATTTTTTTTAGCATGTGTAAAGAGAAAAGGATTGAAAATTTCACCTTCAGTTTGATCTTTGAGTATTCTTTGAAGGACCTGGCCATGGTGTGCCCAAACCTGAAAGCTACCCCAGAAACACAATTATGAGACAATAGGAAGAGCAGAGCACTCATGAGTAATGAGTCCAGCATTACAAATTAAGGCTGAAAGCTTTTATGATTGAATTGGTAGCATAGGTAGCTTTACTGTGATTGGAATAGATTTGGGTTTTTTTTATTAGGGCTGTTTGTATATATATCCATAGCTTGTCATTAGTGGTTAGACACTGATTTGTAGCAGCACAAAATTATTCCATTGAATGTCAGTGCAGCTCCTACTCTTTTTCAACATCTCTCTTCTTTCCTTCACTCCCTCTCCCCTTTTTTTAACTTAAAAAAAAAAAAAAAGGCAGAGCAGACCATTTCCACACTGATTTATGTAAATACAGCCCTAATTCAGGCTGGTGTTCCAACAGTCACATAAAAATGATTCAGTGCCATGATGTTTGTATCTTTAATAGCTTCTGGGATGGACAAAATCCTTGTTCTAGTAAGGCCACCTCTGATCGACTGGAAACGTGCAGATTTTTCATCTGAGTTGCACTGAGTACTAGAATGATGAATCAGTGACTGCTGGAGCATCTAATTCAATTAAAGCTCTGCATCAAAGGACTGTGGCTGTCAACATTAGCAACCAGGTAAGGATCCTGTTGACCTGAGTATTTAAGATGATCTTCCGAGATTTTGAGAACAGATGGCAAATATCCATCTACTACTGATTCAGCCTTATGCCAGGGAGAAAATACAGAGCTAACTAGTTGCTATCTGATTAAATCTGAAGATTAGCAAGAAATCTAGAATGTTCTATTTATTAGTCTACCATATTTTTGTGAATTTTCCTCTGTACTTGTATGTAGTTCTCTTACACATGTCATAATTGTCGTTCTCAGGGTTACTCTGAGTACAAACAGGATATGCAAAAGTGAAATATACATAGCATTCCTTAAAGGCTAATGCACCTAATAGAACTATTCAGTCTGAGCATTAAACCCTTCAGTACTCCAATTAAACATCCAAAGTCTTTACTGGCCAAGCTATAGGATGGGAACATCATCTTCCATTGCTCCTTGGACCACCGTTGATTCCTGATGTTGCAGAGTTTTCATTCCCTGAGTCTTCCCGTATTACCATCGCCACCGTCTTTCCTTGTCAGTATTTTTCATGTTCACACTCTGTACTGCTTACTCTCCCCAACTCAAAAATTGCACCCTGTGCTTTCACTTTTCTGACCTTGCATGGCCTTGTGTTCTCACGGACTTTCTCACACCATAACATTTGGCCCAGTGAAACACACCTGAGGCAAAAGAAGAACAGGTGCTGAAATAAAGCCTTGCTGTTAATATTTCCCCTCATCTTCTCCAACTTTTCTCAAGCATTGACTGCAATTTGAATTAAAATGTTTCTGGCTACTCTTCAGAGAAAGAAAATGGGTGGTTGGCTTTCAGTTCCCTCTTCCTCAGACTTTGCAAGTTCTCTGCCTGGCCTCTGGGTTTCAAAGCAAAGGGAGCTCTGCCTCCCTTGGTTTCCAGTATAACTGTGCTGCCTTTTATGCACTGTTAGCCCAGAGATATCTCTCTTATCTCTGAATAAGGCATAATAATGTTTCTCTGTGGAAATCAGCCTTTCACTCTACCACCAGTGTCTTCATAGGGATATATTTCAGCACATATGAGGAAGTTCATATGCAAAGGTTTAAATAGCCAGATCTCCTAAAGCACTAAGCAGTAATATCAGCTGAGATCCTTTAAGTAAAAATGATAGAGACTAAACAGAATGCAGTATTCCTGGGTTTCGGAGTTTGGGGTTGGTTGGGGGAATTTTTTGTGTTAGGTTCTGGGTTTTGTCTTCGTTTTTTACCCTCAGCTGGTTTAATTGGGAGATACTGGTTGGTTAGCATATGCAATAGGAACTTGTCTCACTCCTGGGTCTTGTTTATGCTGTTTAAGACAGTCTGGTACAGACACAAGCTTTTGCAGTATCTGGCTTCAAAAGTCATTAGATGAGATTCTGCGAAGGTGGATGCTGTTCAGTGCATGAATATTACCTGACTCTCCCCTTCCACACATGCAAACAAAACAGTGATAATGCCACAGAGGGCTTGAAAGTTACAGCGACTTGAAACTGCTGTTGGAAAAAATGTCTCTGTGGATCAGTGTTATCCCCTGCACTGACCATAAAGTGAGTAAGGACCTTTAACCTCGCAAAGGGACTTTGCCAGTTAGGTTCGAGAGGTGTTTTGCCATTTTCCAGAGCTGCAAAAGGCTACTTTGCAAGTACCATAGACGAAAGTCTTCCATCACTTATCTGGCAGAACCGGTTTGAATATCTGTCTGAGTTACAAGGAGGTTACCAACAAGTAGGTCATTCCCTATTGGGGCAGCTNCTTGTTTAAGGTCCATAAATCTCTGTTAATTAGGCTAGATCTAGTTTCTTCCAGGGCTGTAAATCAAACCCCTCACTCTCTGTGGAAGCCTTTGCTCCTGCGTTTCCTACAATTCCCAGTAGTGTTCTTTTCAAGGGCTGAATGATCCCATGCAAAGGCAGATGAAATGAAGCCAAGGTGAGTATTTGTTAGCTAAAGAAAACATTCTTTTCTGTTGCTGTCAATCACGTGCACAGAAAGAGAGATTCAATCATAGTGAAGACTTTGGACATTCAGCTCGGCTTGATTTTTCAATTTTATAAACAGTAGGAGGCTCAAGAAGAAACAATGAGGAAAAGCAAGGCTATAGAATCAGAAAATAGAGTCAACTTTTGATTCCTATGTCATTTAAATCCAAATTATAGTCATTTACTCAGTCCAGAGAGCCTGAATTTTCCCCATTTTCCAATTTAGGCAGCTGCGACAGCAGACTCCATGCAAAAGTCCTGCTTCAAATTTAATTGATAAATTCACAACTCCTCTGTTGGCTTTTTTCCCCCCTTCTTATTCTGCTATGGCAAATGTAATCCCAGGCAGTTTTTTGTGCTAGAAACAGCACAGACTGCAAAATAACCTTTGCAGTTAACAAGATAAAAGATGTGTCATTAGTAAACCCATAGCTCCAGATTCCCATCCTGCTCTACCTCACAGATCAACATTGCAGAGATAAAACCTCTACTTGGAGTCCTGGTTCCTGCCTGCCTCCTGCAGGAGCTATGTAGACACCTAAGGTTCTCCCTTTCTTGCTGAAGAATAATTTTTAAAGACAATGATTATAATAGTCATAATTACTTCTAATTGAATATTTCAATGTCAAAAGAAATATTTGGCGTTTTTTTCTCTATTTAAAAAACTCCCTACAAAAAGGTGATCTTTCCCATACTGAAAAAGTACCACCTTATTTATCAAACATTGAAAACCATAGATTTATTCCAGTTAGCATCCATTTGTTCAAAATTGGAAAAAGAAAAGCAGTGAAAAGTTTGCTTGACCAAAAACCTTGAGCATCTCAGTGCTGTTGGGCATTAGGACATAATATTTTTGTCCAAGCAAGTTAAGCACAATTTCCACTAATTCAGATTCCTCAAGATCTCCATGCTTGATGTTTTCTGTGGACTGATTGGAGACTTTCATAGCCTTTCCTGGCAGAACACACTGGATTTGGATGAAATCTGAATTCTTTATGTTTAAAGTCCAGCAGGCAGAATCTCACATTTTTAAAATCTTATCCAGTGGACATGCCTGTATTCAAAAATGTTTTTTTAAAGAGCTAGATTAAAATCCCTTTGACAATGTTAAAATATTAATTAAGAAGTCCTCTGTTCTTCATCTTGGTTCTGGCAATTCCATGTCAGTGGCTGTGTGCAAGTGTCCCTGTTGCCAGGGCCTGAGCAGTGCACAGGATCTTCTGCTTATTGTTGAGCACCCTCTCCTGGCTCTCTGCTATTTGCACAGAAGTTCTATCATGGATTGAGTGCCCTGGAATAAGCTGCAGTGCACAGCTGAGTTTAGGAGGGTGTCTGCTCAAATATTACGAGTTGCTGCTCTCCTTGAAGCATACCTGGTTTTTAACAACCTAGCTGGTTTGCAGCCAAGAAATCCTTCTAGTGATGAAATTCCTCAGTAAGGATTTTTTCTTGCCTCTAATGCTGCTTCTAATTGATCCCAGAAAAGCACTTGCAGACTAGGGAATACAATGCATAAGGCACAATCTGATAAGGGCATGATGCCTAGCTGGTAAAAAGGTTGTTTATTGGGTGACTAAGCCTACACATCTCTCAATGGATCTTATCTTTCTGTAATACCTCAGGAGGCCTAAGGCTTAATCTAGGCATGAATTGGTGTGTCATGAAGCAAGGGGTTTTTTCTGGGATTCTAGCAATAAACAGCAGCTAGAATGAAAATAGGAGGTGAAGCTGCAGGGTTGCCACTCAGTTAAGAGTTACAATATGAGAAACCATCAACTGATTTTTGGATCTCATAATAAATAGAGCTGGAACACATGAAGGTGCTCTTGCAGTATGTGACTGACTGCTTGCCATGGCTAAGGCAGTCCAAAATTCTTTGAACAAGTCATAGAAGAAAGGGCAAAATTCTTCACTCTTTGTTGCTCTCCTGTTATTATGCAGCCAGGCAGAATTACTGCTAAATTTAGCAGTTCCCATGCAGATCATCTGGATCCATCCAGTAGCTTCAGGTGTCTAATGAAGGCACCTACTTATATAGGTCTTGGTCATCATCCTCTTCATAGTTTGTAGGAGTTCAGAGAGATGAAATTCTTCATTTTGGCCCTTTATGGATCAGCAGGGGGTTCTGCTGTTGTTAACAGCCCGTGTCCCTGGTGGCTTCAGAGAGGTATTTGCCCTTGGGACCTACTGTACCTTGAGGCAATCACCACTGCACAGAGACCAAGAACCAGGCTCCTCCTAAAGGTGCTAACAAGACCTTCAAAACAGCATCATAGGCAGTTCCCTGAGTGCTGAAAATTTTAAGCATTAAATTTAAGTGCTTCCAGGCTGGTTAAAATTTGTGACATCATCCAAATTCCCTGTGATATTTGTTCTAATTATCACGTTAAATAAAACGTTGATTTAGCAGGGCATTTCTAACATCATTCCCTCTCATCTTACTCTCAGGTGCCACTCTTGCCCAACCTGAGGAATTGTCAGAGGAAAAGGACACTTCTGAGCAGTGGGAACATTGTCACTTGCCAAAGAGTAAGATGCCAATTTACAGTAGCTGAGGATTATACTCCAACATTTTTTATTGCACTGGGCTCTGTGGCTTTGTATTCTTACACAGCAAGTATGGCCCTTTTATGGCATCATTCTCTCCTAGATGCCTTTGTGGGACTGTTTGGTGCAAGTAAAAATATCTTATTCAGCTCTTTGATTTCAGCCTTCAAGACAGCTTTCATTTTGGATTACCCTCAATTAGAAGGAACTTTGATTTTTTCTGCTGTTTAATTGGAAGATGGGAATAAAGAAGCAGGTAGAAACAAAGAGAATACAGAAGTATTTTCAGGTCATTGCAAAATGAGAGCAGTGGTGTTACTGAATTTGAGTGGATGCAAGCAGGGGTTGTTTCAGTTTGTGTGTTACTTTGATACTGTCAAAGACACCAAAGTCTTACGGTTTTTAAGTTAAGAGGCTCAAAGAATAAATTGACTGCAGCTGAGATCTGAAGCAAAACACTTTGTTTATTTCCTTTGTATGTGTTAGAGTACACCTTTTTAACAGCAACAGAAACTCCCTAATTTGTAATAATGAGATTAACTGGAAGAGAAAGAACAGCACAAAGAGAGACATCATATCACGAAGTGTTCTTATTTATTTAGTCCACAGTGGAAACAATCATCCCAGCTTTCTTTTGTCTGATTCCTAAATCACTCAGATGCAGTTTCATCAGGAAGGACTAAATGCAAGCAGTTCCACTGAGTTGCAGAGAACCGTGTTCAGCAAACTGTCCATGTTTCTTTCCAGCTCGAGTAAGCAAAGAATTGATAATGTGTGTCCTCACTGTAGCTGTGGCTTGGCTAGACAACGTTTATTGCTATTGATTAACATTTTTGTCAAGTAATAGAAGCAAGCAGAGGCCATTATAATAGGCATGGAAAAAGATGGTGAGATGGAAGACTTTGGGGGTGAAGGCCAGAGTGGGAGCAGGTTCCTTGCCCAGCTGCAGGGACAGCGTTTTTCCTAGAGGCCTAATGGGCAGCACCAGTCCCCTCCATGGGCAGAGAGCAGCTGCAGAGTGAGGAAAGCCCATTATACTTTCCTGTACACCTGTAAAATCCCTTGCAGGCTCCTGGTGCGGAGCAAGGCTTTCCCAGCTCACACAGCATTCGCACGCCAGCCCCTCGTCGGGAGGAATTTGGCAGTCCTCCACTTGGCAGAGCCAGCGGAGCACAGCCAAACTGCAGCAGCCGAGGAGGCCCTGCATCTCCAAGTAAGTGAATTTGCTCGGCTAATTGCACGCAAGTGCTCCCTCTGAGCACCTGTAAATTGTTAAGTTTAATAGGGTGGCAGCTGTTGCCGGCTGCCTGAGTTCTTGCTGCCTTGGAAGTAGCTGGGAGATGAGAGCAGCAACTTGTGGCATGATTATCCTTTTCTCCGTTTCCCCCCAATTTCATTGTCATTTTCTTCTCTCTTAAGAGTGCTTAAAAGCATTTTTTGCTCCTTATAATACCCACAGGAGCTGTTGTGAAGTGCACTTTTTGCGTTTAAGGTTTCAAAACCTAAAATCTCTGACTTTAAGAGGTTTGGAGAGTGGCTTAGTTGGAAGACTGATGCTGTACAGACACCTGCAAAACACTGAACTTAAGTTGGCACAGCTGGAGGGAGGGATGGCTCGGAATGATGGGTGGTTACACTGTTGTGCCTTCTGTCTCCTGTAGGAATGAGAGTCTGTTGCTGACTGAGTGGAAAGTAGATGCCTGAATATTTGGATGGATCTGGACTTTGATTTGAGAACATGATGGCTGTTGTGGGACAGACTTTTCTGATTCTACTGTCCTAGTAGGAGGGACATGAATTCACTAGTAATAAATGAGAGAGGTTCTTTTAATTGTGCAAGGTGTGGGAAGAATGTAGCACATCCATCTATGGGTTTTACTGGGCTGGAGCAACCATCAATCTACAGAGGGTAGAGAGAGCTGAAGCTCTTAATGCAGGTACCTCCAGCAATTCCTGAAGCATGTTAGAGGAAATTATCTTTGTGATACATTACGGATAACCAGGAAGGACTGGCAGGAGATGCATTGCTCTGAAGTGTAGCTGAGCTTATCAGAACCCCTTCACCACTCCTGAAGTAGGTAAGGGTTGTTGCCTCTGCAGCTATAATGGTTGAGTGCAGGAAGCTCAGGTAAGAGTTGGGATCTATGGGCTTTCTAGTCCTGCTGTTTATGCAGGACAGAAGCATGTGTGTGCCTGGAGTGCTCTAGCAAGCTTTGCCCTCACGTGTAGGTTTGTGCTTCCCTGTCTCTTCCACCCTAGGTTGCAAGGCATGTGCTATCCCAGGCACATTTCCTTCAGTGGCAGCTGAATCTGGGTGCACGACCTACACAAATAAATGAGTGTTGAGGTGTATGGGAAGATCCCCTGCTACAGGAGCACTGCCTGTAGTCTTACTTTAGAAAAAACAACTCTTGTGTTAATGCGCTAGTAGTAAGAGAGAAACTCCTGACCCCGAGCAGTCAGAGCAAGACAGGGAGGATTCTCCCCTCCCGGGAATAACCAGGCAGAGCAGGAACATACTCTGTCTGGTGTCACAGCGATGCCATGGCACAGCAAAATCCTCAGGAGTGACTGGGAGGAGAGGGGAGAGGAGAGGGAAGGGGAGTGCCACACACAAGGACCTGGCTTTGTAACGTGGTGGGTAGGATGCTCTGCTGGCAGGGTGTGGAGGAGCCTGGGCTCGGCTTCCCAGCACAGTCAGCATACTAAATTCAGCAGATGAAACAAAGAACAACAGATCTCTTCCCCCAGTCTGACCCAAAATTAGGTGGCAAAAAAAGGAAATATCCAGACTAGCGAGCTTTTGAAAACCTGTCTGTGGGTTTTAGAATTGGATTCCCTCTCCTTTGTTTATTCTTATACTTGCTGAGTGGCCAGGGTCTCCTCTCTTTTCCTGCACACAGATTGCCTTTCTTTGCTTTGAGAGGAGAGTAAGTTTAACTGCTGTGATAATAAAAGTACAAAGCCTGTCATGATTAATAGTCACATGAAATCATGTGTGAAGAACATTCAGTTATAGCTATCCTCAGGAGAGAAAAGTTTCCCAAATATCTTAAGAGAAAGAAGGAAAAGGGACAATTTGTCTGTGATTCTGTGAGATGAGTCACTTTGCACACAGACAAAAGCTAAGGAATACTGCTGCCCACAGAGAGCATTTGGGGGAGAATTGGCAGTGAAAGGGTAAAAATAAAAGTTTGTGAAACGTGTACAGAAAGTTTGTCTTCTGCTAAAACTTGGAGCAGAGCTCCAGTGGGAGCTCTTCTAGCCCAGGGGCTGCTGCTGTTTAAAATCATTAATAGCCAGCTCAATTTCTGCCAGTGTGATTGGCTGAGCCAATATATTCTTATTAATTTGACTGAGCTTGAAGATAGCGAGGAAATATAAAAACCTCTTCAAGTTGCTGGTACCTTCTGGGATCTCAAGCATACAGAGGGCTTGAGAAATCTTGACAAATTCATACTTGGGGGGAAAATTTGCTAAGTGGTTCACAGGGGCTTAGCTGCTTGTTAATGGGCAGTGATCAGGCAAAATGTTGCAGAACGGTTTCAACATAAACCTTATGATGTCTAATCCTTGTTTTTAGAGGGAGGGATGCTATCTCCAGAAATAACCTAGCCTTTTATTTGGACTTCCAGAGCTTGCTGATGTTCTTACAGTGACAATTTTTACAGTGTAAATAAAATTGTTTTGGATGTTTATCACCCCGATCAGCAGCAGTTGTAAGTTATATAGCCCAGATAATAGTAGTGAGATCTATTGAAATGCTCCTGGGCTATAACTCAGGAGTAGCTGCCCCAGCCTGCTTCCTTCCCCTGCGTTTTGTTGAGTGGTTAGGAGCACTTGTCCATTGACTAAGCTGTCTCCTCACCCTAAAAATAAAGCATGTGAATTAATAGAGCAGGAAAGTAAAAAATTACCCTTCTAGGTTTTGAATTATTGCGAGGTTTGCTACCTGGGTTTTGCTGCTCACTGGAGCAAAGTGAGGGTTTTGAATTGTTGTCTCTGGTTTTCACCTGGAATTCTGTCCCAGTCAAACTCCACAGTGATGTTCATGTTCATTTCCACAAAGTCGTGAATATACCGGTTTGAAAGCAATTTGTATCTACCCTTTATCCAGGTGCCTTTATGCTTGACTATGAAAGTGTAGAAATCCCCAAACCATAGTTCCTGCCCAAATTGCTGCCCTCCATGCCTAAAATTTCAGGCAAGGAGTGGGTTCAGGTATAGACCCATAAACTGCTGAGAGAATACTGGGAGGCATGTGACACAGCAACCTCAACATGGGCTACTTTACTATTGCCAAGGGTGTCCTGAAATGGTGTGTGTGCAAGGAAAGGATGGAAAACAGCTCAAGCATAGATGACAGAGCTTTTATACTGCATGTGAAAGGAATGAGATGTAGAGGGTTCAGCTGTCTACTGAACTCCAGAGAGGACAATGCTTTGCTGGTAGAAGAGAGTGATAGAGTTTGCTCATATGTACGTGTATGTGTGTGTGTGTGTGTGTGTTAATCAGCAAAGTGTGCAACAATTTGCCTTAATGTGAAATGTGTACCTTGATCAGCAAATTATCTGCTTGCACATTAAATTATGCGCTGTGATCTCTGAGGTGTATTAAATATTGAAATCAGAAATTTTATCATTAATGGAAAGCTAATGAGCAGCAACGACATTACGCGCCTCGGTTGACTTTTGTCGGAAGCAGCCCATTGTAGTTGGAAGGTGACTTTTCCAAGTCTCTGGTGGTAATATGCCAATTATTTCAGTTATCAATGGCCCTGGAGGCTCCAAGTGCCTCCCATGAATGTTTTACTTCATACCTCCTGTATGGAGCAGGGTTTCTCAGTATGTAGATAAAAGCCAATTTGAATGGACTGGAGGAAAGAGACACCAGTTTTTACCATGCAGATTTACAGCTAAAGGCATTCTACCAGCTTCTGTACTTCAGCTTCTTTCATCCAATGAGGTGGCTTTTAGGACGTGCAGTTTCTTTGGGTAATAAAAGCACAAGGTGATGCATTCACCTACAGCTAACATATAGGTGCCTAAATTAGAATAAATACATATGCAATGTGTAAAGTGCCTGAGGATGACTCTAGGTAATTCTGTCTCTGAAATGTTTATTACTGGGATTATTGAGCCATCAGAAATCCCAGTCAGGATCAAGGTCCCATTATAGCAGACTGCCTTTCCTGTCCCTGCTCTGCAGTTTAAACAGGGCTAGGAAAGTGGTGTTACTTTTTCAAGGACACTCAACTTGTCAGTGACAGACCAGGAGCTAAATGGGGATCTTCTGCTGTTCGGTTTACATTGAGGTATAGGTACTGGATTCCACATCATATATATCTATGTTCAAGTTAGCTTTTACCTAGTAGTATGGGCTTCATTTGTGGTAAAGAGTGTCTGGGTGGGCTTGTTGGAGCCCATGTCACTGCTATGCCTACCCATACTGTACTTTCAAAGTACCTCAGCATGTCCGCATCATCCCCATGTGCATTGTGAAGTCTTGCACAAATGAAGCTGAAGGCTTTACAAAATGCTTTCACCAGTGCACTTACCTGCTTTTTTCTGCTGAAGTGGATAAGCTGAAGCCAGGTTTGGATACAATGCAAATTACCCACAACATGGCAGATGTCGCAGGCTCACTGCTTGACGGACAGCAAGTTCCTGGTCTCTGTTCCTCATCTGCTCTGTTGGCTGTGCAGCCTTATCTTTCCCCCTGCACTGCTTGGATCTGTGCAGCAGGAGTGGGGCCACGAAGGTGGTGGCACTGCTCATCCTATAATAGCAAGCAGTGCCAGGAGCCTGCCTAGCGGGTGTGTGCCTGTGGGTGAAGCTGGGTATTGGCTTCCCTGGGAGGCTGACCCTGCCTACAAACACAGAGCTGGATGAGGCTACTTGTAGGGCTTAGAGATGTCTTGCTTTTACATCCCTCTCCACTGCTGCACATTATTAGACTCCCTTGACTTTTATGAAGGTCCTAAATTGCTACAGAAAACAGTGCTGTTTTCTGCTGGCTTAACTGTTGCATTCCTTAAGGCTTGTTTTTCAGTGCTACACTTTACTGCCTGTTAAGTTAACTGGATTTTTATCTCCTCTGCCTCTGAATGTCTTCTGTAAAAGTCCAAAGTAAGCCACAGCTTGCCCAGAGGAATATTTCAGGAGAGAAAAGGAAGAATTCAGGAACAATAATAATGTAACCCTGGCAATATTGTTGCAAAATAATACTACAGAAACATTTTGGCATGAAGGAGTGGTTCGCCCCCTTAGCTACCTACTTAGAGTACAAAAGAAAAAGCTCCCCAGGGACTTGTTCTCTCAGAAGAGATTGCAGGTCTAGTTTATCCTCTGTAGATGCAAGTGCAGCTTACAGATAACTTTGAGGTGTGCATTAATGGGGATGGTATTTTTCTCTCATTCATTTTTCCTGATTCCTTTGTGCCCAAATATTAGAGGAAAATGGTTTATGTATCATTATACTTCCTTGGGTGTGATAATTACCCTTCACTGTGTTGAGGCAGCTATCTGCCCCTTCTTCCTCTCAGTCCCCAAACAACCCCTGTTTGATGTGGGGACAGAGCAGAGATGCACAAAAGCAGTTGCTTTGGTAGCCCCAAGTAGCATGGGTTTGCAGTGGGCAAAGGTTATTCCCCACACCCTGTCTTGTGAAGGATAGGGCTGAAATGCAAAATAGTCATTTGATGTCCTAGCCTAGTGCTTTATCCCCCTCAGTTCAAAGATACTGGGCTGTGCCCCTCCCTTGCTGGCTATAGTTTGCCTGAAGGCTTTGCTAACTTTACCCTGAAATATGTTCCCACAGACTGTTTATGCTATTCTGAGCCAATTAAATAAAAGCACTGCTAAGATGTTTGTGTTTCCTTGTTTACCAGCCACTGGGCTCTTTATGCTACAGCAGGAGCAGGGGCTGCTTTGGGAGGGGGCTTACTGTGCCCATGCAGAGCTGATCCCACCAGAGCCCAAACCAAGGCACAGAAAAAACACAGAGCACCCTTTAGGAGGCTTGCTGAATGAGAGGCAGGGGTTTTGAGAGAGACATCTGCATAGATTGTGAGGGTCCTGTAACAATTTGGATAGTTTGGGGTAGCATGTTGAATGGTCTCCCAACACTGCTTTGATAGCCAAAGGGTGCTGTGGTGAAACTATGGGTAACGGTGAGTGTTTGCACCACTTGTAGGGCTAAACGTGGCAGTAGGTTTTAAATTTCTTTTATCAGAAGTTACTTTTGAGCTAACATTGAGGGCTGATCCAAGCTGCAGGCAGCTTGCAGGGAAGTGGTACATCTTCAGTGTGTTTGGTCATCAGCTGGGTGATTAATGTGAAGGGGAATAAAATATAGGTTCTGGTAGTGAAATTTAGGAAAGACTCAGAAGTACTACTGAAGCTTTTGTCTTATTTTACAGCAATGTGAAGGATTCATTACTTCACAGAGCTAATAATACATTTTTCTCCACAAAGCAAGTAATAAATGATGAGGAGGAAGAACCATCTTTAAATATCAATGGGCTCTGTTCATGGTCATATAGCATCACATGGAAGAAAAGAAAAAAATCAGTGAAGGAGTTTCAAGAACATTCAGATAAACTAAAACTTGATGCAGGGATACAACCAAGGATAGTCCTAAACCAAGGCCAGACTTTGAATTAATGTTCCTAGAAAAGTAGAGGGGCTGTCATGATATTTTATTCTATTCTGCTTCTGATAGAAGAACAAGAATTATTCTTGAAGGACAGGGCAATTTCTGTTGCCAAACACACTATCCTGAGTAGCAGGAGAGAGATCTAAATCTTAAGATTTCTTCTTTGATTTTGTGTGTTTGATAGCTTCTAATCCTTTAGCAGTGGCTTGCTTTGTGTGTTTCAGTTTTTAATTGTATCTCTCTCTGAATTAGCTACTAAAATGATTTAAAAAGACAACTGAAGTTATCTGTTAACCATGAATATTGGGGTTCATGGAATGGATATTTTGAGTCTTTCAAAGCCACAGCAATACTTTTGGCTTAGAGGGTATGGTTTCAGTTCAAGCAGATAAAGAGGAGGAGGACACTGTGGCTGAATGAACACTGTTGTAAACTTGTGCATGGTTGGCTTTCATGAGCTCAGTATACAGGGCTAGGAAAGTGCCTTTCTCCTGTGTATAATTGCATTTAAGCAAGTTAAAATATTAATTCAGCAGATGTGTGCCTTGAGATACTAAAGGCCTTTCTGGAAAGGAGCAATCAATAGCTGATAATATGAGAAATGGTTATTTTCAAATATTCAAGAGCTATTCTAGAGCCAGATGTGCATTAGTTTAGCAATACCCTGGCAGATCAGGTTGACTTTTTAACTCGCAGAATATGGATGGTAACAGATGGTGTCCAGTTAAGCTGAGTTGCCCGTTCCCATCCTGCTGTCTCCAACTTGATAATTGTGATAATTAGACACCTTCTAACTTTAAATATCCTCAGACTTATCTCATCATGTATTTCCTGCCATTCAGCCCACTCCTGGATGGAGTTATTATGCACCTTTTATGCTGAAGAAATTTTACTCCTATCGCATCTTGAAACTTAATAAAAAATATTATTGTGAGACTTTTCTACTTATTCCAAAAGTCTCACTGTAAAGACATCTTCTTTCTTCAGTGAAACAAAGAACAGTGATTGGTGGCAGGCAAAGCATTCAGGTGACTGACCTGTGTTTAAACCACTGTTGTCACTTTTGTGCAAAGCTCTGTGATTATATGGATGCTGGAATTATGGGATATGCAATGAAAGCCCAGGATACCTCAGGAAATAAATGCTACTTTCTCTCTGTAGAGCAACTAATTCACCAGCTACCTGGGAGAGGACACTCTGCCCTTGGACTTTCTGCCATATGGAGGACATCAAGCTGGCCAGACTCCAACTAGGAAAAAAATTGTTACTTTGAGAGCTGTTATCTGGAGCATCTTGTAAGATGTGGGATGTGCCTTCCCCTGACACTGGGGCTTGCAAGTCAATCTGGTGCCTTGAAAATTGTGCTGATCGGTCATAATACATGTGTAACAACAATATGAGGACGGGGAATGCCCCTGTCTTGTTTCTTCACTGACCTCAGAGGGAGCCTAAGCAGATACTTGAGGCTCAGCATCTGATTTTTAGATAAAAGAACCTAGATAATTTTGAAAACTTATTTGCATGTCCCATTGCACCGCTGAAAACCAGATCTTGGGTGCACTGCTTCTTGCAGCTCAAGAAGGCTGTGAAGGCCTGAATGTGCTCTCCCCAGGTATCAGCTCAATCTCTTCACCTCTTGGAACTGAGTAAGACCTCTCCCGGACATTTTTTTGTACTGAAAATTTCAACTCTTCTAAGTTGCAGAGAAGAGAGCAGAATAGTCACCACCCATCAACCTGAGTCCTATCCCCAAGAATGCCGGTAGCAGGTTACATGTTTTTAGTCTTTTGCTTCAATTTTTTCTAGCTTCTCCTTACATCTGTTGCCACGTGCCCTTTGCAGAGCGGGCCCACCCTGGTCCTGTGCCAGGCTCCATGAGTACAGCTCAGCATTCCTGCCAAATCCCATGGTCATTCAATGGCAAACTGGTGCTGCCCTGCCCAGTGTGGTAGAACAGAAAATTCTTCTTCCTTACACCGGTAAGAAGCACAACACGGGTGTGTTTTGCACCATATTGCAGCTGGGGAGGGGGATTTGAAATGACTCATTGAGCTTCTCTTGGTGCTGCTGCTGATTTCTCTGTCCTTGAAGTTTAAGACTGCTTCCTTGAAGCTTTTCAATAAGAGCTGCTGCAGACTCGGCACTCTGGCATTAATTTAGTCTTCACAGAGGAACACAAAATGCCTTTACAGATGTGCAAAAAACACTAGCTGGAGCTGCCCCTGCTTTAAGTCTCTCTTAATTCTGCCTTGGGAGAGAAGAAATTATTAAAAACCTGTGCTCCTGAATCCTTTCCCTGCCTCTGTCCTATGATGTAAATGTATTACTGAAATCCACAGAGCTGGTGAGCTGCAAATTCCCTGACTAGGGCACTCGGTTTGGATGACTCTGCTTCCCTCTGAGTTGTTGGTGCAGCTGCCACTCGCAGGGATGCGTGGAGCCAGCAGCCCATAGTGCAGTCTTTCTGGGATATGCTGCAGCCAATTATAAGACTGACAGAAGCAAGGATTTTTTTTTTTTTCTCTAGGCTACAGAAGACTGAGAAATAAATATTCAGGCTCTGTAGCTGCAAGTAAGCCCAAGGGCAAGGTCAAATGTAAACATTCCAGTGACTTTTTGGTTAACCTGTAAAGGCCTTTTCAGCCTTCTAGCATGTAAGAGTCATCAGGCTTCTGGTCAGAGTATTGGGTTGTGCTTAGAGCTCACATTATTTCTTCCCTTAGGCAAGATATTGTGCTTTGGGGTTATTCTACTGTAAAGGTCAAGCTGCTGAGGCATTAAATGCATCCCTCCATTTCCTGTGTTAGCTGTTTTCTCTTCTAGGTCTGCTTTCACATTTGGGGTTTCTGCCTTCCCTGTGTATTTACGAGTCTACTTCATAAACAAGTTAAACACCTTAATGTACTCTCATTCTGTCTATTTTCTTCCTCTGGCTTCACCAACTGTTTCCAATCTTGCATATTGATATCCCCAGGAAGGCAGTCTTTGTAAGCAAGTAAATTAAATTGAGTGGCAATGCTTGACACCAAGTTTATGGACAACTGGTGATTAAGTTACCTCTGAGAAGTATTTGACTCCCAAAGAGAGACACAATATATTGCAAATATGCTCTAGTCTGTTTCAAGGTTTCATATGGGGGGAGAGTTATAGGATCATAACTAATGCCTTATCATTAGCTAAAAATTTGTCTTTCAGAAAACAGGATCTCAGCAGAAGGGTAATATGGCTGGAAGTAAAATTACTGTGCGTGTGTGGGGGTGTTGGAATGGTGGTGGTTTGTTTGGGACTTTTTTCCCCCTTTATTTTGTTTTGTTTGGTTTTTTTTTGGGGGGGGGGCTGTTTGTTGGTTGGTTTGGTTTTGGGCTTTTTTATGGACATGATTGATGGAAAACTGCGTTTAATGTCCCGTGTGGGAGATGATGCTATTGGGATCTAGGAGTAAATTTGAGAGCACCCAGCACCGCCAAGACATAGTGAGGAACTGACAGTCAGGATATGGTCATTAAACATGTATGGCCAACAAGCCCCTCTGTGAGGATGGCTTCATTTTCTGTAACATTCCAAATGGATCAGGAAATGAGGATTTTGTTACGGGGTTTATATGTTTTCTTCTCTTCTCTGAAATTAATGTGTGGGAGGTCATCCTTGTCTTTTCCTGCAGTCTGGCCAGGGTAAAAGGAAAATTATTAGGCAATTTTCAATACACGTTTTCTGACTCTTCAAAGCAGAATCACGTGTATGGTGCTGAGCTTTCAACCTGTAATCTTATGATTAGACATAGCAGGATTACTTTTAGCTCCATTTGCTATTCAAAAGTTTATAGTTTTAAAACTGAATACCTGAATTGCTTTAGCCTTGAGTCCTGATTCTGCAAACAGTTCTTATCAAAAGGGAATATTGTGCAGGTCAGGAACTTGATTTGCTTTTCTGTCTTTTAGTATAACCCTGAAAGCCACCTTGAAAGCCACCTTGATGGTTATGGCCTTGTGATACAGCAAAGTGCAGGAAGTGAACTTTTCTTTTTTATGTTGGTTGTTGCTTTGGATTTTAGTTTGGCTCATTTCCTAGAAGCTAGGAGCTCAAATTGTTTTGGGAATTGCTAAAAGACTGCCTTAGTGCTCTAAGCACCAAAATCTCAGTCCACCAAAACTCTTAGATGTAGGTTTAACTTCAGACATGGTTTTTAGATTCCATCATGCAAAATGGGCTTTTGGGAACACCTGAGGATTTTATTCAACTCCAGCCACATTTAGGGGGCACTAGTACCCCTGGAAGTGGTGTATTTAGTGACAAATGGCAATGCTTCATTCCCTGAAGATGAGGAGTGGGACACAATTTTAGCTAGGAGGTGCGTTATTCTAACAGGTTGTCTCCAGCATTTAGGATTGAAGGGTGCATTTTCCCCTAAGTGTGCTGTTCGTTGGCAGTGTGGCTAATGCAGCTGTCTCCAGCTCACCAGTGTATGGATGAGAGAAGCTTGGAAGTGGTTTATGCTCACTCAGACAGCAGCTCTGAGACAAGAGAGAGAAAGAAAGAAATGAAACATGCTGTTGCTTTGCACAGAGATTAAAAAATTGCTACAGACTATTCTGCCCAGGACAGGACGTGGCAGTCTGAAAAAGAAGAAATAAAAGAAGTTTGGAACTTGGTTTCATTTCAGCTGGTGCCAAAACCAGTATTTGTATCTGAATGAGTGATAGCAGGTCTTATATTCCTGCAGAATTCATTGGGATGAGAGATTTGGAAACGTGTGCTCCTTTTGCTTTGCTTAATAAAAACTCAGGTCACAGCATCGTTCAGAGCCTCAGTTTCTCACAAAATAAAGGGGAGACAATATTGTTTAGTCCATTAATGTGGTCTTTAGGATTGGACTTACCCCCCTCCACAGGAGTTAATCATGTGGCAGTCTCTCAGTAGGTAATGGAGACAGAAGAACCTCCAGAGAGCCAATGAGCCCAGGTGAGATCTGAATTGCTCTCGGGAGTTTCATCTCTCTCAAGTGGCTAAAGGAGACATTTAAGCAAAGGCACATCTCTTTCAGGCAGCTTGATTAAATGCCTTCAGGACAGTGGAATGAAACGAGATCTCCTGAGCTACAGATGGTACTGAATTTACATGGCCTGAAGTATTTTGCCTGGCTGTGCAGGAATTTTGCAAGTGTAATACACCAAAGACCTTTTTCTTAGAGTCATGAAGAGAGAGCCCCATCTGCATGGTTAATCTCTCCTAGTAGCCTGTCGTTTCTGGAAGCTTATGCTAAAATTGTCATAAGGAAGAGAATTTTTTCTATTAGCATGCAAGCAACATTGCATTTCCAAGTGCTAGGTGTCATTTGGGGTCATTAAACTGCTCTTCTGCTGCAAATGTGGGGAAATTAGTGACTGACCTCATGCAAAACCAGAACTGGGATATTAGAAATCATAATTTGTAATTAAGCAGTGCCCTGAGGACTGCAGTTAATTAAAAGGTGTTTTTATTGGAGGGGGTTTGTTATTGTTGTTTTAGCTTTTTGTTTAAGGAGACTGAAGTCTATTTCTTTTGGGAAGGCTTGCATAAGCACTTTCTAACCATTATAATGTCATTATATATGGGATTCATTACATTAGAAACATTAGGGGAGATTAAAAAGGATCTATTGGAGGCATTGGCTGAAAAAGAAAGGATAAAAACTAGTTGCAGTTTGAGCTTTTATTACGTGACTTGGAACAAATGTTGAAATATTGTATTTAAGCTAAATGTGTTTGTTGGAGGTAGCATTAGGAGGGAAAGCAAAGCAGCAAATACCACTCTCACCACTAAAGAAAGAAATCACAATGGCTGGGAACAGTGTGTTAATTAGCAAACTAATTTCCTTGTACTTTAAGCGCATAACAAGTTTTAAATGCTTTCCGAATGGATGGTATCAATCCCATTTTGTTCCTTGAATGTGATTGTTTCCATGGCAATACCGAGTTCTGCTGTACACGGATTATGTCTGTAAATCCTTCCAGTCATTTATGGGAAGTCTGTATTAGTTTGGCAGCTGACCTGTATTCAGGTTATATTTTACTTTTGTTGCAGTTGTTTTACAAGCAAATGAACAAAAAGAAAAGTCACTGGAAAAGGGCCAGATCCTCAGTCCATCCCATTTGGCTTCATTTCACTGATTTTAGTGGATCTGTGCTGCATTACATCAGTCCCTGCCCTGTTCTTATTAATATCTTTTTTTATATGCAGGAAAAAGGGCCACAAATGTCATCTCCCTGATAACATAGGCCACTGTTCAGGTCACTTTTAATTTGCTGCTTGTGAGATGCTATCAAGTAAGCTCTTATTCCTCAGGGAGAGCAGGTAATGCCAGGGCACTGCTGTAGAGCTGCTGGCCAGTGCTGGGCAGCTGGAAAGGGTCAAGAGTAGACCATTGCCTTCACGGGGCAGTAGACACTGCTTGCAGGGTGACCTCAGAGTCCTGTTAGTGTGAGAAAAGTCATACAGGAAAAGGACTAACACCAACAACTTCCGATCTCTTTTAAGTTAAAGCAGCAGCACACCTCCTTTTCTCTGCCAGCTGTGCCTTTTCTCCTTGACTTTTACAGAAGGTGATGTAAATACACCTTGCTCAGAATCCCTTTACCTTTTCCCATGTAAATTAGATCCTTTTTTTTTTTTTCTTCTGGTATCAGAAAGAGTAGTCTGTGTTCAATAATTTTCTCAAAGCTCACGCTCTCTCAAAGCTACACTAAGCTAACAATGCTTAGTGTAAAGACAAATGAGAGGCAGCATTGTCTAAGTCCATTACTCTGGTCCCTCTAACTCAACTCTAGCCAGGTTTTGTTAGCTCCTGTAATACCTGGGAAGTGTTAATGGACTGACAGGCAGCGAAGAGTGGTTGGGAAAATGGAATTTTGTTTCAGCAGTCAACAGGGTTGTTGCAGACAATTTGTTAATTCTTTTGGAAGAATGGAGACAAAAAGCCTGTAAGCACGGGCAGGTGCTGGCACCATCTTTGAGTACTTACACATAGGAAAAATGTGAAGAAATCAGTTCCTACATTTTCCTACTCACTGCACGGATATTTGCTTCCACTCCTTCATCCCCTTCAGTACATCTTGCTGGGCTGACTCGCTGGGCTGCCTGGCTCTGACTCCTGCGCACAGCCTGGCATGCCCAGCCATCCTCGTGTGCACTGTTCATACACACAGACCTGCACACACAGATTCTGTCTCATGTTCACACCTGGTGGGAATTTCGTGTTGAGGCTGTTTTTCTGGACTTTGGGGTTATTCAGAGATTTATCTCTAGGTGTGAGTTGGAGCCTGTTAAGGTACTGAAGAAGTTTTCTTCACTGAAAGGGATGCTGACCATATCATCCAGTCCTGCATTGCACCCATGCTCTCACAAGGCTAGAGGAACCAAATACCTTAAAGACTGCCTCACTAATGATCTGCTTGATGAATCCCTCTCTCTGAGGACCTGGTTTCTTTCAGAAAACTTTAGGAGGTCTGTTTCCAGTGGGAAGTTTTGGGCTCTGCATCTGAGAAATTTTAGATTTAGGAGAAACAGAGAATAATATATTTAGAATTTCAGGAAGAGAAGTTTTTGAGAGATTGAAGTTAAACTTGTACACGTAACATGGAACATTTCAAGCTCCTGATAGAGATGACCTGAGGTATTAATGTATGAGGAACTGTGATGATGAGCTGGAAGCATCTATTCTAAATCCCTTTGAGTTTTAATCTGGGGCAGATGAGGATGTGGGAGAAAAAAGGAGAAGATTTAAAAATAGCTGTGTGCCTTTTGCAGTCAATTCACTCTGCAGGAAATCTGAACAATATTCAGGAAATAATATAACTCCCAGAAAAGCCTGTTGTTTCTAAGCAAAGCCAGTTTGGTCTTATCCACGCTGAGGAGAAAATGGGATTGACAAGCATGTAAAAGAATTGAGACAGAAAGTGTGAAACTATGTTTGAAAGCAGAGAGAAGCTTACAGACAATGTTAGCTTCGGTGTGATTGAGAAAGGAGAAGGGGGGAAAGGGTGGAGAAAGGTGTCCCTTGAAGGAGTTGTGTCTGCATTTGGCAAAAACAGTGAGCACCTGAGAAAGTCTAAAGAATACCAGGCTAAAAGCTAGACTTTTGTGCCAAATGAAAAAAAGTTGCTGAATATCATTAAACAGAGCCCATGACACCCACTTTGCATCACTTCTAGGAGTGAGTGCATGAGGACAGGGAGCCTGAGCAGAGCAACAGGAGCAGTGGGAGGAAAGTCCCACAGGCTGAACACAACCCTCATGAAATAACTGTCTGCATGATTAGTCGAATTCCTCTCTGGCTTGAGACAGGATGCAACTCAACTGAGAGCTAAAGGTTTAATTTCCAAAGCTGCCTTGAACGGCAGTGGCACACAAGCCTTTCATTGCAATAGCATCGACATTTATTAATCTATTTTTTTCCTCCTGGGCTTGGACAGGTTTTTATTTTTGTTTGTTTGTTTCTAAAAGCCAGAACAAAATTTGCATGTTTGTTTTGGCCTTTACAGTGGGATTTTTGTCAGTCTGAGCAAAACCGTCCATATGTTTTAGGAGAACTTGGTTATTTCTAGGAAAGGAAAAGCCATCCCTTATGAAGCTCTCCCCTATTCCTTCTTCAAAGGGGAAGGGATTTGGTGTTCAGGTAACCTTCAGACCCTGAAATACCATGCAAGAAAAATTTCATAGAAACAGAGGGGGAAATTGGGTATTGTTTTCATGAGAAATGAGTAATGTTATGCCTTTCAAACAGCTCTGCTGCACTGAAGTGTGTCTGTGTGGCAACACAAGTCTGTGCCTGCAGAGCTGGTCATGCCTGAGCCATAGCCAGAGCTGCAGCATCTGCTCAGGCCCAAACAACACGAATGAGATTTGATTTTTAGGGCTGAAAGCTTTATCTTCCAGGGTATGACCTGTTCCTTTGTTCCTTCTATCATCCTCAAGGCTAAAAGAACCCACCTGTTGCTTTGTACACTTGCCTAGCTCCCTCTGAGAAATGATACCCCCAAAACTTGCCCTTTGTTTCCTGCTGGGCATCTCTTTCTGTCCAGGATTCACAGGTAGTATTGGGAAATAGGAAAAACTTTAGCACAGCAGAAAGGATTTGCACCCAGAGCAGCTGCTTTTGTCACCAGGATGAGCTCATGTGAAACTCTGTCTTGTGAGTGTGTAACTTACTCACTGCTCACAAATATTTAAATAGTGCTGATTCTAAGCATGTCATCACTCCTTCTTTGCCTAAAAAAAAAGAAGATAGGTTTTGTTATTTTTCAACTTGGTTATTCTCTTGATTTGAGTATGCTCAGCCCTCTGTTGAGGGCACAAAAAGACAGAAGCAAGTAATTAAGCAGACCAGTTGCACTCAAATAACAAATAATTGAGATTAAGTGTTTAGTGACAGATTATAGGCTAAAAGTAATTTCTCACAGGTAGCAAGTGCTTGTGGAAAAATTATGCACTTGAGAGGGCAAGTGTGGCTCCTGAATAAAAGGCAAATGAGAAATAGGATATCAAATCTGGAAAATGAATTTTTGGGACTTTTCTCACCTTGCTGTGATGGTCTGAAAGTTTCACTAGACCGGTAGGCACTCTTGAGTATTCAACAGACATCTGTCCACTTATTAAATGGGTTGCTCTCGCTTTCTAGATGTTGTCTTTCCCACTACTCCTGGAAGGAGCACACACCCCAGGGTTATTCAAGACATATTACTTCAAAAATTAAAGTCAGGGCAAAAGTGCTGTTCACAGAGTGAATTCCCAGCTCCATTAAAATCCAAGGCAATTTTGCTTTTTTCAGTATTGTCTTATAAAGAGTCCATTTAGGAAACAACATCCCCCAGAAACTTACATTAAATGTACAAAATTATAGGGTAGGTTGAGTGCCAAACCTTAAGTTTAGGAACAAGCAAAAAGGGCAGCAGATAGCCAATACTTCCGTGCCTTCCCAAAAGCCTTTTTTTCCCAATAGTGTGTGTTTTATCGAAACTGGCATAAACCACGACCTTGAACGGACTTTTTACGTGAAGTAGTTGAAATAAAAGGATATCTAGGGGTTTATTTTGAATAGTCCTTTTTGTTAAAGTAAGCCATTGTGTCAGCCAGTTTTTTCAGAGTGGATATTAAATATTATTGTATTTGAGGTGGGTCTCTGCATAGCAGCACCATCGTGACCTTATCCAGAACGTCCCAGTAACACTGGCTGTGACTTTTTAAATGCTTTTTAGCAAGTTTATCCATCCTTATGTCCAGAGTTGCTGGTAATATCCTCCCTGTATGGAAAGAGCATGGTGGCAGTTTGTGGAAGGAAGGAACAAACACCATGTTGGGAATTACCATCACCTGATTTAATAAACTTTACTTGTGTTGTATTCCCATAACACTTTGGGAGGTGCTGGTGGGAGAAAGGCACTCCTCACTCACGCTGGTGCCAAGTTCTCCCCAAGAGGGAACTCCCCCCACACTGGTTTGGACTAAACTGGTTCAGCAGTTCTTGTGGAGCTACATGTGATTTTGCAGTATATCAGACATTATCAGCTGACGGGCAAAATGACTTATCAGCATTATAGTGGCTGTACTTTGACAGGTATTCAAATTGAAAGATCAATTTACATTTTGTGAAAGGAAGGTACATGCAGTAGATTAGTTTTCAAATGGTTTTTCATACAAGAAATGAAACAACTTACATCAGTGATTTCTAAGGTTACATTTGTTTTTGCTGTGGTTTTTTCTCCCCTTCTAGATGCAGTTTGTATCTGCTAAGGACTCTGGGCATTACATTAGAATAAGGAAAACTTGGAGGGCAATTTTAGGAAAATAGATATCCAAATCACTGTCATAATCCTTCTGGTTCTTTGAGAATGAAAAGTAGAGTGTTTCAGAGAGATGTTTATTGGAAAGATTAGTTTTATCATGAAATTGTTACTTCAGCCCATGGTTTGAGATTGGCTATTATCTTAGACAATTCACAGATGAAAACACAGGGAGAGTTGCCAGTGAAAAAGTCCTAATGGCTGAAAAAGTCCTTTCCTGGTGAACTTTTCCCCCCCTATAGTTATATATTGGCTTCACCTAGGAGAAGTAAACAACCTGTTAAAATAGCCAAGGATGGAAAAAATAAGCTAAAGCTCTACTGTAAGTTTGGTATATCAATTCTTTTTGTGGGGGAAGGTAGTTTTACTTATTTATTAATACTGCTAGGTAAATGTTGAAAAAACTCTAAATATTTATGACAGAATGATTTTTAAAAATAAACTCTCTTTAGACCTAGCTGTAAATGTTTACATGGGAGCCTGGAAAAGAGCTCTTAGCTTTTGAATGAATATGTGAACAGTATGCAATGGTATAATAATCCTGTTAAAGGGAAGGCTTTACATGCAAAAGGCAAAGACAACCCCTAAGATTGTTAATGTTTTGACAGCCTTAACAGAGATGTTTGTTACAGGTAACCCCTTGGGAAAGAGCTCATCAACATCACCTAAAATCAGAAACTGTATGCCAACTGAATGCCCTAAATGGGAGATCACCCTGTTTGCTTTCTTGCAGCATTACCTTTCTCGTTTGGTTGTAGAAGGACCCCAGCATGAACCCGTCTTTCTTTCCCTAATGGAGGCTCAGATCCTGTTACTGAAGCTCTGGATCTGTAGTCCTTCTACATATGGAAAACTCTGATGCCCATAGCGATGGACCTTGAAAATATACATGAATGGGTATGTACTCATTTCCATTCCTGATATGGAGATACATATTTTGTAAGAAGACTTCCAATGCTGTAGTCTTTCATTGTATTTGCTCATTTACTCTTGTTCCATTTCAATTTGATTTTGGCCAGTGTAGGAATTTTCTCGAATAAATCTGAAATACCTCCATCGGGAATCTGTTCTCCTGTGTTTAAAAAAAAAAAAAGAAGTTGAAGGAAGTTGGGTTTTGAAGTTCAGAATCATATAGCTAATTTCCGTGCCAATATAGTGGATTTTGTGATGAAAGGGTATTACTGAAACTTCAGCAGAAAGGGATGAAAGGAGAATGCCATTGTCCCTTTAAATGTCTCACACAGGTTGCGTGAAAGCAGGATTATATCAGTCTCAGGATGCCAAGGTTTTATTTATAAAAATAAATTCTTCCAGAAAATATCCCAAGCTGGTGTCATGTTGTTGAGTGCAAATGGCTCCATTAGCAGTTAGTGGCAGTTGTACATATGTCCATCCATCTGCCTTATGATTTTGTATCTGAGGAAAGGGCTGTGTGTTAGTTACTTATGTAGAAGCCTGTTTTTAACATGTGTAAAGAAAAGGACTGCAGGCAGTCATGATACACTTGGCTAAAAGCACTCATTGGTGTAGACACACTTGTCCCTGGGCAGGATTAATCAGAGTTAAGACCAGGCCATAAAATGGATTTAACAGAATTATGGATGTGTCCTCTTTCAATTTTTTTTCTTCAGTCAATCCTACAATTTTCATATATAACTAGAGCACCTTTCAAATTGGCAAAGGAGCTCTTTTCTTTGAGTGGGTTGGTTTGTTTGTCTTGCACAAAGCACTGAAGTATTCTCACTGGAGTGGGTAAAATGCTGCAAAATGGTATTTGCATATTCTCACTGCAGTTCTGTTGCAGCTCCTTTTGCCTAAACCTGAGGCTGCTTTTTATTTGCCACAGGTAAAAATTTTGCTTTTGGCAGTGAGTCAAGTGTGAGATGATGCAGATTCAAATCTTAGTGGCACTTTTTGCCAAGTCTCTGCAAGAGCCTAGAATTTATAATAGTAAACTACCATTGCAACTGTAGGAATAGAAGTGCTTGATAAGGAGGAGTTACTGTCATGGGAATATGTTGTTTATTCATTTCTTACTATTTCTCTGTGGAGACAATTTCAGTCTTCCAGTAGGAGAGGAGAGATACAGATATGTGAGACAGATGCAGCTTCAATGTAACACATTGTGAGTAGCAAATGACTACTTTGAAAACGTCTCAAATTCTACATTATGTGAAAAATCTTCCTTATAGCCATCTGACAAGTGTGCATGGAATTGGGCTTGAAAATATATTCTGATTTCCAATGTTAACTGAGAGAAAGGAGATAAATTTACAGCTAATGTTATTTTCTGTTCATAATCCAAGCTTCCTATGCTGACTAGTGCTTGTTCCAGCCACAGACAAGAACCAGTTTGGTGCATGTGGTGGTTTATTCCCACAAAGTTTTTGTATGTACATCTCTGATTCAGCTTCAATTCTGCAGTCCCCTTCAAGAGAATATCTGAGCTGGAGAAAAAATTTTAGCTCTTGGACGTCATTATTAATCAAGATAAACTATGTTTTCTTCCAAAGATTTCCCCTCATGCCCTGTGCTTTTTGGAAACATAAAGCTTCTGGGGAAATATCTTGCATACTCTCTTTTAGCAATTCCCATTTATTCAGTTCTAAACTGATTTTGCAATGGTGGAGAAGACAAACAGCTCTGTGGAAAGTATTCTTGCCTGTGGTTATCTTGCCTGCATCCTTCCCTGTCTGGCATGGCCTTTGTCTTCGTTTGCTTAGACTGAGTGGGGTTTGCCCTCATCTCTCATGGCCAGCATTGCCAGATGGCAAACTTCTTTTGTTGTTTATAAATTCTGCTTCTTGCCTGGCCATATCTCTCTAGCTGGCTGGCTAATCCAGCTGTTTGTAAGCTGCTCCATAAAGTGGAGTTTATCCTGCTTTAGGAAACAAAATGGATAAATCCTCCCTTTTTGCGGGAATACAGGTTACTAACCTGTATTCATGGCAGCTTCATGCAACTCTGTCCAACCAGGGAGATGGTTCCCTGCTGTTAATCATCTTTTGTGTGGTGTGTGGTCTTCCCTTAGAAAAGATCAACAAAACAAAACAAAAAAATCCCAAAAGTTCACCCAAAAGGATCTGATGTTTCCCCCTCTTATTCTTTCTTAACTTCTCCTCCCAATCTGTTGTATCTCTCTGGTAAAAAAAGGAAGAAAATTTAATGTGATGGAATGGACTTTGCTAAACACGGTGTTAAATTTAGTATAGGTACTCAATATACCAGTGCCTTCCAGTGAAAGTCTGTAGATTTCTTGATTTTTTCCTGACTCTGGCCGCAATAAGATGTCTGCTACCTGTAGCACCACGGAACTCCCCTCCATCAGATCAATTCAAAATCGATTCTATTAATCCAAGCCAAATACGATGTAACAGGCAAGCTGCAGATAAAATGTGGAATGAGCTTGCAGGATTGCCAACTGTGGCACTTAAATATCACAAACATGTTCAACTCTCCACTTGCTCCATCCCCATGACAAAATATTTGGCTGGAATACTTTAAGAAAAGATGCTCTCCTCCCAGTCCTAAACGTCTTGTTTTTTTCATTTCACTTACCAGCAGTTTGAACTAGTTGAAGCTCTTCTAATTGCAGCTGTGATGCTTCACATTGTCATTGATTTCTGTAAAGAAGGTGCTTTGGCTGGTCTGTGCTTCCCATGACTGACCACAGCACCTCCCGGCCACCAAGGAAAGCCTTGATGGAAAAAACAGGGAGCTGCATCTTTGTTAATTGACAGAATTAAAGGGTACATGGTGGCCCCCCAGACCACCCAAACGGTAAAATTTGTGCAGATTGGCCTTGCCCTGTCCAGATAGCTGTGAACCTGAAGCCCCAAAGAGTGTCTCCAGGTGAGCCCAGGGCATTAGTGGGTTTCAGTGAACTGTGAAGCAAGAACTAAATTTGTGGGCTTTCCTTCCTAAGAAGAATTTCCCAGGGTGGTAGCTATTTTGGGGTAGGTTTCTGCTCTTCTTGGCAATTTTCCAAGCAGTAGCTTTGGAAGTTTCTCTCCTACTTTTCAGAGGACCTTTTTTTAAAAAGTAGTGTACAGACCAAGGAAAAAAACCCACAAAAACAGTCCAAAGCCAAGATGATTGTATTCTGCTCAGCAGTAGTTAATAATAGTAATAATAATAATAGTGGTAATTCAGCACTAGTTTATAATAATAACAATAACAACAACAACAACAACAGTGGTAATTTCAAGTGAATATATGTGCATACTCATCCATGTAAGTTGGAATCTATTTTGTTGGCAACACTTCTGGTAAGATTTCAGAACTTACATCTTTAGGCAGAGAAAACAAATTAATTTATTTAAATGTTCAGAAGTACAATTGTAACAGCCTTTCTGCATTATTTGTCCCTAATGAGAACAAACTGTCATTGTCATCGTTTCCAGGCAACTACCAAGGAGTACTTAACCTTACATGGGGGTCTCGCAAACCACACATTATGCCAGGTAAAACATGTCTTTGAAAAGAAACTAGCTCAAGAGATCACATCGAAACATTTTATTTAATCTTATTTTTAATTAGTTCTTTTTTCTTATTTTCAGGGCAATTATTTTTCTGTCAAAGACTTGCTTTCCTTAACTAGGAAAATCAAATGAAACATGATTTTCACATTCTATTTTTAATATTTAACAAGCCAAGAAGTACTCTGGGCTGCAGTGGTTACTGTGGGGTCATTTGGAAAGATTTTGACAGCTTGAGAGTGTTGCCTCTTGATGAAAATGGGAAGAGCCAGTAAGAGAAGTATGATGGGCAGTTTCAGAGGTATCTACAGAGACTGGAGCCTCATTATGCATCATGCATACTGCAAATGCCCATCTCTTTTAACAGACTACAGCCTGAATAAATAAGAAGTTGATGGAGAAATGAGGTTACAGTAATGAGTGGCACAATGTGCAACAGGGGACTCTCCACCCAAGTCCCAAGCAGCATCTCATGAACTGAGGGAGGTGTCAAAAATTAATCCAGTCTGGCAGTGACCAAAACTGCTTTTCACTTATTAAGTGACAAAATATATATATGGCATTGAACTTTACTGTGCTTCACATCTGGCAACATCTTAAACCAATTTTTGTGGTTATATTAGAATTTGATCATCACCATGTTTTCTATCCATGCTCCTGAACAGTGCTTGATGACTAAATTGGCAAATAACTGGAATATTTCTCTGGCAATTCACTAAAGTTTACATTTTCTCATCACAGCACTGTTCACTTCGAAAGCTCTTATCACTTGGTGTAAAGAGCAGATTAAGTTGTAAAATAGAACACAATGAACAAACCCTATCTGCTTTTTACAACCACAGTCCAAGGAGTGCAAGGTCCAGTATGTTTTCTTACCCAGTTCCCTCAGCCTGCAGGGAATGTAGAGGAAAAGTGGATAAAGGTACATGAGAAGATATTCTTATTGGTAATCATGGATAAGTTATAATAAGTGACGTGCTTTTCCAGCAAGAGAAAAATTTCTAATGGAAACCAGTTCACCAAATCTAAAAACAAGGCAGCACTGGTGTCTTGACCTGTGCAGAGACGGACTTTATTGTCTTATCTTTGCCAATACGCAGATGAAATTCTTTTTTCTTCTAGCAAAAGAAAGTCATGTAAGGCCTGCATGGTATAGCCTAAATTGAGAAAGAGATTTGTCACTTTTTTGACAATAATTCACGTAGACTCCAAGACAAATGTACTTCTGAACAGTGACTCCGTGAACAATAAGGCAAACACTCTCGGCTACCTACCAGCCCATCCATCTTTTTAAATCATGTCAGCAGGCTTCAAATTGCTCACTAAACTTTATTGTTTCATAGAGAAGGAAATAATTTGTGGTGAAATACACTGAGCCATTGAACTTTGCAATTGTTTATTACTTGGTCTTGATTTCTTGCACATTGCTGCTTCATCATTTACCTATCATTTGTTTTGGATGACATGGTTTATCCTCTCTTCAAAACTGTCTGGATTGCATAGGTAAATTTGTAAACTGAACTGCTTAGGCCTTCTGCATGTAATAGCATTCACCCACTGTTTGTAAAATCTGCAATAGTGCTGTGTGTGCGATATTGTTGTAGGCAAGGTGTGAGTTCTTCCTTCTATCAAGAAAAAACAGGTTTAGGCAGCCAGATGTGAAGCTTGCTGGCTTTTGTTTGAACTGGAAGACTGATGAACAGTCTTCCTGGAAAGTGAGAAGGTACAGGCAGCATAGCAGATGGATACAAAGTGGTTGAAGTGGCAAGTAAAGTAGGCTTTGTGTCATAAGTGACATCTTATGGTATAAGAACTACTCAGATAGGGGTCATTTCTGTGTCAGGAGGGAGAGAGAGGTGACTGCATCTGTGCTAAGTCTGCTGTAATTTCTGTTGTTATTGCTGTTATAAAGGGGTGTCCTAATTAGAACTGAGGGAATTTATGGGCAGATATGAAAATGTTGTTACTATAGTTACAAGGTGCTCCAGCTCAGTCAGGAAATGTGGCTAATATAATGATAGCCCAAGGGTAAACACAAGAGGTAAATGATGAACAAGCCCCCCTGCTTCAGGAGAAAATATTTTTCTTCACACTTTTTTTGGTGGTTTATTTGCCAAACTAACATCTACCACTACAATTCCTTTTCTGTCCTTCCCTTTCTTGCAATGGGCAGGTTTTGGTTAGACCATAAAGAGTTTTAGGGAGAAGAAGGTGCAGAATGAAGTAGTGTTTAGAAGAAGGATAAAGATCTATTTGCCTGTCTGTCAAAGCTCTCTGCTAAAATCCCTCCCCAGTCCTCTGTACATAGGGTGGACATAGCAAGAGGAGCTATGTGTATTTTCCCAAGTTCAGAAAGAAAACTTTTCTTGTGTTTGTTTGTTGTTTTTTTTTCCTGACCCTAATTTCAGCAGTGACCCTTGATCTTATGACAGCCTGTGGACAGGGAAGGAGGAGAAAGGCAGGGAGACATTGCTAGGGAGAATCCCATGAGAAAAATGGCATCTCAGTGGGATCGAACCCCACAGGAGCAGCTGGAGTGGGTTCTTGCTTGGTACTGCCTACAGTCAGGGTCTAAATAGGTTGTTCCATTTGTTACAAGGAAAGGGAGAATAGTGAAGTCAGACTAATTTCTGCTGCAATTTCTCTGGAGTCAACAAGATGTCACTACTGATTGTTTTGACATAGATTTTTGGGTCCTGAGTAGTTACCTGTCCTTTTAGAAAAAGAAAACACATGAGGAGACAGAAAATCAGAACAGCTGCTGCTAAGAGAGCTGATTCCCACCACCTTAAACAGTGCTGACCATGAGTTGTTCTCTGGTTTTGGAGGGGGCATGCAAGAGGAGAAAAAAGCCTGAAGGATCTGTATCCTGATCAACCAGAGAGAAGCTGCAATTATGCTTATCAGTGTCCAGCATGTTGCCTGATGTTACTGGTTGATGGAGACTAAATAATTATTGCTCCATGATTCATTTGCTCTCTGTGACTGTAGGGCTGGACTCCAGTGACCTACACAAAAGCAGAGCCACAGCTGCAGCCATGAGAAGGTCAGTGTAAGGACTACCATTGGCCATACAAGTTCCAGATCCTTTCTAGGGATTGCTGCAGGCTGATAACACACACTTTGAAGCTGGAGAACACTGAAAATTGCCTACCCAGTTTCGTCTCAGATACCTTGCTGACATTCTTTAATCAGACACCATGGCCTCATTCCTGAGCCTTAGAGAAGAACTCCAGAGTAGCTGGTTTCCTGCATCCTGGCATTCTGCCTCTCCCTTAGCAAAAAATGCAAAAAAGGCTTTGAGTGTGATTGCTTCAGATAGGGTCTTAGTCACAGTCATTGCTGTAATGATGAACTTGACCATCCTGAATGGTTTAAATTACTTTGGATGATGGATTTTATCCATTAGCAAGAAGGTGATATACCAGCTCTGTCACTAGCCTTCCCACAGGAGGATTTAAATGTGCTGAGATGCAGTGTCTAGGCTTCAACATTAGTGGTGTTTTATAAAATGAAGCAAAGTGCACATGAAAACTCATCCAGTTAGGCAGTGTCTCCTCTCTCCCCAGAGATTTTTAGTGTGCTGTGCCAGTGCCAAATACAGATGAATTAGGTTCTCAGTGGAAGTATCCAGGCAGAAATCACACATGGATCTATGTACACACATGAGATTCTGCTTTGCTGCAGGCATCACTGTGGCTGCACAGGGCTCATCTGCTACAGCCTGCCCTTCCGTGCAGAGGAGGATACTGAGCTCTTCCTCTTGGAAGATGGTCCTTCACTGAGTGTCCTGGGGAATGAGTGGAAACCTCATGGCCTTCTGTTATAGTCTAGCTGCTGTTCCCTCTCGTCTGCCGTTTGCAGTGAGGCACAGCTTGCCCATTGCAGCTTGTCCTTCCTCCATTAGGCTTACGGCCTTGTGCAAACAAAAGAAATAAAAACAACTAGAAAAAAAAGGCTTTCCAAATGGCTAGGAAAGGAGGGAGAGAGCAGTTTACATAAGCAGTAGTGATGAGAATGAGGTTGCTTATACTTTTCTTGGGATACAAAAGATACCAGTGAAATTAAAAAGCCTTTAAAGATATGCCTGCTGTTTTATTATTACTTAGACCATTCCTCTGCCCTAGCATAGCATATTTCCCTCTCTTTGACTATGGAAGCTGAAGAAAGCTTCAGTGCCCTGGGAGTTTGGGTTTGCCAGAATGGCATTTCTGGGCTGTGCAGTCATAGCCTGGATGGGACACAAAGGAACAGACACCATTAATCCAGGTGTTTCCCTGGTCAGTGAAAGTATTCCAAGAAGGCCTTCAGGATTTGTCTTCTCTGGGCCTGTTTTTTGTTTGATCTCTCTGTGGTTTAAGAGAGTGAGAATCCCATCCTACCCACTCTTCTGTCTCTTCTGGGTGCCTCCTACACTCTCTATTAGTCAAGAGCTTCACAGTTTATATGTGCATTCAAATTTTTGGTCAGGTTTAAAAATGTTCCTTTTTCTCCCACACCCAGACTAAAGGAAATTTGAGTCTACTTGTTTACATTGGGTTTCAATTTTGCAAAATGTTAACATTGACTCTTTTGAACTTTTTAGTATCTTGAGTGTAAACGAATTCAGCAGCAGCATTGATATGTTTTGCTGGATGGATAGTGAGGGGATAAAATTCTTTAAAAATGCTCAAATAGAGAAATTATGCTTGGCCACAGGAATTCTCGGTGATCCGTGCCCTTGTGACAGCACTGGAGAAATCCCATCTTCCTCACCTCATTAAGACCAAGGGCAACTGCTATGTGCTGAATCTCTGAAAAAATGTGAAACTCAGTGCTGCAGACCTGCCTTTCTTTATGAAGGTGATTACATAGGCTTCCTCCCTCCATGAATTAATAGTGTTAGAGATACTCTACTCACAAAGCTGCTTTTCTTTTTGCTGCAAGAATACAACACACAGCCTTTGCCTGGTGATAAGCCTCTCCCTAACTGCCTAGGCTGGTTCCACTGTTTGAACTTTGGATTGGGCAAGTGGCTTGAGCCAGTTTTTTATGCTTTGACGTTTTAGCAAGGCCCAGCTGCCAGGCTGGATGAGCTGTGAAAACACTCTTCTGTAGGGCTTGGCTATTTATCTTAGCCACATCTTTAACACCAAAACAGTCCAGGAGCATCTAGCTCTCCTGTGGTCTATCAGCCTTGAAATAGTGCCATGGCTCAGACTGAAGAGCCAACAGAAGCACTTTTCCTCTGTACAGTTTCTATACATTTAGTCTTGCAGAATTTTTTTGGAAGGGCAGTTTACATGTCAGCCTGAACAGCATTCTGTCTATTTTTCCCTTTGGAAAACAAAATACAAGAACCCTTCAGTTTTTCTGGACACAGAAAATGTGGTTTTTCCTCTTATAGCTGAATTAGTATTATAATACTGTGAGCAGAGTTTACCATTAGAAGTCAGTAAGACACATTTGCAGCCTGACAAGTTTTCTGGGTTGGCCTGGAGTGCAGGCTGACAAGCCTAATCACTGAGATTGGATAAGTACATACCTCATTTTCACACCTCATGTTAGCACCAGGATAAACAAGACCAATTTTGAAAAGCAGTAGAGCTAGCTGGAAAGTGAACTCCCAGCTCTAAAAGTCTTCAAATCTCAACCCCTTTTGTCACTTGACTTCAGCCAGAGACAAGGACACTGCAAAGTCCTCCCTCACATCTCCTAACATCTGCTTTTTCTCATGTTTTTTGGGCCACATGGATTCTTCAGCTGGAAGATGGAGTTCCTATTGAGCGGTGTTTTCAAAATCTAGCCAGTTCATGCTGCAGATGTACTAGAGACCAGTAATTAAGCTCCTTTGAGAAAGGCAGTCAGATGTCAAGAGAGCGAGAGCCCATGTTGGTCCCACCAAAAAAACACCCCGATTGCAGTGAAACGACATTGTACAGCAGCATCATGACAATAAGAAAACTTACATTTTATTAGACCTCAGTGAAGCCAGCCAACAGGGTGGAACTATGCAGGAATACAAATTTTCAGTGATGTTACTTCTCATTGAATAATGACTTGCTTTCAGGAGAGATTATAAAAAAAAAAAACCAAGAGAAAACATCTTAATATTATATATCACCTGTGACAATGCAATAACTATGAAGTAATACATTTGCATGAGCTATGAAATCAGGCATTCACTTACAGCGGCATCATAGAATTTCTCCTGAAACATATCAAATATTTTACTTTTTGTTTGATAATATTAATGACTGCTTAGAGCTGTCTGTAAGCCATAGCCAGTGGTGTCTGGCTCTGTATCAGGTTGTGCAGTTACTCCTTTGAACTACAAACCAGCAAACCTTCCCCTATGTGTGCAAATCAGATTAAAATTCAGCAATATAGAAGCACCTAGAACATGATAGCAGACAAAGCAGCAGCACCTCTGTAAAATGTTAGCCACCTCACTTGGAAATGGAGGAACTGGGAAAGGATTGGCAACTACCATCTGTGGAGATTACTTTTTCACGTAGAGCTGTGTTTTGGGGTAGCTTCACGTATGTGATAAAAGGGTAGGACAGTATGGGACAGTGATCCTTAAAGAATGGGACAGCTTCTCAGTGTTTCAAGTTGGAGAAAGTAAATGGTGGATGGCATGTGAGGAAGTGAGCACTGTCAGGGCTGCCATCAGCTGTGGGCAACATCTGTGCTCGTAGAATAAACAGTAGCAGAGAGTAGGTTTTGGTTCTCAGGCCAGCTGGCAGGACTTGACCTTGTCCACACTGTTAAACTCCTTCATCTGAGCTGTATGCCCACATGGAAACTGCCTGTTGGACATAGTTCCTGGGTTGTGCTAATGGCAGAATTTGGGAAATGCTTTGTTGGCACAGGCAGCAGCATGCTGGAGCTGATCAGCAGATGTAGCGTGGCTGACTGTCAGGCTCCTGTGCGCAGAAGTGGTGTCTGGCATGGAGTATTTGACTTGTGCAGCTTCAGCCCTTCTGTCTACCCCTGGATTCTTGTATTTACACTCTGTTGTTTCAGAGGTTAGAATTATCATACATGCAGAAATTTGGTGAGGTGCAAAAAGCACTTAACGTCTGAAAGTGCCTTAAACTTTTCCCTGACTTTCTGAACCTGACTCAGGCAAATCCTCATTAGGCCTATTAATGATATGAGATGCCAGTGGAACCGTGAATTTGGTTTGCAATAGTGACAACTCCTGTTCCGTGAGTCAGACTTGTGTCACTAAGCTGTGACCCTTTGGAGCTGGCAGCCCCTCTGCCACGGGGAGAGGGTAAGTGCTTTAGGAAAGCTTACAGGTAGTATGGAATAGCATCATCAAGCAGACGGGTTTCTGGCTGCCCCAGTCAAACAGTTGTCTTTCAAGACATGTCCTAGATTTTAACCTATTGAACAAGAACACAACAAATCAAGTGGAAAATACACGGTTCACTGCTCTCAGTTTTGATAGCATCAGGAAGGTCAATCAAAGATTAATGGGTGTAACTGTTTTCTAAGCCTCTCTATAATGCTTTTAGCTTGGTTTCCAAAGGAAATAGGGTGTATGCAGTAATCCTCTTCTGGTTTTTTTTTTCCTTCCCAGTCATTCTTAATCTGAACAAATCTGAGAAGTATGTCAATTCTTACAAGTTTTGTCTATCCAAGTATAGGAGAGAGTCTGTCAGTGAAGAAAGATGGTACTTAAGCTCAGGGAAAGACAAGCAGGGATTGCACAAGAAAGAGCAGTTCTATAAACACTGCAGCTGAGGGAAGAGCTACGTCATGAGTTTTCTCCACCAGTGGAGACCTGTAATAAAATAGGGCTCGAAAACTGCCTTTTGGTTACTCTCCATCACACCTCAGTCTTTTTTTTCAGAGTAAACTTTGCAAATGGGACAAGGTTAATAAAAGCTGCTTGGGAAGGTGGGGCTGGCGTTTGCAACTCTGGCTTGGTAGATAAGAGCAATAGTTGCTTGAAAATGAGGGTGCTATCATCCAGCTTTGCTACCTAGAAGGAGCACTGCTGCACAAGATGCAAAGAGATCCAGCTGCCTGGCCCTGCAAAATGCCATGTGCTCAGAAAGCTGTGCACGCTGCAACTTGTTCTTAGTGGTAACAGACAAGAACAAATAGGTGTGCTTTACCTGGAATGACAGATTTTCATACAGAGAATTTTGAATGTGCCCTGTCATTTCTGTGCCTTTTTGTGTTTGATTTCAAGTAACAGCCTAAATGCAAGGCCGGGGTTACAGAGCTGCATGCAAAACTGCAGACAGCTTTCAGGAAGGGAGAAGGCAGTAGACAAAGGTATGGTTTATTATGCATTTTTTCTAAATTTTCTCTTCCTTTGTTCCTTTCTGCATATGTCTCATCTTTTCCAGTGCGTCCCAACCACCTTCTATTTCTGTCTTTTGCTGTGAACCCCATTGTTGCTCACTTTGTATTTTTTCTCCCCTCTCTTCCTCCCCATCACTTTATTATTCCAGATGAATCTCATTTATCTGTTTTCAGCCTTCTCGCTGCATTTAACTCTTGCCTGAGACTGTCCCGTTTCTTCCCCCACCCTGCTCTGTATTTTGTTATCTTTGTCTCTGCTGATTCTGCCAGAATTCAAGCACCATGACTCAGGTGGACAGCAGATGTCCTGGGCACTGAAGAGACCCTTCATTTTGATGGCCACTAAAGACAAGCTTGAGTATCTGTATTCTGAATAAAACAGTGTTGCATCTTTCCCCATCATGGCCTGACTTTCCTGCAGCCCTGAGGGGGTGGAGAATTGGGTGTCACTAGGATTAGTTGTCTCGAACTGGAAACAGCAGAGCTGAACTCTTTTGGAGCAGCACTGTAGCTACCCAGTGTCATTTGACACAAGCCATGTGTGCTTGCAGTAGGCTGAACCCAGGAAGGCTAATGGTGCTCCCATCCACCAGAGGCAGTGGAAATGAGCACTTGCTCTCAGCTGTTTCAGCTTGCTATTATTTTGGACCATTGACTGTGAAAGAAGTTCAAGCCAAATTGAACACAAATCACCTAGAGCTACGTGTGAAAGGCCTCGGATAAATTAGCAGTAGAGCCTCTAGCCTCACACAGCTTAAGGGAGCCATCGTTGCATATCTGACTCTAAATGCTCCTCCTGCCTCCATGCTGCTGCACATTTGAGGGCACACAGCCTTGGCAAGGCTGGATTGCCACCCTCCACCCAAACACTGCCTTGTATGGATTGCCTCCCTCTAGGGCACTTGGTAAGCAAGCAGAGAAACTGCTGAAAGTTAATAGGATTTGTGGCAGTGGGGACTGATGTTTGTTCTGTCTCCAGCAGCATGCAGGTAGCGATGGGGAGTGCCTTCTGCATTGTCCTCCATGTGACCTTTCTCCTTCACACCCAAGGAAGGCTCATTCTGCTGGTTACTCATCAGCAGTTGCAGCAGGGCTCTGAAATTACAGGCATCAGCCATAAGGACTGCATTTCAACCCATTTCTGGAGGGGGAGCTTGTGGGGGCACAGTAAAAAGAGATGCAGGAGCTTGCATGGGAAATGTTAGAGGACTACTTGGCTTCCATTTCAGACAGTGGAGCTGTGTGGCTTTGTGTGTCTGTCAGTAATCAGGAGTGGGAAAGAGACTCTTCTCTCTAATTGTCCCTCTAATTTTCCTTAATTGAGGAAATGGCTCTTTTTGTGGACATTTCTCTCCATTGGGCAGGTTAGTGCTATGTAGGGCTGCTTTGGGCATCTTGTGCAGTGCTTGAACGAATGGGAGGAAAAGTGCCTCTGGCTGCATGGCATTTATTCATTGCCTCCTCCTTGAGAGGGAGGTTAGTGTATCACAGCATGATTAAGGGCAAGAGAATCTTACCCTAAATCAGAGAAAGATTGGGAAGAAATTAAAATTTACTTCCTCAGGCCACATATATTTTTTTTCTCACTGCTGTCTTTCCTCCATCAGAGAGCTCTAGCATTGTTGGCACGTACAATCTAATGGGTGCACCAGGGCCAGCAGCGTGATGGATTTCAGTGTCACAGAGAGAGTACTGAGTGAAGCACATAGGGGAAAAAAGAGAAAAGAAAAGATCCTCGGATTTCATTGCACAAATAAATGTCAGAATGAAACAGGTCTGGCATGACTTCAGCTCCCTGTTACCCAAAGTCAATCACACTGAAATGCTCATATAAGCAAGAAATACTGTACTGCTCTGGTACAAGTGAAATGTTCGGTCTAGAACAAATCTTTTTGACCACTTAAGTGCTGCTTAAAACTTGAGAATAAACTTAGCAGCACTTCAGTGGAAGGTGGAACTCTTCGCCCAACCTTTTAGCAAGGGTAATTAGTACTGCAGTTTGTCAAGCCTGGGTTGGAGGGGTGATTCTGAGGTGTGGGACCCCAACTGAAGCTTTCCTCATCCCCTTTGAGTGCTGTGCATTGAACACAAGAGGTGTGTGTCTTACACTGTGCCATCACCCGTCTCCAGCCTATTGTTTTCGTGCAGCGCGGGTCCATATTTCCCATGGAGAGCCCAGGTGTCCCCAGCTCTTACAGCTAGGACCTCAGAGAAAAAGAGCAGGAGAACAGCTCTCAAAGGAAAGGCAAAGGTGACTTGGCACCTCCGCGTGTTGCTGGCTGAAATGGAGGTAAGTCACTCACTTGACTCAGCATACCAGCTTTTGCTGTTTAATGGCATTTACTGGGAGTCCAGGAAGTAAAAAAAGGCTGGGTTTGCTTTGCTTCATCCTTTTTCCTTACCACTTTCCACAGGCAGGCTATCATATCATTTGGAGCAAAACACTGACTCTTCAAGGTAAATGAAGAAAAGCAAAGTTTAGAAGTACAAAAAGTCTTTCTTTGCCAAATAAGTACCCTTTAAGACCCACCAAAAGTATTTTTGAGATTTTGACCACAAAATCAGAGAATATTTGAGTTGAAAGGGACCCACTAGGATAATAAAATTCCAACTCCTAGCCCTGTACAGGACAACCCAGGAATCATACCATGTACCTGAGACCACTGTCCAAATGTTTCTTGAACTCTGTCAGGCTTGGTGCTGTGACCACTTCCCTGTGGCCTGTTCCAGTGTTCAACCACTGTCCGGGTGAAGAACCTTTTCCTAATATCCAGCCTAAATCTCCCCTGACACAGCTTCAGGCCATTGATTCGGGTCCTGTCACTGGTCAGCAGACAAAAGAGATCGGAGTCTGCCCCTCCTCTTCCCCTCATGAAGAAGTTGTAACTGCAATGAGGTCTCCCTTCAGTCTCCTCTTCTCCAGGATGAAAAACCCATGACCTCAGCCAGTCCTTGTGTGCCTTCCCCCTCAGGTCTTTCACCATTTTCATTGCCCTCCTTTGGACACTCTCTGATAGCTCATTATCTTTTTTACACTGTGGCGCCCAGATCTGCCCCCAGCACTCGAGGTGAGGCTGCCCCAGTGCAGAGCAGAGCAGGACAATCCCCTCCCTTGCCCAGCTGGTGATGCTGTGCCTGATGCCCCCCAGGACACATCAAGGTTGGAAGAGATCTTTAAGATCATCAAGTCCAACTGTCCCCCCAGCACTGCCACTGTAGCCCCTAAACCGCATCACTCAGTGCCAGATCCAGACACCTTTTAAACACCTCCCTGCAGGGCCTCTCTGCCTTTTAGTTATAATAGTGCTTGTTACAGCACAATCTCCTGTGCTTGTAGAGTCTTTCCACAAGCTGCAAAAAGCACAAAGCAGCAAAATATTCACTAAGTATCCTGGCAAAGGGTACACTTGTGACCAGGTCTAGATAGCAAAGATACTTTCTTCCTTCATTAGTTCCTCCATTTCTGCAGGCGCTACAAGGCAGCTTAGCACATCCACTGTTGTCTGGAAATAGCCTAATCTTTATTTGCCAAAATGATACCTTAAAACCAGAAACCAGCCTAAGAGGCATCATGTCAATTGAACAAATAATCCTGACAGTTTCCATGGCTCCTGCAAGGTTTTTCTTATTTAAATTAATAATAATAATGATAAAGCTGAAAGCAAGCACTGAATCTTTGTGTAACCCAGGGAGGGCACAGAAAATAAAATTGCTTTATATGTGTCCCTCTCTTACCCTTATCTTTCTTCAAAGTATCAAAAAAAAAAAGAAGAGGAAAGCAATAAAACAAAATACTTTATAGACCATACAATGTAACACAACATCATGGTGCTGTTTCTCTCACTGGAGCCAGGCTGCAATGTAAGGTGAGGGCTGGGTCCTGTATGTAGCTTTTGAGCTGCTACTTGAAAATTTGGTTTAGTTAATATGGTACAGATGTCTAGAGTTACGTGTATGGTAATGCCCTTGGGAGTTGTTTTATATAGAATACTGCAGTATAAAATCAGGTCATTAACCATTTGAGATGGAAATCCCAGCTTTTAAGTGTCATTAGTACAAAACCTTAATGTAGAACAAAACTGTATGAATAACATGGTTCAGTTGGTTTGATTTTTCCTTTTGGTTTACAGAACAAAAACAGGAAACAAGGTAATTAAAACCTCTGGTTGTTCTTATTGAAAGAAAAGACAACCCCAGGGTGTTGAAAGAACTTTATTTGACCTAAATAACTGAATTTTTTTCGTTTTAACTGTATACTTTATCTCAAAATTGAAATTCTATTTGCAGTGATAGAAGCATTGAGTGGAAAACAACCTCCTGACTCCTCAAATATGCCTTAAAAAGGGGGCACTTGCAGAACTCACTCTTCTTACCCTTGCCCCTAGTTTCAGTCAACATCAGCATGAATTTGCCATGTTGACTGTATGGGACACCTGAGAGGGCCTGGCATTTTTAGGAAAAGTATGGCATATCACAGAAGGCATCCTTTCAAAAGGGCTTGTGATCACCTAGTTACACTTTTGAAGTAATTATCTTCTCAGTTTCTTTGACTGTACACTTACTCTTCTTGTTCTTTCCTTTGGAAGATAAATATCCATTAATAACATGTACACACTATATGGGGACAGAGCAATGGCTTCCCGTGAGGTCTTGAAATCCTTCATAAAGTGTTTGCCCTCAAGCTGTCTGCTGTGTTTTGCTGGGATTATTCTTTTCTATCTGTAACATCATTGCTGCTTAATTCCTGGATGCCTTAAACAGGGCACTCTGGGACATGAGAGGTGAGAGGATATTTCGTGCTCTTCTGGAAGCTGTTTTGGTGTAAAAAGAAAAGGGCCAGATTTACCCATTTTCACTATTTCATGATCCTGTATATAGGAAAAGAGGTTGTTGACAGCACAGCTCAAGAGAGAAATATGTTTCTCAGGAGTGCATCCCTTCAACAATGGGCAAGAGTAGGATTGAGGACATATCCATGGACTTGTTAACAAATTACCTTCAGGGGAGAGACGTGTTATGCCTGTCCTTCTGTTTCTCATCAGTGGAGAAACTTTAAGGCTTGTTTGCATTTATTTTTTTTTAATCTGAATTTGGACAGAAAGTACTCTGACATAAACATCAAGCTGGGAGCAATTTTTAGGGTGGTTCCTTATGTTTCTTCTATTTCCTGCACAATTTTTAGCAGAGATGCCAACTGCTTCTGTAGCAAAAAGCATAAAGCTAGGACATGACAGTGCTTAATTTGCAGCTGGTCTTAAGCATCTCCTTCATTTCTGATAATGAAAGACAGTGATTTTTCCCACATCTTTTGTTTCATTTGGTGATTCTCAGTGCTCTGGGATGAAGGCTTCCAGCCAGCAATCCTCTAGAAATAGAAAGGTTCAATTTGTCACCCAGATGCAGCTCTAGCAGTAGCTTCTTTGCACTTTTTTGGTGACAAGATGGCATCTTCACCTGTGGAAAAAAAGCTGAAAATTTTCCAGAATGGTGGTGCAGAAAGGAATCAAACTTGCAGTTACTACTTATGGGCAAATGTCAATACAGCAACCTCTGTTTCACTGATGGCAAATGAAAGGTAAATATTGTGAGTGATGGGTTTGTTTGAAGGGCTGAAATAAAGCTTCACTCTGACTCTCTAAGGTGCCTTAATTTCCAGGCAGGGAAAACCTTAGCCCACCCTGAGAGGTGCACCAAGAGCAACTTAGAAGACTGCAAGGAAAGCCAGCCTCAAAAGTGTGGTTTTGTCACTCCTAGGTCCATTCCACAAAGAGGAACAGTAATCAGAAGATGCTGCTGGTGCTTGAGGGGATGGATTGTCTGTGAGCATCTTATTACTGCCTTTGTCAGGTCCAATGCTGATCTGTAGCTGTTATAGCCTTACAGAATTCTTCCAGCAGCACCAGACCAGTCTGAGTGGCTTTTAAAGGACATGTGGTAGAGCAATAGTGTCTTTGTTTGGCACGTGTCTGTGGAACAGCTTGCATCCACAACCACATCATTTCATTTACTTGTTTTCAGTCCATGTTCTCATCTCTTTAAAATGGGCACTATAATGCTGTCTCATTATGCACAGACTTTATGGGAGAGGTTCAGTAATCATTATGAAAAGGTCAGATGCTTCTGTGAAGGGCACCTATAAATGAGTCTATAAATAAATAGTCTGGAAGCCTTTAGGAGAGGCTAACAACTTATTTATCTTTTATCCTGCTGGTTGCAGGGGATGTATAAAAGCAAGAGCATACTGCTAATTAGTTTAATGCTGGAATTTTGGTTAGGGGGCACTGGGACACTGCTGGGTGTAGCAGTTGGCTTGATATGACACCTGACCAGCACTTGGCTCATACCAATGCACAGTGTGGCTCCATGAGATCTGTGCTGAGCCTCGCTGGGGACTGTGTTTCTTAATTGGGAAAGGATTGTGTTTGTTGTGATGATACTCACTGCTAAATATATCATCAGCAACTCTGTGGCACTGCTTTTTTCCACTTGGCTTAGAGGAGAAAAACGACTCTTAGTAATGCTTTTTATTGACTAGTCTGAGTGCTGCTGGTTGTTTGGTTAGCATTCAAAAGTGTCAGCTCTGGACTTGAAGCTGTCAAGCAAAAAGCTGGTTTCAGTGCACTGGTTTCCAGTGGTGTTTAATGCAGGTAGTAAGAAACACCTCGTTTGCTTTTGAGGTCATTATATTTGTATGGGAGAGGAGCCTCCTGATCTGCCTGTATACCAATGGGATGGATACTTTTGTTTGCCACCTGCCTGTGCAACAGGTTTTGGCTGCAAGAGAAAGGTCTGGGGTAGAGCACAAAGACAATTCTGTGGGGTGACAAGAGATGGGAGAAGTCCTGGGGTGACTGAGAGGATACCTCTTTGAAAGGCTTCTCCTTTGGGCAGCTTTTTTAATTGCTTCAGTATTGCCTGGCTTTTTGTCACGAGTTTCAGCATTTCCAGCTGCAGAGAAGCTGACAGTCTCAGTGTGGAGGTTCTCAGAGCCTCTGGCACATGATCCTTGACATGCAGCTCCTTAGGAGATCCATCCAACTCCTTGATCTCTGGCTGCAGACTGAAGCACAGAAAAATCACTTGACTTGACTGTAGGACATAGAGTGCCCCCTTCCTTTTCTCTCTGACTAAGGAGACTGGACTTATAAAAAGTATTCAGTCCCAAAGTATTCTGGTGCTCTGAATCCAATCTGCTCCAGGTTTCAAATCTGCTTAGTCCTCTGATTGTTCCCTGTGTCACATAGTTTCATGCCAAGTAAAGAGAGAAAAAGTCAGTCATTCATTGTCCTACCCTCATCTGTCTTCTGAAAGAATAGAGCCCGGCTGCATGTTTATTTTAACTCTGGTTTAAATATCCAAGTTAAAAGACTGGTCTTTTTCTTTGACAGCCTGATCCCACCTGGACTTGCTTTTATCAGCATTCTGAATGGAATAGGGCTCAAACACTCAGTGGCTTCATGACGGACAGTCTCATTTCTACCTGCTGGGCTTGCACAGGATGGTACTGGGTGTTGCACTCTTTGCAGATGGGATTTAAATGATTGCAACCTTTCTTCTGTTGCAGCCCTTCCTTTCAAAGAGGTGGGAAACACATGCATATGTCCAAGAAGAGAAAGAACAGAGACTACTTAAAAAGGGAAATGCCCTGATGTACTAAGAAAAGAAAAAGTGAAGGTGCAGACTTTGTTCCTCAGTGCAAGATGACCTATCTCAGGAAGGCTGATTAGGAAAGTAGCTCTATCTTCAGACCACTGTCTCATTTGAGTATATCAGCATACAAAACGTTCTTCTACTTTGACATTTGTGCTACTTTGATTAGGCTGGAGAGAACTGCAGGGCAGCCCCTTTCTCTGATGGCACACTGAGACACTTCAGCCCAAAAAACAGCAGAATGACCACCACAAAAACATAGAGGAGCTACGGCAAAAGCTGCAGCTGAAGAGCCCCTGCATTCAGGAGGGTTCCCAGCTGGTGCTAGAGGAAAGAATTAGGCAGTGTATTAACACATTACAGGTTAGTCTAGGCTGGCCCTCCTGAGCCAGCCAGGGCAAGCTTGTGGTTGGGGTTCAATTTCTACAGGGGGTCAGTGCCTGAATTGAGGTAGCTGTATGTATTAATTGAGCCATGTAGGAGCTGTTCCACTGGCACATGCAGCAGAGCAGTGTTCTTCAGTGTCAGATACAGCAATATCTGCTGGACCCCTCCCTTTGCTAGAAAAACAGAGGGCTGAAAAGAGCCTGAGCTTGGGCCCTTAGCAAGCTCTGCAGTGTCCACTGAGTGTTGCCTTTCAGTGAGATAAAGGACTGCATCTTCAGAATCATTTGGTCATTTGACCTCTTTCTTTTTCCCTGGAGGTCTTCCCTTCTCCTCCAATCACCCTGCCCCCACATAAGTCCTTTTCTCACAAGAGACTTCTCCATTTTACTTCATGACAGCTTTCTGAAGATTGTTGAGCCATGTATGAGGTGGGACAAGCTGAAGAAGAACACAGATGGAGACATTCTGGATAAATACATCACCAGGTTCCTCAGAAGCTTACAGCAGTTCTCTCCTCTCTTTCTTACAGGAAAAAAGCTGTTTCCTGCAGCTTATTCTTAGTCCAGAGCAAGAAGATAACTTTTCTTTGCAACTTTAATCATTACTGAGGAGTGTTGGATCTTCGCTGGAGGGAAACAACACATTTTTGCAAGCAAAGAAAAAAAGTGCTCTGATGACCACTAGAATTGACTTTCCTTTCAAGCAGAACAAACCTTTTTTTGTCAACCTGAGGCTGCTTTACTGTGGGAATCTCTAACAACAGGGTTTATAGTCTTTTCCAGCTGAAATATTGTCAGTTCTTCAGGCTCTGTTTCAGGCATTAGTATGTGTGTAAATGACAGTTTTCCAGACCAAACTTCACACCACATAAAAGTATATGGAGCCAAGGGTAGACAGGACATAGCATCAGCTAGACTTTCATTTACAGTGTGTTATAGTTGTAAGGATCATTCATTAAAGCTCAGATTTTTGCTATTTTCGTTACTGCCCAGGTGCTCTCCTAGAAAATTTTCACCTAAGAATTTCACCTAAAGAGCTACTGAGTTAATATATATGTATCTCATTTTTCCCCCTAGTAAGCTAGTGAAATAAGAGAAGTTTCCTCAACATCTTTCCTGTGTGAAGTTGTTTTTCCTGCAATACCAGCAAGACACTTCATCACTCTTCATTTGAGTTTCCTCTTTTTGAAACAGGCATTAAAGGGTTGGCTCGCTAGGCAGATTTTTAACAAGGATAAATTCAGCTGTACACATGAAGATGGCAGATATTGAATAAGGAAATGCTATCCCAGATCAGTATCTCACTGTCCAAGCTGTGGCCTGGCTATGGGAGTTGCCAAGTAGCTCCCATCAGCCAAAGTATTCTTAAATAAATGATAATATTTTTTTGTCTCAAGTTAGATGATGATCAATTTGCTGCTGGCTGAAATTTATATTTGCAGTCCTTTCAATTTTTAAGAAAGAGAATTTTTTTTACCTGTCCTAATGGAGGAGAAGGGATATTTGTTGTACGAGTGCCTGCTCTAGACAGAATATTTCATCTCTATTTATATTTCTTCTTTCTACAATGGGCACGGATATTTTAGTTTCATTATTCATAGACTTCAGAGGATTAAAGCAATAATGGTGAGCAGGCCAGATTTCTTATTTAGAGGTTCAAGATCAACAAGGCAATGAATAAATAGGACAAACAGATTTAGCCAAGGCTTACAGTGTATTAACTTCATCTCATTTCTCATTAGTTTGGTATCGAACTTGCCTTATAGTCTACTGCAGTCGTACTGTATATAAAAATCTGCTCTCAGAAGCAAGTTGGTAGTTTCTGGGATTTATAAGTATTGATGGCTGAATGTGGCTCCCGCGTGTGTCATGACATTTCACACTGGAAAAGAAGAAAGTTGCAGCAGCTGTGCAGCATCCCAAGACCCCTTGACACCAGGCTTTTTTCCTCTACCGTTCAGCCTTTCTTTTCCACCCTCCTGACAACAGAGACGCCTTTCTTTTTTCATGGGTTTGAACCTGCTTGGGAAATAAACATTCTGCACACACAAAGGCTAACAGCTAACTGTTAATTTTAGGCTACTCTTGTTAAAAACCCCACCTCTTACATGCACCTTTGTGCTGTGCCCTCAGGCCTTGACAGAGGTTATGCCCTTCCATGTCTTGGGTGGAAGTGTCAGAGCTGTAATGGTTCCATTCTGTGAATTAGCTCCTCGAATTCTTTTTCAGTCCTGAAAGTAAACAATAGGTAGGTCTTGTTTCCCTAAGAAGTGAAACACACACCCTTCTGTCTCTGCAAAGATCATCAGGTTTAAGAGAACAAAGCAGAAGATATTTGCATGTATCTTGCATACTTACTGAAATGGAAGTGGCACTGTTCTTAAAAGCAGAGGTGTAGAGAGCAATCCAGGCTATCGATTTTTGAACCAATCCCTTTTGTTCCAAGGGAGAAAGTAATTCATTCTTACATTAGACTGTGGTTACATTAGATATTGGAAATTTGTATAGCAAGACAAAAAGGAATTGCTGCCTTAAAGCTTATATAAGTCTGCATCTTCTCTGGAAAAATCCCCGGGTAACTGCAGAATTGGTGACATCTCATCAGCTCCAAGCAGGAATTGTCCCAAAAGAGGCTTCCTGAGTGCTTTGTCGTGCAAGTTTGCAGTTTGGACAAGAGCAGCTGAACACTGGTCACCGTCTGACAACTGCCTGTGCTGCAGCTTCCTCCTGTAATGAGCAAGTCAGAGTGCTTTGTATTTTTGTGTTTATGTGTCTCTGTCTCAACAGCTCTTGTAACATTGTCTTGCTGCGGAAATTTGCTGTTACAACAAATACTGTACTAACTGGAGATGAGATGTTCTAGGAAGCAGCTCTGCTTGTACCTATGATAAATGAACAGAAGGGCTATTTCATAGTGCTTTTTTGGGGAGAAAAAAGAAGTCCTGTTTCCCCTCATTGTCTCTATTTTTGAAAAGGGTTATCTTTATTTCTTCTTGGTTTGTTGTTTTGTTGGGGTTTTGGTTTTTTTTCTGTGTGTTGGACCACCAGAACAGCCCAGTATTTGGGAAATTTTCCCAGAATATGTTGACACAATCAGCTTGCTGTCTGTCAGTGTCCACAGCTGCTGTGCTGGAAAGGGAAAGGGACCTGCTTATTATTCACCGATGGTCTGTTGAATGCTTAGAGGCAAGGATTCCTGATTTTCCTGTCACCTAACCCCTTCATTTATTCTTCTGAGGAGAAAGCAATCCTGTTTGGGAGATACAAAGGGGATATAATGGGGTAGAGTTGGGATAGTTCTTTTCTTAAGGTAATTCCACCCTATTGTAAGACATATATTTTCACATGGGTGAATGGGGAAGAGATTTCTTGCCCAATTACTGCTCAGCAACGTTGGGTGCACAAGCTTATTATCTGTGACTGGCTGACAAAGTAGTGGTCTGCTTTTGTCTCCTCCTATAAAAGATACAGTCTGGATCCAGAGAGACAGAGTGACATTTGTTGCCCCCTCTTGTCACACATCTGTGTGCATATATGCTTGTGTCTGTCCCCTCTTAATTACAATTAAACCCAGTGCCTGGATGCAGCCCAAAAGTCTCACACGTGCTCCTGTGAATTTTATGAAAATAGGTGTCCAGATGGAAAACAACTGCCCTGCTGAGGGAAGGCCTTCCAAATTCATGCCGTGTTAGACTCTGGGGAAGCCAGACAGTGGAGCTTCTCGGGTCATAGGATACATTAGCTCTGTTGAACTCAAAAACCTACCTGTTGGGAGTGTTTGGTTTTCAGACTGCCAACAAACCCCTAAAATCAATTGGTTGTGCAGCTCTACTTGCAGTACGTATTTTCCTGCTGTTCACAGGTAGAAGCTATTTTCTGTTATCCCTAATTATTTTTACATTCAGCTTCTCCTGCTGGCTGAAGCAGGCATTGCTTTTTGTGCAGAAATTAGATCCCAGGTACCTTCTGAGTTTTTCAAATCTGCTGTAAACTGCTCTGAATACCTGCAATGGTATTTGTTTGTGTCTAGCACACTTGATGGGGAAGGAGAAAGGCTGACAACTGCTTAGACTCTCTCAAAAACTTTGGCGTTACACTCTGGGATAAGTAGAAGGCCACTTCTTCTTCCTGTAGCCAGAGTTTCATATTTCTTCGATTCAAATTGATCTTCACAGTTCAGCTCAGAAAGAAGGAAAATGTGATTGTTTGGTTACACTGATTTAGTACATTGTGTTTATACCTATTGATGCGTGCTCACGTATTGCAATCTGTTGAAAGATTGATCCAGGACTTTACATTTCTTAAAATTAAGTATTTTCCTTTGTTGCAGAGATCTTCTGTGGTGCATGGGGTGTGGTTGTTTCACAATGGGGAAATTATTCAAGGCTGGGGGCTAATTTTCCAGCAGTTATCATGGCACTAAAGTTTGGATAACCCAAGCAAAATTCACTATGCTGAGGCTGTGTCTTTTGCAGACAATTGTCCTGCTAAGGAAAATGGCCTAGAGAAGAATGTTTCCAGTTGATTTGATACCTTTTCCCCAATAACTCATCCATTAGTTTCTTTATTTGCCAGGCTGAAGGGGATCCTCCCCATCACCTCTCACTCTCTTCCTGCCACTTTCTCTACTTGTTCCTCATCTGCCTAACTCCTTTTTTGGTTGTCCTCAACTTCCTGTCCCTAATTCCATCTCTCTGCAAGTGGTTTCCCAGGAAGGAGATGGCACATTTTGAGGCTCATGCTAAGCTGCCCAGTGGCTGCCCAGTTGCTTGGCAGGGCACAGAGCACGGGGAATTGCTGAACTCTTCTACTCAGCCCCAATTTTCACGGTTTGCTCCAATTCATCTGAGAGATTTCTACCCTCCCTCCCAACTCAGTTGAAACCAGGCGAGCAACTCAAATGCTGTTAAGGGCAACCTTTCAGAAAGGCACAGTGCAACCATGCAAACACACACACTTAGAAAACCAGGGCCTGAAACATGCTGTTCCACCTAAAAAAGTAGGAACATAATAGGATGTTCTCACCCCAGCAGAGTGTTTCAGGGTGATGTGTGAGAATAAAATTGGAAACACTGCCTCTATCTCCGCCCTATCTGTCCAGTAGCTATCCTAGAAGAAGATAATTTGGTAATTTCATTCTTACAAGTTCAGCTCCCCTAAATGACCTTTAAAATTTATTTGCTTCATTTACTTGGGTTTTAAGAGATTATGCTTAAGTAATGCTTTGCTGCATTTAATGTTTTGTTGTATTTTAATTTAGTCTGTAATGATGGTCTATATTAAATAATAGTAGCAACATCTGAAGTTATTAATCAACAAAAGATGACAGATAATGCATGTTAAGTTCTCTCTGTATTTTGAATCATTTATCTCCCAGGTAACATGAGAAGAATGTTAAATCCTACTGGAACACATTCCTCGGCTGATGTAAATCGGCAAATGTACAGCAGCTGAATTTCTGGCCCATTATGTTTTTCTATGAAAGATGTCTTTGCCTTCTGAGTATTAATTATCCATGATTCTTTTACTTTTCTTGTTTTCTGCCTTTGCAGGTGCTGCTAATTCTCTCAATTTCTTCCAGAAATGGGAAAATTTATCTATATTAGGAAATGTGTTCTTCCTTTCTTCAGTAAGCTGCATTTTCATTTTTGGCATCCATATTTAAATCCTAATGCACATAAAGATATGAATGATGTGGGCTTTACTGCTGACAGTTTTAAATCCTACCATGCATCAGCTGCATAGACAGCTTAACCCCTTCTTGTTCTGGCAGAAGACAATGTATTATTTTGCAAAAGATGACCGTGTCACACACTGTACAGATGTCTCTGTCAACAAACTGCCCCCATCTTCAAGTGCCAAAATTAAATCAGGTAATGAATGATGCAGCAAGGCTGGGTGCTGGAGGGAGGATGAAGGGAAGGCTCAGAATCCCTTACCCCACAGCGTGCTGGCACTGGCAGATGCACCAAAAGCTCCCACCCAAAGGGATGCAGTTGAAGAGGTTCCTTTCCCGTTCCCTGATTCCCCCTTCAGAAAAGCTCAGGGTGAAGCCCACAATTTCTGAGCTCTGTATGTGAGGGGCATTTTGAACACAACTGGGTTGTATGCCAGGGCAAGGAGTATCCCATGCTTCTCCAGAGGAATTCATCACTGGTCACCTGCATCCAGCAGGCATGATTGGAGCCACACCCATGGGAGAAACCCCCTCCCCACAAGCTGTGTGTGATTTGCCATCTCTCAGTGTTTCCCTCAGGAGCTGCAGCCTGGATAGAACAGAGGAGAGGGTTAATCCTTCTGTCTCTACAATACTTTAATTGGAAGGGAATTGTCTTTGACTTAATTTCCTCTTTTGTCTCCGCTCAAGCCTAGTGGATCAAAAGAAATGCAAATTGAAAGATAATATTCTGGATGTGCCTGATTTTAAAGTTCAACATGAATAATCTTTCATGCCTCTGACTTAATGTCTGTATCATTTTTGTCACAAGAGTCTTGAAACAATGAGTATCTCCTTGTTAAAATAAATTTAAGTAAAAAGAATTTACTTTTCATCAAGAGAGGAAACCTGAGTGATGCTCTCACAGTATTAAAACACAGCTACTAATTACCTCATGTTATCAAACCTGACATTATCCTTTACAGTAAAATACCATAAGTTTTATTTTATAATGAGAGGGCAAAGACCCAGTTACTACAAAGAATCAAGCTACTGCATGTTGTGTGCCACTGTACTGCAGAGTTTATTCACAAAGAAATTCAATTGGCTGATTATTAGATTATTGGTTATGCAATTTAACATAAAACCCTTCTTTTCCTTTTTCTTTCCTCTTCCTTTCTTTCACTGTTATTTTGAATTATAGCACTACGAAAGTATTTTTCAAGTGGTTAACTTAAGCTTGCTTTCCAACATCTCTTTATTTGTGAAGAAATTAATTCAAAGGTTCTGTTTTCTTTTTAGTGCTTGTGAAAATGAAGGATAGTTGTGCCTGCACTACAAGAAGGGTGATTTAGGTAAATGTCTCTGAGGCAGCTTGAGTCAATTTAGCTTAGACTTGCCCTGAAATTCTCTATTGCTTTGCTGCAAACCTTCCCAAGAGAAAAGATTTACTCTTGCTGAGCTGTATTGGAGTAGAAGGTAGTTTTGTTGGTGCCCTACATTATGGCTGACAAAAAGGGTAGAGAAAAATGCTACATTGAACCACATCAATGGGGGGGAGAAAAGATTTACTCACTTTTTCTCCATGTATTCATCTTGGGGTGATGGATGTCAGTTGTCATCTCTAAAATTCACATCAGACTTACCCAAGAAATCTATAAGGATTATTTTTATTGATGGTTTTCCAAGAATTCCTCATTTTCAAAACACACACAAGATATTTTTCCACAACTACTTGACTGCAGATACTAGAACCCTACATTTTGGCTGACACATTGGTAGAATAATGCCCAGGCCTACATGTAGCCCTAGTTTGGGAAGGCCTAAATAAAAATTTATAAATGAAAAAAAACCAAAAAAAACCCCGTCTCCTTCTCTGCCATTCAGACCATACTGTCTTGAGAACGTGCTCCAGGTCTGCACCATGGAACACACGGGAAGACAAAGTCCTGAGACAGAAATAAGGGAGAAGATGCAGGGGTAAATGCTGTTTTTCCATTACCATGGCACTTATTCACAGATTGGGAGAAATAAGTTGTGCCTGCTCTTGGAACAGAGCCATTCCTTTGCTCATGCAGAGACATCTCTCAAGCCAGCTGTGCTGCCTCTGAGTTCCTTGTTATCAACTCTTACGAGCGTGGGGGAAAGCAACAAAATCATGACAATGATAAATACTGCTTCTTTACACACTCACACGGTGCCAGCACGGTCTGTGGTCCAGAAGCCCCACTGTGGTCTGGCTCTGAGTAAACAGAGTTATTAGCAGCCATGGGAGGCTGAGAGGTTGGAGGTTTGAGCTGACCGGTTGTTACAGAAAAACAACAGATTCCTTCCTTTTTTTTTTTTTCCTTGGGCTCCCTTTATTTCTGAATCTTTCACACTCTGGAGAAGAGCACTGCTGTTGTCTGGTGGCTAAAAGCAAAATCACACACAGGAGGAAGAGAAAGGAGAGTAAAACAAAGCTGTCTCTCGCCCCCAGCTCGTTAACAAATACAGCAAGAGATCCTGTAGGCATACCAGGTAGTGCCTCTGGGCTGGCACGGTGCCCATCTGTGCCATCTGCTGAGCATCAAACCTTCCTCTGCTTCCCATCACGTAGAACCTGCTGCAGCCAGGCACTGCCTTCCTGCTGGAATCACTGCGGCACACAGCCAGCCCAGGTTAGCCGTTCAAGAGCTTTTGCTACAAAAAAGGGGAAGGGGGGGGTGAGGGTGCATTACATCTTTGTATTTTCACAGTTATTATCTCTGCTATGCTATTTGTGAGTGTAATAGGACATCTCTCTAGCCATTTACAACAGGTCAGGGCAAGCGTCCTGCCTTCCATATGCCATCTCACTGAAATGGCTCTTTTTGTTTGCTGAGTACAACTTTAGATGCAGGTTAGTGAAACAGCCACATTGGAGTCATTGATGTGATTACTGGGTTGAAGGAGAACAATAAATAAAAACATGTTTTGTATATTATAAGATGCAAGACTCAAAATGACGGGCTGTCATATAAAAGTGGGAAAGAAATAGGAAATTGAGACCCAAAAAAAGACAGCAGTAAAAAGCTCGGTATTTTATTCCATGTCAGATGGTTTCTTTTCTGTCTAAACTGGCATGTTTCCTAAGACAATATTGTTTAAGGAAACAGCTGGTCCATCAGAATGTTTTCCTTCTGCTGTGTATCATCTGCCCAGTGTTTTGCTCTGATCAGAAAGGTAAAGAGTATGAGAACAGAGGAGGTTGAAGGAAGAAACATTCCATGCCTCTAAACAACAATGCAGCAGCTCCAAGCAAAGTCATAGAACTATAAGAGAAATTCAATAATAAGTTAAGCATTGACATTTTCAGAAGGAGAAAACACATCCCACGTATAATAATTTTCTTTCAGGTTTTACAAGGCCACACCATCAGTACTTCAAATCAATAAGAGTGTTAAGACTAGTGTCTGAGATTCCAGTAAAGCCATCTAATTTCCACAGTGCAAGGAATTTCCAACAAATTTTGTAAAATCCATAAATGTAGAAGTCTTCCATGTGAACAGAATCTTGTTGTTCTAGTCTTAAAAATTGAAAATATAAGATGCTACAAAATGTTTTGAAATGTCATGTGACTGTCCCTTGGATCAGATGCTGTCAAAAAAGCCTGTTAGGGTTGGAAAGTTAGGTTTTAGTTTAACTTCTGCTGGTCTTTGTTACAGAAGAGCTTGACTTAGAAATCCTTCTGTCTAAAAAACCTAACCTTTTTTGGGGCAGTGCCCTATTTCTCCACAGAAGAGTTTAATTTCCAGTCTCATAAGCCTGGGTTCTTCTGAGAACTCTCACCTCTGGCATTTTACCTTTTGGGGTTTGTTTCTGCTTGCGAAGCTGGGAGTCTTGGAGACACATCAAAATTAAAAGCAGGATGGGCGAAAGAGGTGTTTTGCCAGGAATAGTGCGAGTTTTACAAGATGTTACTTTTAGACTGCGTTTCTTTCAATCTGAATGGGCTAACTGTACTTCAGAGCACTTGCAAGAATAGCTCATACATTGATGTGTGATGTTGGGTTTGAAGTGTTAGGCAGACACCCTAATCAATACTGTGATATTTAGAGAGGATGAACACTGAGTGACACCTAGTGAGTTATTAACTTTTATTTTGTTCATTTTGCCATCTGTCTTTCTTGCTAAGCTTCTCGTGATCTCAAATGCAGATCCAGTAGTTTTGCTGATTTTGGTCTGAAGCAGCTCTGATGGACCAAAACCAAAGTTTTGAAGGCAGATTTAGCAAGTTTGCCAATGCTGATCTGGAATTCAAATACCCAGGTGTTTTGAAGGGTGAAAATGCTGGAAAGTGTATATCTCACTGAGAATTTTGAGTCCTTTTCAAAACCTAGCATTCATATTGCCACCCCTCCCTGAGATCCTTTGAAGAATACAATTCTAAATGTGTATGTTGAGTATTTTAAAATTAGCCTTTGGGTTCTTTTTGGAAACAACTCTGCAGCTCTTTTGAGCAGACTTAAGGTAACTACTGCATCCCCTGAACTCTACTGATATGGTGCAGACAGATAGGAAAAAGAGCCATCAATGCCTTACATCAACACTTAATTGCATTTGACTAAAGCACACATTTGCTGGAAGCATGTACTCCAAAAACCATGCAGATGTAATTTTAAAAATGTTGAAATTAATTGGCTAGAGCTTTTTATTTTTTGCTAAAATACAAGCCAATGCTTTTACATTTAAAAAACGTCATTTCTGTTTCAAGAGATTTGTAACCAAAGCCAAAGAACAGCTGTACCACATAGGCACAGGAAAGAACCTCTTGTCTTTTCCCCCAAAATACATGGAAAACCCATAGTTTCTGATCTTGCTACAGCTGATTTGCTACAGTTTTAACTTTGTAATCTGAAGTCATATGTCAGAGACTTAACATTGCTTTAGTTTTACCAAAACTCTTTCTCTTACGTAGCTTGGTATCAGCTAAAGTTGGGTTCACTAGTTTTTCCAGAGCAGGATGACAGGATCAGAAACCCCTTGACTCTGCCGTGGCAGCCACTGCTTGGGCTGGACACTCAGATGAAGGCAGCCCCAGGAAAGGGTGCTCAGAGTAGTTCCTGCAGCTGAAGAAAGAACCTACACCAACCCCAGGGCTTGCCTGTGGGTCAGCACACTGCTTTTGGAGGAGATTTTTAAGGAGTTGTATGACTTCAGGCTCGAGGGATTACATCATGGTGAAATTGGGTACTGCACTTACTGTGGAGAGGCACAACATTTGGTCTGGGCTAACTGGAAATAGTGCACTTTTTTCCTTTTCCAAGGAAAATGTCTCTTCAGCCTGACTTAAAGGATTCAGTTCAGTGTCCACTAAGGGTTTCAGGTTGCTCATTTGAGGGTTGCTACTTTAGGTTTTGCCCTTTTTGTGTGCCACTTCCAGACATTTCCTTCTGAACCCACTGGCATGCAGTACTCCAGCATGTCTGATTTTTGCCTGTCTCTTTCCTAGGCAAAACTGCTCATCAGACAACCAGGATTTGCAGTTTCCATCTGCCCCAAGCTGCACCTTGGGCTGTAGGAGTAGCTGCAGGCTGCTGATCTCCTAAGAAGCACAGGAGTCGGGGTCTAACTGTGTCACAGTGCCAAGAGTATTTCTTTTTGGTAAGTACATGCAATGTAGACACAGATGTAGCTTTTACTTAGCCCTCCTTTAGGTGAGCATCTAAAGTTCTTCTCCAAATGCTCCCTTGAGCCTATGATTTGGGTGAGTACATCCCATAACAGTCCTGGTCTGTGCTGGAAATGCTCGTATTGTAAAATCTACTCAGGATTTCTACTAGTTGTGCTGGACTTGGTAGATGGTGATGTGTGGAGAGTGTGCAGACTGAGAGAGTTGTGTGGGGGCACTTGGTCTGACCTGTTCTAACTTCAGAGTTGGGCATGGAATTAAATGCAGCAGGGAGAACTGTAGGGCTCCTTTTCCTGTATGATAGAAGTCCTTCTCATCAGACATAGGGAAGCTGGAATTGCTGTATGGCCCCCTGTACTGATACAACACCATTTCTAACATTTAAACAACAGTTTAAATTTTCTGGGGAGAAAATGTCGCTAAAATTTCTGGGGAAAAAGCAAAGTAAACCTTCAGAAAAATGCAGATGGAAAGCTTGCATTTATGTAAAATGGAAACATGCTGCGAATCATTGGAGAAAACCTATATTTTCTTGCCAATTATAACAATATTAGGTAGCAGTGAAGGTTTCCAAGGCAACCTGGCCACGGGTGCATTCATGTGGAGTGTGTGTGACTACCTGTTTTGTCAAGCCAATGGATGCATGTCAGAAGGTGGTGTGGGGGGAGGAGTACAGATCATTTCATCAATCTACACTACAAAAACTATTTAAAAGCAGAGGGTTTGGGGCTTCTTTTTTTTTTTTCTTTTTTTTTGTGTGTGTCTGAGAGTGCTGAGCATTTCACTGCTTTTCTAGAATAGGCAAGGCATAGGAATAGGCACATGTGTGGGAGCCAGTCTGAAGACAGCTGGCTGGTGGGGTGTCTGTGGTTAGAGGAGGCCTTCTGGGCAAGTTAGTGTGAAGTCTGCTCATAAATTCTCTGCAGATGTAAACAAATGTACAGCATCTTTCCTGAAAAAGCTTTCCTCTTCCTTTTGCCTGACCTGACACCAGCCTGTATTTCCCAAGGTGTTTGTTAAACCAAAGGAGTTCTTCCAACACCTAGGTTTCTTGCCTTCAATTGCAGCACTTGGTACCATCTTGTCTTTTCCAGCCCCAAATCCTCTCCAAAACATCTTTATTTCGTGTATTGGAGCTTTTCTGGCTTCTCCAGCTGTCCTGTGAAGCACAGACAGCAAAACACACGGTGTGGTCCTCCCATAGGTTTTCTTTTTCAGGCCATCACTCTTTTTTCTTCTGAAGAGTCATTGCAGTTAAATGTTGTATGACGACCCTGTTGTCAGTCTCCAGAGAATTCACTGCCTTGTCTTTGACCTTTTAAAAACTTCCAAGAACTACAGATTAGGTTTGCTTAGGAAAAAAAAAACCCATCAGTGCTGCCCAATACCTGATACAGCTGTCAGGAAAATAAAAGAAACAGCCCCGTAGCCACCCAGGGGAAATGAGAAAGGAACATGGGTCATGTTCATCAGTCTTGACTGCTTTCCAGATTGCCAAGGCAGCTGTGACACGGCCATGATGTAGAGCAGTCCATCCCTCACTTTAGCTGGTCAGGTAAGCTGAGCCTGCAGGTCTGAGCTGACATCGGAGCAGGGCAGATCACCGGGGGATGCAGCTGTAGCCTGAGATTTGGCTGAGAGTTTCCACTGTTCTTCAGTAGCAATCCCCTTTCCAAATTAGTTTTCCTCCAGGAAAAGGCAGAGAGGATTCCAATTTTCTTTCTCTAAACCAAAACTGTTGCAGTAGTGAGTTCACTGTAACTTTGCAGCTTCCCCTGGGAATTAAAGAGTCACAGGAGCTGTTCAATGAGCAATTACTCAGGTACAGAAAAATGCCTGTGTGATCCCTGCTGGCTCTGCCATGAGGGCTACAACCACACCAAAACTCTGGTAATGTGCACAGCCATGTTCCTTGCTCAGCCCTGCTTTCAGAGTAGCCATGGCAGCTGCTGTGTGCAGCAAATGTCAGTCACACCCTGAGCACCCACAAGTAAGCTTGGAGTGAGCAATTAAGGTGCTGGTGCTTAAATTATTTCACCTAACCATTGTCTTTTACTGTAGATTACAAGACATCCTCTGTGCATTCAGGTGTGCATGCTCACACATACCTAACTCAGCTCAAGAGCTGTGCAGTGAGAACCCACCCAGCTAACCAAGCCACAAAAATCTACCCATCAACCTTCCCAGAGATTTTCTTCTGCCCTGGCTGTCCTGAAATTTTAGGCATAAGCCTAGTTTTTCCTTGCTTGTAGGCAAGGGAAGATAAAACTTGGAAAGAGTCAGCCTAAATTGTGTCCTTTCAGTACCTGAAAGGAGCCTGCAAGAAAGCTGGAGAGAGACATTCTACGATGGCATGTAGTGGTAAGAAAAGGAGAAATGGCCTTAACCTGAGAGAGAGTAGGTTTAGATTGGATATTAGGAAGAAATTTTTTACTGTGGGGGTGGTGGGGCACTGGAACTCGTGTCTCAGAGAAGCAGTGGATGCCCCATATCTGGACATTTACAGAGGGCATCTAAAGGTGGCAGTAGCTCTTAAATATTGAATAAGTTACTGAATACTTGGGCCCAAGTGATACAGGTGCTCCTGACACTTAAGTCTGGTGTTTGAGGCTCTCAACCCCCTTAGTGTCCCACATTGTTTGGTATTTTGGGTTCCAGAGAAAGGTTCATCCAGCTCTTGCCTCTGGAGGCAAAATCAAATACAGGATTGAATTGCCTTTCCCTTTTACAATATGGGACACTTGACAGAGCTACAGAAATCCCATTTGAAAAACGATAGCTGTTGATTTTCTGCTTGCTGAGAATTATTAGCATTTTTTCTATCCTGCAAAACCAGCCACTAAATCAGCAAAATGCTTTGGCATTAGAACCATTTGGAATGTAAAAAAATACTGCTTCTTCTTGTTGAGCTGCGAATGTTCAGCTGCAAAGTTAAGGGAAAATCTAAAAGTACGAATAATGATCTTAATTTGAAAGACATTTTACAAGTAAACATACTACAATTGTAGCTACAAATCAGATAATTGCTGAACATTTTGAAACCCAGGAGTATAAAATTAAAAACAATGAAATCAAATTTAAGTCCAAACAAATAACAGGGGAATTCTAAGCAGATGGTTCATATTATTGATTTTTTTTTTTTTTTATGGACCATTTCTTTATCTCTAAAACCTCAAATATCTCATAGTGTTCTCTAATCATCTATGTTATAATATTTAAATGAGCATATACTTTAACATAAAATGGTTTACAGTCGGGTTTTCTACTACTGTGTAAGAAATGTACCCATGAAACATAAAAAGGTCAACCACTTCAATGAAATAACGTTTAAAAATAATACAGTTTTACAGCCATACATAAATATATGTATTTTATTATGTCAAAGAATATGAAAGAATATAGCTCAGTGTTAAACTGCAAGTCTTTCAAGGAGGATACATTAGCTTTAAACTGGGATATATGATCATTGAAATACATTATTTCTGCTTTGGACTTTTCATTTCCAAGTGAAAGGTTTTTCTTCTCCCTACTTCCCATCTTTTTTCCCCATATGAGTTTATCTATCAAAGTACTAATATGTCTTGTCATCATGTATTTTAGTAATGACTAATTAGAAACTGGGGGCTGTGCTGGTCCCCTGCATTGTGCCCAACTCGGTGACCCAGCTCTGCAATGCCAGGACATCGCAGCTGTTCTGACCCACTCTTTGAGAGGGTTCTGGCAGCTGGGGCAGGGAGCAAAGCTGAGGTGCAGCCCTGATGGAGGTGACAGAGAAGGTCTGGAAGTATCCCCAGCCGAGATGAGACTTTGACTGAGGGGAGCATGCAAAGAGACAGTGCTTATGCTGATGGATGTGAAATATTCATCAGACCTCCCTGAGAAGGTAGAAGGAAAGGGAGAAGAGAACAGAAAATATACTTTGTATATGTATTTGGTCCTCCTGTTTGCCTGAGACAAATTATGGCTTGGTCTGAGCTGATCCTCAGAGAAGTTCCAAATACCTGGATGGGTTTTGTAACTTCTGACAAGTCTGTAGCAGCCCAGATCTCTCTACTGAGCTGCCAGCTAGCTCCTTCTGTACAGGCTACCAGCATGTCCCCCTTGACTGTGGGATCCCAGGAATACAGGTTCCCAAAGCATCTACTGTTCCACTGTGAACTGATATCTCTAGGCCATACCCAACCTAAATTTTATGCAAGTAATTAAAAGGGTAAGTTTATTTCTAAGGAGCAGCTGTTCACAGAGTTGGGAGGTAGAAGTAAGGTAAAAAGCATTCCCATTCCCTACACATCCTTCCTCTGAAGCAATCAATAAGTTTAATTAGAGTGGTTAGGAATGAACTATGAAAGCGGCAAAGTTAGTACCAGATAAATTAGGGAAATATTGGGACAGGAGATATATTTGTGACATTTTTAACAGAAATCTGACGTAGGTAATTGCCAGTGCTGCTTGTTATGAAGGGGAGGGTGCATGCATCAGGGCCTCGCAGCAGTGGAAGAAAAGTCTATTATAATCCATCCATTTCACACACAGTAACTGCAGTCTCCAGAAGTAAATGGAGGGGAGTGTGGTATAACACCCACGCCACCCTGCTTGAAAATACTGGTGTTCTCTTGCTGATTACACCCTGAAGTCAAAGGCTAACATACAGGTTTGGCATAATGCAGTATGATATAATCCTCCTGTGTGAAAGTCATTGCACTTTGCACGTACACTTCACTTCCTTCTAGTACAGGAAGAAATCAGTTCAAAATAAGCCACATCTCTTCCATTCCCTCTGGCAGCTGTGCTGGACCACACATCTTATAAATGCTTAAATGTGTATTTTTAAAGAGACCGTCTCTCAAATGATGGGCATGGTTCTAAGATGTTGAGATTCTACGGTAGGGATCATTTATAACTGCAGTCATTGCCTTCCTAGAGAAAGAATTTTAAGAAAACACTTTATTTCTAAGTGAGATTTTGTTTGTGGTGGGGCTGTTCATACTTTTGAAGTTAAGCATGTTCTTAAGAGGCTTTGCTCAGTTTGGGTCAAAGCGAGAAGTGACAGAGCTGAGAGAAACATTCATAGCAAATATCTTTGTGAAAAAATGCTGTAGATCTGTTGACACAAGAATGTTTTGCGGGCATATCGTTTTAGTTCTTTTGGTGTAGTAAAAATACCTGAAACTTTGTCTGAGGCACTGAACTTGAAAATTTTATTAGCTGAAACATCTGACCTTCCAGTTTAAAATTGCTCCGTGTGACAATATTTTTTGTATTCAACAGAGACACTTCAAAGCAAAACACCTTGCATTTTGGTGAGATTTTTTTCTGAAAGGAAAGGGTTCATTTAGTGTGGAGGAGAGAAAAGATTGGGTTATTTAGTCTAAAGGAGAGAACATGGTGGAGGACATCTTTCCGAATAGATAAAAGGCTGCTGCAGTAAGGAAGGCAATAAATCTGCTCTCCATGTTCAGGGTGGATACAAGAAGAAAGAATGGAATAGAAGAGAAAAGAAAACCACAACATCATGTTAAGCATTAGGAAAATATTCTACTGGTAAGTCTATAGCTCTTGGAGAATTCTGCCTGACTGGAGATCTCCACCAAGGTATCTCAAACCTGGTTTTGAGGTAAAGCACCCTCAGGATAACAGAAAGGACTTGTTCTGCCTGAGGGCTGGACAGTCTCTGAAGTGACTCCAAGGCTTGGCATTCTCTGATGCTGAGGGATCTTTTCTTAAAGATGAAGCACCACTAACATGGAAAGAGTCTGGTAAGAGATTGTAGGTGCAGCAAGCAGACTCTCAAAGAGAGTTTCCCTTGGACCGTGGTGGCTTTGGCAGGCTGGTGTGGCTCTCCCCAGGCTTTACACGTGCCTTGCCTGTGTGTGATCCTCATGTGCACAGGCACAGATGGGGCTGGCAGAGGCAAAACATTTCTTTTAATCCTTCTAAGAAATGAAAAATTAAGATGTGATTATAGAACTGTTAAAAAGGAATTACCACAGAGGAATTTCCAGATGGTCATGCAGAATTACTATTGAAGAGTGAACAGCAAGGTTGAGTTATTTATCCAAGTAGAGTTCTTTCTTCCCTTTGTTTCGGGTTGGAGAGTACCATTCTGTCTTCCAGTCCATGTAATAATTTCTTATTCAGTCCAGTTACAACTACCTTTCTGCCTGATAGTTCATTTTCTTGTCCAGTGCTGATAATATTCTTTTAAAACTAATTCCCCAAGAATTTAAAATGGTGGGATCAGTTTCTTCCCTGCTGTGGAAAATAACCTTGGGACTTTTTTGGCTGGTGCTAAGCTTATTTGACTGAATGTAAGGAATGCTTTGGTACTGTTCTGTGGAACAGCATGCAATTCTGCATGATAGGGTATCAGAGCAAATCACTGCTGATAACCTTCTGGGTTAATTGCTGTGCAGTGAGTGCCTTGAATCAACACATTATGTTTAATCCCAGAACACACTCCGGCTATCTCTTTACTGTGACTCTATGGGGCTTCCAATTGTTATTTATGCATGATAGGTGACACTTATTTCAGAGCTACCTAAGTGATTTAGACACAACAATTTAACTATTTTGCAGGGTATCAATGTATAGCTATCCCTGTAGATGATTCTGGCATAACGTACATTGTAAATGTTTCTACATATTCCAGCTAATGCATAGATAATTCCCTACTCCTTTCTCTCATCAAAGCTTCTAAATCCTTATTTTTCTAGCAAGATTTTTTATAGTCTTTTAAGTGTTAAGCACTGCACATGATTCTCAGAGGTCACCATGAGATCCTGATGGAAATTCTCATCAAGGTGGAGGTTTCTGTATTTGATAGAGTGCCAAATGCTGTGTTTCTTCCAGATGGTCCTCGGGAGATGATCCCAGGGATGGAGAAAGATTTCAATCAAATCAATGGAAAGATTCTTGTTGTCACTCCCTTAGCTCAGGCCCGTAGAAACTCCAGAAATCAAGAACCTTGCAGAGCATGGGACTTGTGGCTGCTGAGGATTAGGCTGTATTGCAGTTTTACTAAGGAAAATTTCTCAAGGTGTTTTACAGGAACTGGGTTCACATTCCTATTGAATTTTGTGGCAAATTAGATTTTGCTACTTCTGAAAAACTACACCTTTATGATCTAACTGGATCAATGCTATTGTGGTCCTGAAAGGCATACTGCTAACACAGCATCAAGTTTCCCTAGGTTAAAATAACACAGCATAACAAAATAATATACTACAAAGTAGGGCTGAGCAGGCTCTTGTTCATGAATTCACTGGCCAGTCATGTGACAAGACGAACTCAGGTAGCTTGCTCAATTCTTCTTCACTATCCACATTGCTTGTGTTCAGACTCCTTTTTCATTAGGTCTTGCACTTCCAAATCACAACATTGTTCACAACCAACTATTTAAGTATTCTTGCCATGGCAGATTGCAAGGGAAGGCTGCTTCTGTTTCTCTTTTAATCTCTTACCCAAGAAATTGTGCCTCTGCAATGCTCTGTCTTTCACTTATTACTGTATCACTCACAGCTTCATTTTTTGATGTCTCACATCTCCTTGTCTGCAGTATTCCATCTATAGTAATCAAGGGTGTGACTGAATTTACATCACCTTGTTATGCAGGGAGTGGGGTAAGAAAGGAAGGGGGACAATGCTGCACACACTGTGTTCATCTCAGAAAAATGGTCTGTGGTTAGTTCAGCTGTAGCAAAGACCAGAGAAAATGCGGTTTTCTTACACTGCAGTCAGCTAGAAGCTATTACAAAAACTTCCACTATCAACATCAAGATAAATCTTGGCTTCCAGATAAAGCAGTATAAGTTTTCTTTGCAGGTTCACAGAGTAGCTCCCAATTTACATCTTATATACAGAATCTTTGGAAGGAATGTGTATTAACTTTTTCATCAAAGTGTTGATCTTTGCTTTGTAGCCTGTGAGGCTTTCCGCTGCTTCTTTATTGCTTTCAAGGCTGGTAGTGTGCTCACAGTGAGGACTGCTAAAAGTTATTTTTCCTTAATCCTTCTCCATCATATGCTTGGACCCAGAGTCTAAGCTTAGCTTATAGATTTTAAAGTTAATCTTAAGCATTCATGAAAGGAACTTACTATGAATATAACAATGACCTCTGTAACTTCTTTGTTTATCATTTAAAATTTTAACTTTTTTGGAGGGGTTTTAAAACAAAATATCATTTGAAATCATAAAATGCACATCTGTGAAAGAAGTCATGTGGCTCAAAATACAATGTAGACACAGGAGTAAACATCTCTGGCAATGAAGTACTCTCAGCTACCCTTGCCGTGTAGAATGACTAACCTGCTAAAATCATATTTATCAGCTCACACAAATGAGCAGATAGGTTTCAGTAAAATGCAGGATTTTCTGATAAATTGCAACTATGTCCATGGAAGTGATAAGGATTTTGCTACTTGGGCTAATTCTGTGGATCTATTGTGTCACTGCTATATACTCTTTCCAAGTTGCACTTTAGTGAAAGATTTTACTGGCTGGAAATCACAATTTGTTGTTTGAGGAAAGTTTTTGTAGAGAACATTTGCTGAGCCTGATCACATCATGGTATAATACAGCTCTTTTACTAAATTTAGATCTCAGACTTGCTTGCACTTTAGGCCAGGGTTGAGGATTATCCTATAAAGGATAGGTTTGCATTCTAATCTAATGAGAAGAAGGAAAACATTAGTGGGTGACATTCACTGGTAAATTGGGAATATCCTTCATTTGTGGTGAAAGCTAACATTGCCTTTACACATGGAAGTGTATACTATATTACCAGTGGTTTTCTACTTGTACCCTGTGTATTTCTCCATTCTTTCTACTATCCCTCAATTTTTGTAGAATAGTCCATCAAGAATTTTTCTGGTGATCGACAACCTGAGAGTGGGCATTTAAACTTGTGGAATGGTATAGTGCGTTAGGTGTGCTGCACTTTTTATGTGGGTGGATGCTTTCAAAGCAAACTTTCATCTGTAATAAAAAGTCTTGGGCATGTTATGAGTCAGCAAGCCATCATTATTCATAACAGGCAAAAACGAGAAGCCACTGTTTTCACCAGAATCTGGAACAAGTGAGGGGGACTGCACAAGAATTTTGCAGACTTTGAAAAAGCATGGAAGAAGTAATCAGGGTTATGTGCTGGAAATGACAGGTGCAGAGCAACAATCAGCCACCTCAACAGAGTCAGATATGGCTGGAAAGGTTCCAAAGTACACTGCAGCTGGACTGTGGGTAGAGAAGCTGTTTGTGCCCAGTCCCTCCTCAGTCACTGAAATTATGGCTGTGCCTTTGCCTACCTCAGTGTCAAATGCTTCTTCTATAAAGCTTTGGGACACAGCAGGCTACAAGGGACAGGCAACCATTCCTTTAGACCCACACAGCTCACATTTACTCCAGTCCCATTGCAGGCTATCCTGGCTGAAAGCTTGAGGCTACACTGCTAATCTGTCTCAACTCTGATGCATGACCCTGAATAGAGGCATCTGAATTAGCTACCTCAGGCTCCTTATGTTGCAGGTTGCCGATGGGGCTGCTTTAGCTGCTGATGAACTGCAGGACTTTGGTGTCCACATTCTGGTTTAGAACAGTTTTGTGACTGCTCTGACCCTCCTGCAGTGAGACTTAATACACATTAACCTTCTTGGGAGGGAAAAGATCACGCTCGGGTATCTGGGCTCCTTCTTACATAATGCCTCTAAACTCAGCTTTGCAGAGGCAGGAATGACCATGAATTAGTGCTAAATGAAACAAGGAAGAGAGAAAAGACAAGTGTTTTTCATGCACGGATATGTCTTCCGGGGAATGACCTGCAGGGAACTGTGCAGTGAAAGGAATATTTGATAATGGCTAACACTCAGTGAGCAGTCAAATCCAATGAAGATACGCCTTAGATATCAGCTGTGCTACATGAAAGGGAGGTGCAGAAAATTACCAATGCATTCCTCAATATTATAAATGCTTTTTAGTAGAATAGGCAGAAGATGAGGCTGCACAAAGACTTATCTTTCGCAGCTTTAGTTTTGTAATGAGACCACAGCAACTACCTTTTGTCGTGAGCAAAAAAAGTGCTTTCTTTGAACATAAGTGCTAGGAGTTGCATAATGTGAAACTTACTGATGCATATAATGGTAGCATTAGGCCATCTGAGCACAATGTACGCTTTAAAATTAATCTCTGCACAGATCAACAAGCACATGCAGATTCTCCCATGTTGACAAGAGCAGTGCACTTCTTTAGGAGAAGCCAAACTTTCAAAGCCTGGCAGCTGGAGTTTGCAAGCTTGTTGTTCTGTTATTAACTCTGTAGGCCTTAGGGAAGGGGTAATGGATGAGAAGATCCCATGAGGTCCGTCCCGGACCTACTTTACTTGGTTTCATAGTTCCTAACCAAGCAAGCAATAAGCAAAAGTGTTCTCTGAAATGAGCAGAGGGAAAGGGATGTGTATTAGTTATTCAAGATACTCTGTTCAGTTCAAAGCTATGTAGTCCATTCCAGAGTTTAGCAAAGAACAGGGGCAAGGAGCCACTGGCACAAGAACAGCGCTTGGAGGGACCCTGCGACCCCTGGTGACGCTGAATGTACTTTGAGGAAACCCATGAGGCTGTAAGGAATTGATTTCGAGGGAGTGAGTTTGGGCAGGACAAGACTGCTAGGGAGAACCTCTCCCAAGAGACCTGAAATGAGCAGACCTTGCCAACACTGCTCATCAAAATCTCATTTATTTTCAGCAAGAAGTGGCATTTTACAGTGATACCAAAATAACTCAACCCCTATTGTAAATACCAGGGATTTGAATCACAATGGCAGAAACGTACTGGGTTTCCCTGTTGCTGACCTGTGTGCTGTGTTCCTTTAGGAAGTGTAGGTTTGGGGGAAGAGGTCAAGCTCCCACTCAGGGCAAGGCCAGCACCACATCCAGGCACATTTTCTCAGCGAGTTGTCCACTTGGGACTTGAAAGGCCCTGAGGTCTGAGATACCTGTACTTGCCTGTCCTCCCAGAGAGCAAAATTCCACCCACCCCACCATCTGCTTTCAGGACTGGGGTTGCCAGGATTAACCAAGCCTGGCTACAGACTGTGGCTGTATCTCACCTCTTTGCAGACCTTTTGGTGCTCCAGTTGTCATCTTTACCCACCCCTTGCAGCTTGCCTTGAAGAGACCTTTCTTGCATATTTGGTGGCTTCAAGTAATATCTCCACTTTTTTTTTTCTTTTTTTAAGGAAAAGGAAGGGCACATTTCTTTAGAATAAAATCTGTCCCAGTCTTTTTGCAATCCTTTGACTACAACAATGCATTTCTGTGTTTTTCCCTTTGCCTTCTTCCAACAAATCAAGCAAGCCTTCATTTCACATTTTAAATGGAACCCAGATGATTTGTAGGCATTTTGTTATGCATTGTAGAATATTTGTTCATTTATGAGCTCAGGTCAGAATTTTCCTCATGTCTAGAAGAATGAGCTATCTTTCCCCATCAGCTTTCAGGGGCTTTCAGGCATACATGAAAAAGACCCTGAGTGACTTAGGTACCGACTGAAAGTCATTCAGAGAGAGGGCCTATTACACTATTAAAAATATTACTTTCTCCAATGTGTTAAAAATCCCAGCTGCGACAGCTGTGGTGATAAGGCATTAAGTTGAACTCTGCCTTTTTGTAAAACAGGGTAGTTTTTCTCTGTCTTCGGGCAGATATGCAATCCAGAAAAACAAGTCATTAAAAGATTCATTTGTAAGGATAAGCAGAATTGACAAATAAAGCTGTTTCTTGAAACTAGGCTGAAAAACTATTTTTTTTCTTGAGAGGTGATGATAGATTTCAAAGCTCAGTCTGTGCTACCTAATGCCTACACCACAATTCCTCCCCCAATTAGCTGTTTGTAAGGCAGTGCCATCTTCCACTTGTCACATTATAGACTTTATTCAAATGAAATACCTGAAAGAAAAACCTCCAACCTGTCCAGTACTACTGAGCAGAATTCTATTATGTAAATCTACTTCCATATTTTGGGAACAAATGATAGGCAGGACATGAAATGGAAAAATAAATTATACGCACACGAGTAAAAGATCAGTCAGGCAATGTACTGAGGTATCATTAGGGCTGATGAATCACTATTATCATTATAAAAATAACATATAATGCTTCAAATCCTGCATCGTGGTTGACTTCTTTGCTGATGAATATTTATGCAGTTTCTTTTGTTTCTTTGTGTGTCTAACAGATGCCAAGCTAAGTTCAATAGACAAATTGCATCTCTGTGAACTGTCACAGCCTTGTCCTTGTTTTTTCTAGCAAACTGAAGTTAAATAGCAAAATAGAATAAATAAACAGAGGTCAGAACCTCCATCTCCCTACAAGATTCAATCAACTGATAAATATTCTGTGGAAGAATTCAGTTCAGATTAAAGAAGGAATGAAATTTAAATCTTTATTTGAAACGAACCCTTGCATATCTGCACTCTGAGGATCATAAGTTACCTAACCAATGTGTGTGTCATAACCTAATTAGTCACTTAACTCTACTAAATTCCTCTGTATTCCTTGTGTCTGTACTCCTTACCTTCAGCATAGGATGGGAGAATTATTGGGGTTTATTAGCAAATAAGGCTTATAAGCAAATAAAAAATTACGAAGAGGAAAACAAAGAAGGCTAGATAATGGTGTTTGGAGACACGAAGTCTGAGGTCAACATCATTTACAACCTTTTTCAATTGGCAATAAATAAGTTCAATTAACTCAGTGTCTTAGCATAATTTTGTTTCCAAACAAACTTTTATTTTAGCAGAGTAGTATTTATGGGGGTATGTTTTTGTGGGGGTTTTTTTTTTTTTTTTTTTTTTTTTTTTTTTTTTTTTTTTTGTGCCTCCAGATGTACAGTGCTATTGATTTGCTTTGCAAGCTTTCTGTAGAAGGTACAATCAATGGAGCACTGTCACCCAAATAACTCTGAAATAGAATTTATAGATTTGGGGAAATGACTTAACTGCAGGAATGATGCTTGAAGCTAAGCCTGCCCACTTACACTTGTGCAGCTACTGTGCATTATCCAAGTCCCAGGCATCAGATATATAACAGTACACACAAGTAACTGGAAAATAATCTAAATACTTCCTGAATGTCATCACTTTTGTGAGGTATTACACAGTACTCAACTGGTGCTCACACAGGGATACCATCTCTGAACTTTGTCCCTAATTGTGTCTAGAAAAGCCTTGAGTTTCTTATCATCTTCTTCACCATCTCCTAAGGTGCATGAGGCTTCCCACAGCTAACTTCAGCTATATGAAAGCAGAGTTTGCCATTTAAAAACCATACCAGGCAGAATTAGTTTAAGGATTTTCTCCTCCCTCAGTGTCAACCATTTCTTTCTGTCTTCAGGTGAAAAGTCTCTCCTTGCAAAAGCAGCACGTGGACTTTGGTAGTGATTCAAAGGGCTGAAGAGACACGTGCCTGCCAAGAAGCAAATAGCTCTGCATCGCTTCACTAAGTGATTCATTTGCAAAGATCATGGGTCTACTTTGATAAGTAGAAACTCACACAAAAGTTGATTCTCCTTTGTCAGCTGACTGTTGTAGTGCCCATCAGTACAAGTCCCATGAGCCACTGTGATTACTTACAGCCCAACCTCTTCTCCAAGGTCTTGTAGTCCCTCTGTTCCAGTTTCTTCAGGAGGTGAACTTGCTGATATTCAAAAACTACAAGACTGCAACCAAGCAGTGAGCATGTTTTGTGGGGGGACAGGGGGATTTTTGGTTGTTTGTTTATTTTGTTTGGGGTTTTTTGACTTTTTTTGTTTTGCTTAGTAATGCAACACTCTACATCTTTTGGGCAGCTTTGTCCAGGAAATTTTTTATATCTTCGCAGAAATCATCACCTGCTGTACCCAGCTATACAGAAGGTACTGAGCCTTACTCTGAACACCTCCTACTTCTGTGCTTGGCTGCTGCCAAGATGTTTCCCAGTGATGCCTTTGCCAAGGGATCCAACAATGTGTAACACCACACCATTTTCTAGCAATTCCGACTCCCGAAGACAACATTAGGTCTGGAATCAGAGGAGTGTTTTTTACAGGGAAATCTTTTTATGTACCTGCATGATACTGTCTTCAGCCAGCAGCTCTTCAAGTGGCAACATACAGTCATTTGATTCACTTGCTTGACCAGTTTCTAATTGGATATAATGGAGCAATGCGAAATTGCTGTACACACTCCCTCCAGCACCGCTCAATTATTCCTTACATCTCTGTGATGAGATCAGCAGGACAATTTCGTACACACCGGGCTCTCCGTGCAGCTGACAGTCCCACCCAGCTAATGAGGCTTTACTGCTATTCCAGCGCCATCACATTTTTATTCACTCCTCCTTAGATTTACACTTCATATTCCCCTCTGCAACGCCACATGAACGTATCAGCTTCTTAATGCAAAATAAATACACGATCTGGCAGTGTGCATTACACATGTATACCTTTTGCTAAAAATCAGCTGTGCATTTAATGGGTGGTATCTCTGTTTAAAACAGCCAGCATGGTCTGAACAGATACACTGTGAGCCAGTTGCCAAGGCAACAAAATTCCTCAAATTGGAGGGGTCTGTAACAGAAGATGTTTAGCTAGCTTTAATTTTGGGGTACAGTTTCTAAAAATCTTAATTGATTCCTTTCAAAAGTATTTTATCTAGTGATAACACTATGTTTCAAGCAACTAGGACAGATTCATCTACTGTATCTCTGCTGCAAATTATAGCTATAAAGTATATAAAACAGAGACAAAGGTTAAAGGGTAACTTATTTCACAGTTTGGCAATTGTTTAGATGGTTGAGCCTTGCCTCTTGGCTCCTATGTTGACTGAGTATTTTTTTATAGTCTTCATTCATATAAAAAGTTATTTTTGTCAATTTGACTGCAACTGGGCTATCAGATACCAACATTCTTGACCTTGTTTTTATTAAGTTCCATATTTTCTACAATGTTTTCTGTAAGTCTTCCTGCGGCATGCTTCTCTTGCCACATACCTCAGCACCATGGACAGCGGTTCTGCCTAATCCTGGAAATGGTCTTGGACCTCTTATCGAAGTATTGTAGACATTTTTGGTTTGCTTCACTCTTTTTTTTTTGGCTAAGTGGGACGGGCCTTTTCCTCTCAGTAGAGCATGACTGCAGTCTCCCTTAATAATCCCTACCTCCCAGATGGATGTGAGCGCAGTGTTGCATGTTAACATGGCTTTGCAGCAAGCCTTTAGGGTTCAGTGCTCCCACACTGGGATCCCTGACAGGGCAACTGTGCCACTCCCAGGGCTTGAATCAGTGTCTTAAGGGCTACATCACGCTCTGCTGTGAAGGGAGACACTGCAGGGCACAGCTGTTCCATCAGTGTGAAGGTGTGGTGGCTCTACATCTGAGGGGATGCTGCAACATCATGTTGGGGAGAACCATTTCTAAGGTATTCCAGCATTGTTTTCCCAGGAGTTCAGCACCCACAGCTGGACAGAAAATCCAAAAATTCTTACCTCCCATTAGTCATTACTTAACTGATGAGATATTCTAAAATATTCAATGTTTGGTAATTTCTGTTGTTCTTACAGCATCAGAGGCCTCTGAAAAGCCAAGCAGGTCATGGCAGCATGGGCACATCCTGCAGGTCTGTGGCAGCTGACAAATTACTTTCAGAGGAGACTGTGTTGCAAAGTTGTCCCCACTCAAGATCTCTTGGGGACCAGGTTTCTGGCTTTCCAGGGACTTTGGAAGGAATTAAGATTAATAGGAAGCGAGCATTCAGATTTCTTAAGAAGAAGTTTCAAAAGAAAAAGGCTTAATGTTTCTGTAGGTAATTTTTCCAAAGTGCTTAAGAGATTTGAGAGCACGAGGCTCCCTGCAAGGCAGCAGGACTGCACTCCTCAATGCTTTTGGGGAGAGGATTGTGGGCTGCTTACCCAAAGACAGGTAGAAAATATCTCTCTGAACAAAAAGTTGAGAATTCTCCACATTGTGTTTCCTTTCTTCTCACCTGGATTATACTGATCTGCGCTTAAAGAAAATGTAGGACTGGGAATCAATCACACATAATTTACTTCTGCTGTCTGGATTTAGGTGGTTCTTAGTCCTTGTCTGGAGCTGTGGTTTAAGGGGAGGCATGTGCAGTTTTGTGAATTTTAACTTTGGGAGGAAAGACTTTAGTGTGCATCTGGTTTGGGCAGCAGAAACCGTGCACAGATTATGGTGATATTACTTTTGTTTTGCCTTCTCCTCCAAAATTAAATCTATTGTCTCTCCCAAATTAATACTGGTTCCTCCACTGTAGATTGAAATTTCTCAGCACTTTCTTTCTAGACCAGATATTTTTGCTTTTCAGCACTGTTTTCCACAGATGTTTTTAAAAACCTTTGCTGAGTGTCTCTTGAATGCAACACATGGAAACAGTCATGTGCACTCGTGCTTGTGTATTCACAAAATAGAAATTAAACTGATTTGATGAAATATGGTAAAAACAACCTGTCAAATGTAATAAAGTTTCAGTGCAAAATGCAAGCAGCAATATATTTTCTGCTCAACTGAGGTTCCTTGTCCTCTTCTTGCCAAGCACCCACTTGCTCCCTCTCCTGAGGGCAAGGTCTTTCTCACTTTCATTAGGCTTCTCTAAAAATTCAGCCAGCATCGTTTGTTGTTCTCTGCAGACAGATTTTGGCCTTTTAAAGCTCAGTCTTGCTGTATGATTATGAAAGTACTACTGAATGGTATGTTTCTGATTTTTTATTCTTAATTGTCCATCAATTTTTAGTACCTGAAAATCTCAGTGGCGTAGACAAGAGAGAAATGTCAGACAGCTTAAGGAAACTGCAGTGATAGCAGCCTGTCACTAGGACTTCCCAGTGACTAAAAATAAGATGCTTTGTTCCTAAGTCTTCTTTTGCATGTAGCTCTGGACATTTATTGTGATGGGTTCAGCTTAGACAGATGTGTTAGCACATCCTGTCTTATTCTTACAGTAAAAAGGACAGATAGAAAAATGTGCAACTAATTGCTAGTGGGGTAATGATTTCCTCATACTTTGACACAGCCTGTTAATTAAGTTGTGATCCTGTGGGTTGTTTAACTAATTCTGCTTGGAAAAGGGTAGTCACACATCAGAAGGGTAGAAACCCATACCATGCTAGTCAGGATTAAAAAGAAAAATTCTGGTTTAGGTTGATACAAAATAAACACAAAATATAAAGCCTTAATCAACTAAAATGTTTTAGAGTAAACTTTCTCTTTTTTTAAAATTATTATTACTATTATTATCTCTTTGGTGTTTGACGGAGGTTTTAAGATGTTTTAAAGATGAAAAGGAATATTTGGAAAGGAACAGTCATTTGGAATTGAGTGGCAGAAGTATTTGTTTAAAGAAAACAGAACAAAACAACAACCAAAAAAAAAAAAAATCAAAAAGAAAACCAGCAGAAACAACCAAAAAAAACCAACCCAACAAACCAATCTGAGATGTCTAGATTGTTACCATCCTGTACCTTGTTCCTTCCCTGGACATTCACTGACATGAGAAGGAGTAAAGACAAACTGAAAGGTTCTTTTTCCAAAAAAAAAATACCGTAGTATTACCAGATGACCATTTTTTTTCTCCCAAAACATACTTTGATAGAAAAAAATGCTTTACTTTGTGCTTATCTAGGAACATGTGACATTCATCTGAATTGCAGGTGAGCTCACAGCGGACTACAGATCTTCTGCTATCAGCAAAAAACAGCTTTTGAGTTAGCTCTGCACTGGAATAGCTGAAATCCTCTTCAACTGAAGGCAGTGGCAGCACAGGCTTTTATGAGAAAAACAAACAAACTGAAACCAATCTGTAGGGGCATTTTTTAAATCACATAGCCAGATTTCATGTATAGAGTATTTTAAGTCAGTAAAATCTGCTTGTGGGGAATACATTTGGGAGCAAAAGTACTTAGGATTGCTCAGCATCATTTTACTTTGCTTTAATTTTCAAGTTAAATTTGGAATAGCTGAATACTTTTTCTGAAATGTGGTAGGGCACAGAATCTAATAACTGAAGGATGTCAGAAAAATGAAGACTGGAGGCAAGAAGCACATACAAGTGACTTCTGAACCCTTGTTCCCTCCATAACTCATCTTACCCAGTATGATACACACTTATTTGCTCTTAAGAGCAGTGGAAGTGGAAAGCGCTAATGGTGTTTGTTTCTTACTTCTAATTTTTTTGTCTTAGGTGAGAGGAACCCAAAGCATCCACTGGGGTTCAGTGGGTTAGTCCTCCTCCATCTCATCCCCATGCTGGCTGAAAGGCAGACCCAGACATTTCTGCACACAGAAGGCCCAAACCAGGTCATTTCTTCCAACTTCATTTCTAGTATCTGCTGCCACCGGTTTGACAGAGTGCCTCTCTTTTTGACCCTGACACTGAAAACATGCCCTTACAAAATCCCAGTGGTATGCTTGGCACCCTTCACAGCAGATAAGGAAGTGCAGTGATGGAAGTCAGAGCTCCTATAGGCTGCTCCTCCTTTTGCAGTAAGCTTTCCCCACTCCTTTTTCCACAACCCAAATCATCCAACAGGCTGAAGACCTGTGAATTGTTCATATTTACTCCCAGAAAACACCTTCTTTCCCTTCATATCTCTAGAGGACTAAGAAATTTCTTGAGCCTTTTAAAGAAAGGTGCCTATAAGCTGGTGGCCTGCGCTGGGCCCAGCACAGCACAAAAAGGAAACGAGAGGTTCCTCCTGCAGATTTGGTGACTTGAGGGAATATGAAGTCCCCAGTGCTAAGAAGTTTTGTGAATCTATGCAGGAAACACTTCAATCATCTGCAAAGTCACCTGCAGAGCATCTTAGAAATCATGTCTTATGTTAAGTATTTATCCTGTAGGGATTGCTTGAGAAGGAGCCACTTCACAAACTTTATGGTCAGCATAAATTTAGGCCTGGCTGACAAGAGAAGGGTCTCCTCAACCTATGCGTGTAGCCAGCTCAGAAAAATTTTGTCTGTTCGCCTGAACAGGAAAATACTTTTGATGCCCATTTATACCAAGGGAAACAGCTCTATTTTAGGAAGGTAAATCACAGTTAATGTTCTTTGAGGGGTTCTGTACCGGGAAGCCTTACTGAAGGCAGCTGGATCTGGGAATATTTGCTGTGTTGATCTGTTTTCTGGAGAGTCAAACACACTTCTTGCATTTCAGGAGTTTTCAGATGTTTGTTCTGTATTTCTTTAAGTTGCCTGAGTCCTGTAAGGGCTTAGGTCACTCCATCCTGCTCACCAGGATAGGGCACAGGGTTTTATGACCTTGCGTGCCCCAGTGGCATCTGTTATCTTTCTTTGTTATATTTTTTGCTTTTTTTCCTCATTTCTATAGCAACTTTTGAAAACATCCCCTCTATTATGCAGTTCAGCATAACTTGGGGGAAAAAAAAAACCTGTTAAATTTTCAACAGGGTCAGATGTCAGGCTTTTTAGAACAAGATTGAACTTTTGGCTGGCAATGCTTATCTTGGCAAAGTAGGGGGAAAAAATTCCTGTGTTGGGAAGCTTTTTCTAAAATGTACAGTACTTCCTGTGGTTGTGGGTGATACATCCCTGCACTGTATCCCCAGCATGAAGTAAAAGTAGGGTGAAAACAGCAGAAAAAAATCAGCCACCAGTCTGGACTACCTGTATGCTTTTAGGCAATTGCATGCACTTCTGTCATTGTGCTGCTCCACGGGTTTCTCTGCAGGAACAAGGCACTCTAGTGCACTTGTCCTCCTGGTGCCAAAACAAAGGGACAGTTCAGAGGGAAGCTTTGCTTCTCATCTTGTCTTATTTAAAGAGAAGACTCCAGAGCTCCCGAGCTGTCCTCACCCTTGCTCACTACTAACACCTGAATGAAAAGTGCAGTGGTAAAAGACAATATCCACAGGGCCCATGTCATGCTTAACTTTTCCCCAGCAATTATGATATCTGTGGTGAGCCACCCAGACAGTCACTGCACAGCTGAGAATGACAGTATTTTAGCAAAGGTCTTTATTTCTTTATTTCTTTATTTATTATTTTATTTATTTGTTTGTTTGTTTGTTTGTTTATTTTAGCAAAGGTAAAAATTGCTGGTGTGGTAGTCAGTTCTTCTCCACCACTTTAAGAGAAGCTGAAGTTGCCAGACATTATATTCAAGAGCTGGACTTCTCAGTGCAGGATTAAAATATTGATGGGAGGTCTTCCAAAAGTCTGGTCTGACTAGTTTTGCCTCTCTGGAAAAGAGATGGGGCTCTGACCTTGCATTTGCAATCAGGAAAGAATGAAAGAAGCCCTTCCTGTACACCAAGCCTGCAAATGAGATCAAAGGGGGCACAGAGATCAGAGCTTAACAGGAGTTTGGGGAAGAGCAAACAGCAGTTGTTTTTAAAACTTCAGATATGTAGAATGAAGATCAGCGGTTTCAGAAGATACCGTGTTTATCACTGATATTTTTTTTTTGTCTTCTGCCCTAGGAAATGGCAGTGTTCTAAATGATGGGCAGGCCAACAAACACACCTTGGAACCAGTGGCTTCCCTCAGATGAATGGAGGGACACATGCGTGCACTGTTTACACCTCTTAGTACCGAGAGGTGAGTGATGGGCCAAGATCTAGACCGTGCCTCCCCAGGGCTGGGAGCTGAGGTCTGTGTCTGGGGCATGCCTGGCAAGACACAGCAACATGTGCCCCCAGCTGGCCCCTGTGAGCTGTGAGAAGCAGAGGGGCTGGTGCTGCCTTTGCACCTGTGATGGAATTCGGAGCGAGACGGAAATGTGGGAGGCGTTATTTCGAAGCAGTCCCTCCCTCTGTTGCTTTGAGGAAAGCAGAGCAGCTGTCAGGAGGAATATCCCTATTCCATATGGCTGTTCCTTGTAAATATAGCGCTGTAAACAAAGACCTGCCTGGGAATTAATCCCAGGGGGACTAAAAATACATGGGCATGGTTTTGCTGGCTCTTCTACCACTCAGAGATTCATTTATATTTTGTGTTAAAGCACTCATATTTGTGTAAAAAATAAACCTCATTCGCCCTTCCCTTTTCAAATCACAACCATATTCTGCTGCTTCTAGAGGAATTTTGTGTTTGTTTCAGTGCTTTGAAATTAATTTTATATTCAAATAACCCCTTCCTCACTTAGGAACTCTTCAATTTTGAAAACCATAGAGAACTCAAGGGTGTTGGCAAGTACTTTTCTTCAAAATGGTCCCATGGGGCAGATTTGAAAGCATTTAGGAGCTGTTTTGATAATCCCTCTACTGAGATACTTTATAATTTTGGATTCTGAAATACTTCCCTGACTCTGGCCTAAATCACTTCAAAAACAGAATTTAGACACTTAAATCATGAAGAGAAAAAAATTCTGCCAGTAATGCATAAGTCCTTCTGAGAGTAAAATTCAATGTCTTGGGTAGCAAGTCCATAGAACCCACATGTCAGACAAGAAAGCAAGTTTTGCTAACAAGAAAATCCCCTCAACTTTGAGAATTAAACTACCATGATACCCTACAAGTCATACACTCATTGCAGCAACCTGTCATCAAAGTTCAACGCCTTGTTCAGGTCTCTCACACCAGAAAAGAGTTGCCTTTGTAAACCAGAAGATACACAGGCATCCCTCCAGAAAGAGCAAAGCATGGCAAATTCCTTCTGTGTCATATCCCATACAGCAAAATCAAGGAAGGGTTTTAAAGTGGTGCCCAAAAACAGAAGCAAAAATAATTGGTGTAGACAAGTTAGATGACCTACCTAATTACACAGTAAATTGGTAATGCCTTCGAATGTACACATGGGAGAATAGTTAAATATAGATCCTGACTTGTATTCTTCAACATGAGAGTGTGGTTCGTTTTATTTTTTTTCAGGAGAAGGGGAAACCACAGAGTTGGACTACTACAAACACGTTACCTTGTGATTCTGCATGTGCCCTGCGCTAGGTAATACCCAGAAATAGTTTAGACATTCATTTTGCCTAAACCTGGATGCCCACTGTCACAGGGCTGGCAGATGGGAAATATGACCTGTGGGAGGCAACCACGTTTTTCTGGACAGGTAGCCCACTTCCTGTCGGGGCAGGAACATTTCTACTCTTGGTCTGTAGTCTGCTTAAGGGGTTAGTTCACAGAACCATACAATATGCTGAGTTTGAAGGGACCCATCAGGATCATCAAGTTCAACTCCTGGCCCTGCTCAGGACCATCCCCAAGAGTCACACCATGTACCTGAGACCATTGTCCAAATGCTTCTTGAGCTCTGTCAGGCTTGGTGCTGTGAGCACTTCCCTGGAGAGTCTGTTCCAGTGTCCAAACACCCTATAGGTGAAAAATCTTTTCCAAATATCCAACCTAAACCTCCCCCAACACAACTTCAGGCCATTCCCCCAGGTCCTGTCACTGGTCACCACAGAGAAGAGATCAGTACCTGCCCCTCCTTTTCCCCTCATGAGGGAGTTGTAATCATCAATGGGGTTTATCAGCACCTGCAATTACATGGTGCCCCTTTACCTCAGAGACAGTGCAAGCAGTGCAAGGTGTGCACCAATCCTAACTGTGCTGTGAGCCAGGTCCTCACTTCTGTTCTGCATGGGATGACTCTCTCCTTTGTTTCACCAGCTGATTGGGTGTGATTGTCTTTTTATTGTGGCAGGCACCTCACTGCAGAACAGCTTTCTAAGCTAGGAAGGCTTCCAAGTGGCATGTTCCATTTTGGGGCTTAGGGTCACCTCTTCACTTCTTCCTGCCCCATCTTCCTTTGTTTGGGAGAGGTCCTTTATTCTAAAAGCTGTGATAAAGGCTTGCGGATGTTATATTTTTGTTGTCTTTGCCAGTAGCACTGTCGTAGCAGACAGAGGTCCCATTTCTTCTTCTCATGAGCCTTTCCAGAGAGAGTAGAGGGTACTGATTTTCCTGGATTTTCCTTGAAGCTACAGTCAGCTTTCAGCAGGTGTGGCACCCAGGAAAACTACTCTCTGCTTTCCTCTTGGCTGCCAAGATCCTTATTCTGCAGCCTTCCAGTCCACTTGGTGTGGTCCCAGTGAAAACAGCTGTTTGTAGGGCTGTAATTGGCAACTCTTCACCAGCCTCTTGCCTCACTGTTCCGTTCCCCGCCGGCCAGGCTGTTCCCAGCCCGGTCCACAGGTAAACGTGGTCCGTAGCCCGGGAGAGCTAGCGACTGAAGGATGGTAACTGAGATTAGCGTGCCTCAGTTTACCAGTGCAGCCCAACGCCTCCTCAACAGCATGTAGGTGTGCTGTTCAAGCCAGTAGCAGAAGGCAAGGAGAAAGAGTTGGAAACTCTGTTAGCTACAGTCCAAGTTTATTTCCCTCCTGCCCTGGGGGGGCAAGAGGTAGTTAGCTCGAAGGGAAGCTAAGCAGAGAGACCCCGGTTTGCTCTCTGGCAGTCAGTTTTAAGGGATTACATCATGAGGTAGAGATAACAGAATTGACCAACCATAGAAGGAAGATACACAGTGGTAAACCAATGAAGACCCCCGCAGGGGAGGAACAACACAAAACTAACAAATAACAAAACAGCTGGAGGGTATTTCAAACCACGCTAGCCTGTTAGGGCTTGAAACTTCTGTGATAAGAGGGCCGACGTGGCGTGAGTGACATGCAAGGGCTGGGCTACACTGCAGCCTCTGCCTTAGGTCTGTCTTCGGAGGCAAAGTCCTGCAATGGGAAATTATTCCATGTGTCCCCCTGGGACTGGACAATAGCAACATCTCACTGCTGCTTCCTAGAGCATTTTGGTGGGGCATGGTTTCGCAGAGACTTTTATCTTCTTTGGCAGTGCAAGAGGCACCAAAAAAAATTGGGTTTTCTAGGTTTTGAAGAATGACATCAGTAGCTTTGGACATCTTTGTTATGACAAGATATCTACTGAGATTTTGGGGGGAGGGGAGGAATAGCTAAGCCTAATAACAGCAAACATTTAAGAGATAAGGTTCTAACTAACTCCTTGAGTCATTCTTTGGGGGTATTATTTTAAGGTAGTAAAAATAAGAAAATAAACCTTGCCGGTGGTTTGGCCCAAAAAAGATCTGCTATGAAGACAGGGTGATGGATGTGTCTGGTAGAATGAATATAAAACACTTTCAGGTATTTGATAGAGTGAATAAATAGAATTTCAACTACGTCTTGAAGCTGAAATACTGATCCTAAATATGCTTGAAAGTAGGCAGAATCTGACTGACTACAGCCCAAGTGAGAGGAGAACTGGGAAGTCCATGCAATGAACAGGGATTTCAGCCAAAAGATCTTAGTCTTACTACTTCATACATTTTAACCTGAACTCAAGTTTTAGTTCTTTGAGATCCTCAAAGCAAAATATGGGAAGAGGTCACCATAAACTTATCTGCAGTTTGACAGGAAGTATCTATGTCCACCACTCCATCTGCTTAACCTTCCTAGGAAGCTGATGTTTATCTTCGGGCTTCAGTTAATGGGTTTGTCTTACCAAGAAAGAAACCTGGATCAGTAGCAGTCATGGGTCTGCCAAATGAAAATGGAATTAAAAAATGTTGACAGTTGCTCTAATAACCAAGAGCCTGCTTTGAAATATTCTTGATACTTCCTTTACAAATTAACTTGAGAAACATTTTTATATGCTAAAGTCTTAAGGAAGTTTTCCTGACCCTGGGAGTTTGAAGATTGTCCTTTGTATGCAAAAAGATGAAGGGAGCTTCTGAGAAAAGAACCTGTAGAAATTCTCATTTTTAGTACTTTGGTTATATCCAAAATAAGCATTTTGCAGGTGAAGGTTTTTTTGTTTTGTTTTCATTGGTTTTGTTGCAGTTTCCTTACAGTTCATCCGCACTCCTAAAAGAAATTTGTTGAGACTAGGACAGGAGGAAGTCCTGCTTCATTTCATGTTTTCAGGCCTACCAGGTAGTCTTGGCCCTGACATGAGAAATCTTGAATTATGTGGGATTTTTGGTCAGCATCAGGCCTTCCTTTGAGTTTCTGGGTTGCTGGGGATTAAGTGAATCCAATACTCTCTAAGTGGAAGGTTTTGATTTAGTGTTTTCTAACCTGTGACCTGTGCCAACCATACTCACGTTCCTCCAACTATATCGTTCTGGCTTTTGGGCTTACAAACCAGACCTGAACACATGCTGTTTAAGAGATCTTTGTAGGCTGAAAGTCAGGTACTCAGGCTTTTGAAAAGCATCCTAGTTTCATCAGGCCCTGCTCAATCTCCCTGTTGTTTTTTCTCACCCACGAGTCTAATCTTGCAGACTGGAGAGAGTGTGCTTTATCAGAACAGGAGTGGCAGCACTAATTGGCTGGTAAGCTTTGTGCAGGTGCCTTGCTGGGGAGTATTTATTGGCTGGCTACCTAAGTGACTATTAGCCACTTGTGTATCTTTTAAGTTCTGTTTGCTGCCTAGCACAAGGGTCTAAACTCATAATGCCAGTCCAGGTGTGGAAAAAAGGGCAGTCCTTACATCAAGGACAGCAGATGCAGCCTTCAGTACCTGTCAGCACAAGGTGTTGAGACCCCAAGGGGAGAGGCCAGGGGAGCCTGGCACAGCTCATCAGTGAGAATGTGCCTAACACGGCACGCTCTGACAACACCCAGCCTTGCTGCCCACCCACTAACCTGCTCCTGCCCACCGCTGGGATGGAAGCTCACACTGTGCTCACACAGTACCAGGATGCAGAAGCACAGCCATCGACACTTCACAGCTGCCAGATGTTACTCACAGTTTACAGCAGGCTACAAGGTTGAGAGGCCTGAACAAGTCGTGTTGTTGGGAGGTTACCATGCCTCCTTGCTGACAGACTGCACAGACCAACATTTTGGTGCAGTGGATAACCCAGAGTAACTTGTTTTATCCCCGAAGGTACAGTGCTGGCTGTTCCCCTTCTGTTCACAGATTCCCACAGGCTCAGTCACTGGTCTCAGACTGGAGTCTCTTCTCTACCCACACAGGTACGGTGTGGGTGGCAACTTCAAACAGATCCTACTGCAGAGATGACACACTACATATTTTAGTCACTATCTTGCTCAAAGGATGGGAAAATAACAGCCAGCATACAGAAAAGGAATAGAATAATTTCATATTTTTACAATCTCCTCGTTAGTCATTTCATAACACTTTCCCATAAAGTTACATGCCCACATACTACACATTTAGGTTTTTTGACATCTCTAATTGAGGAATCTCTTCTGTCTGCCAAGTATTGCTTTTAATCTGTTTTTGCCTACTCCTTTTACCTATTTAAGGACCATTAATTTCTGTAATATTTTTCTGAAAACCATGAAAGTATAGTTCTCACTTCTGAAGTTGCAAAGACAGCTTAATGATAACAAATTACACTTCACCAGATTGCATGTGGGAAACATTTGGTCTTAATTGAATTACTTGTTTCTTCCAAATCAAGTATCATTTGCCAGTACATATAATTATATCTAGAGAAACTTATATACATTCTGTACAATTTGGACATAAATGTACTTATGATCAGGTCACTTTGATCATATTTAACAGTGGGCAGAAAACAGCTTCTCTTTTGTGGACTCTGAGATACCCTTGAATTTACACCTTATTTTCTTCTTTCCTATAATTTCAGTCATGGTCATGAACTAAGTGTTGCGCTTTTTCTTCCTCGTATAAATATGTAATTGAAGTAATTAAAGTTAGGCAGCAAGTACCTGTTAATACTTTAGTGGGGGAATTAACTACTTGCTCTCCTGTGATATTTATGGAAGACATTTAAAAATAACATGAAACTGGTGTTAATGACTACCTTACTCACCCAGCCTAGAATATCTTCCTCCACAGGAGTTGGATGTTAACAGCATAGTCAGTAGTGGGCTATTTATTTCATTCAGTTTATTAGATATTATTCTCAAAAAATTGTTCACCAGCTTGTTATTTCATGGTTTCATCTCTTGTCTATAACATCAAAGAGATAACGTTTGTACTTTAAAATTGTAGTTGCTACATTTGGGCTCAGATTTTTGCCATCTTTTTTCCTTCACAGGAAAGGTTTTAACCCAAGATTTATAATCTCGTGCCATAGCGTCAACCTCAAGAAACAGATGCAACAGTCAAGCCACAGTCATAGACAAGGTATGATTATCCTCTGCTATTTCGTTGGTTTTGGCCAGGATAGAGTTTGTTTTCTTCACAGTACCTTATAAGCTTCAATAACTTATAAGGACTAGGTTCAGCTGCTTCTTTTCATATGTTGTCTTGTAGAGTGTAATCTTCTGCAACAAACCAGAGAACCCCACCAAGGTTATGAAAAGTGCTCGGGTTTAGAGCATTTTCATAGCAGTTGATGGAGACTGACTGAATCACTTTGTAAGATCATCTGTTCCTGAAATTTGAGCTCTTTGTCGGTGTCTTCATTTGTTTCATGATTTGGGAAGCTGTTTTGTGTTGCTGAAGGAGGTTTTCCAATTAAAAATAGTATTCGTTTTTTGAACTTGCAGTCTTTTTCTACTTTTTAGCTGGGCTTCCTGGGCTGTTATCTGGTTCTCATTATTGTGATTAGCCTCTGCAGCAGGCCATCACTACTAATTAGAATTAGCAGAGGAGCTCTCATGTTCTGCTTGCATATCCAGCTTCACCCTCTTAGTTATACCTGTAAAAATGCTGTAGCAGTTCATTTTGTAGTTGAGTAATGATTTGATTGGCATTTGTCACACCTCCATAAAGTTCCTATATTGTGTTGCACCAATATCTTACACTATCCAACAGTCTTAGTTCAAGTCATTTTAAGTTTGCTAAATGCAAAACCGTAAACTGAAAAGCTGAGAAGTAACTGAGCTACTGCTATTCCTTGTTGCTTTGCTAATCTTATTAATTTTAATGGTACTGGAAAGTTGCACTGGTGAGGGCAACAGTATAAACAATAAAAATGAAACACACCACTCATATTCCTGCATATTTTGCATATATGCCTGATGCAGAGGCAAAAGGCCTGTGCTGGGGAACTGCCAGTGCACTGTGTGATCCTGCCTGGCTCCTACCACCTTCACGGGGGTGGGAATGCAGCTCCTGCTTGCTCTGGTGCCACAAGGCCTCTTGCCATTGTTGTGAATATATTGCTGCCATCACCTGATTATAAGTAGCATAGTTTAATGTTGAGTATATGTTGAATAATCAACTTACAAGTATTTAAATAATAAGTAATTACTAGCTTATAAATATTGTCTGATAATTAATTACTTAATAATTAGTCAAAAAGCACAGAAAATATTGTATTAGAGTAACATATCAACTTGAAGATGCTGTTTGGCTGCTTCCTGGAAAAGTGCCTTCTTTTCCAGGGGTGGAGGAGCTGGTTCAGTCTTGGGTTCATCTGTGGTGAGTGAGGATAACTGGGCCAGTGGCACCGCCCCCACAAATTGCCAAGCAGGAACCATGGATGTGCTAGGACACATAATTTCTACCCTTGAAAGGAGTTGGGGAGAGACTTGCCCAGGGTTCCCTGAATCTCTGAGGAAGAAGCCAGGCTGCTTGTGCAGAGGACAACGCTGCTGCCTGCTCTGCTCCTGGCTGGGTGGGGGCAGCCCCACCTGTCCTTAAGCAAATTAAAGCTTCTGCTCATTATAGCAGTGTGGGTTTTGACAAGGTCATAAATCAGTCACCGTCCTAGGAATATGAACTGCCATAATTGTGCATTGTCTAAATATGAACTAACGACTTAATGACTATTCCAGCTGTTGGACACACAACGAATAAAGACTTGGACACACAAAAACTGTGGAAAATGTCTTTTCCCCCAGAGACTCTTTCAGACCTTGAGTTCAGCCTGATTCATGTTGGCCTCTCAGACTTTGGGGACCAATATGACTGAACCCCCACCTCAGGCAGGGGTCTCTGTCGCCTGCCCACTTCCTGCCTGCCTGGAACCCGACACCTTCCCTCCCGCTCCTGCCCCCCTGCTCAGAAACAGGTGAGTCAATCTCAGTTTCCGAGCCCAAACACACAGGACTTGGTCTCTGCTTCAAACCCCAGCCCATCCCCAGGAACACTTTTCCCAGCCTCAAACATACAAGACTTTTTTTCCTGTTTTAGAGCCCCCAAAACAGCCTAGTCAGCCTGTTTTCAAGTCTGAAAAACCCAAAACTTTGTTTCTGTTTTCAAGCACAGAAAACACAGGACTAAGTTTCTGGGTCTGATGACTCTTGGTCTTGAGGCCCAAGGACACATATCTTCCTTTGAGGTCCAAAACCCATGATTTGCCCTTCTTTCCTGCAGTCAGATGAGCAGGGGTTTTGCAGCCCCAAAACAGCCCCACCTGAGTCCATGTCTGGAAAATAGGATTTAGAACAGGTGTCAGTGCCCTGGGCTGGACCAGCTAGTCTGGTTCTAGCCAGGCTGTTGCGTCCCCCATTCCAAGGGCTGCTCAGCTCAGTGGGTGCCACATAATGCCTTTGTATCTGGGAAGTGATGTTTCTGACAGCAAAAACGGAGTAAAACCAACCATAATGATCCATTTCCATATCTAGGGCAGACCAGAAGGTTCCCTCAGGGGCAGATATACTGACAGCAGCACGGGATCAGGCACTGAAGGTGTCAGAGCTGCTTTGGGAGCACAGAGACATGTTGGGAACTGCAATTTCACTGGAGAGCATAGGGCCGGGTGCATAGGGTGCTCGCAAGTTAAAAATATTGAGCAAGGAGAAAGATGAAAACAAAGAGAAGCCCAGAGAGCTCCCTAACATCACGTTAGCATCTCTTTTTCTACAGTCAGGTTTGCGCAGCAGAGGGTGGGCGTATGGAGGACACACACATTGTTATCTGCTTCTTTCAGTGTGCCTGAAGGACAGACACAAAGCCTCCTGCACTGCTTAGCTGGAACAAGTGCCAGGAGAAAAGGGAAGTCTCCTGCATGGAAGCCAAGCCTCCAGCCCCAGCCAACGGTGAAGGAGGAATCCAGAGGTGAGCAAAGACCAGAGCCCTTCCAAACTGGCAGACTACCACCCAGCCTGGCATTGCAGCTGATAAAACTTAGTCTGGGCAGACCCTTCCTTTCCCTGGAGCTGTCTGGGGGACTGCAGGGTTTCTGCAGCCATCAGCCTCTGCTCCCAGCTGCTGCCTCTCTCTTGCTTGCACATATTTCTTGAGGAGAGGGATAGTTCTTTTGCAATACCACAGTGTCACATCTGCCACCCTGCTGTACTAGTGCTGTTACTTTGTACCCTGACTGGACACGGATTTAAACAAAACCCTTCCAATCGTGATCAAAACGTTCACTTTTCCTCCCTCCTCCCCAGTTTGGGGCAGTGACCAATTCTCTTGACTTTGGAAGACCTCCTCACCGACTGTAGTGTTTTGGGAAGGAAAGATGTCTTGGGAGCTGGCTGTCTCTCCCAGAACTATTCAAGGAATATGTGAGAAGATACTCAAAGAAAAGCCAGGGATTTTTGTCCAAACATGCTCTGATTTCATAGTTTCTCCCAGAGAGACCACCTGCTCTCAGGCAGCAAAGGGCAGCAGCCCTACAGGGCTCTTGCAAGCCCTTAGAGGCCTTAATTGTCCCGAGCTGGGTCCTCCCACTGCTATTTAAGCTCCAGGTGAGGAGCACAATCTGCTCTTGCTTCTCCCACTTGGCTGCTCGGGGAGCTGGGCTTCGCCTTCAAGGCTGATGTATGGGGCCTGCTTTTGGTTTGTTTCCAGTCATGAGATTGTTTGGGGCTGGCCTGTGGCTTAGGTTCAGGTGCAAGCGCTGTGCGGGGCTGTTGTCCGGTTGCAGCTGTGCAGGGTTCTGTGATGCTTCCTGCACCCTAAAACTTCTGATGGATTGAGGCTTGAAGGAGATGGGCATGCTGTAGATAATTGCAGGTCAAGTCTCTGCCTCCCTGACAGATATTAAGTGTTCAGTGCCAGTGGCTTCAGAGCTCTTGGGCTTGGCTCAAGATGTCATTTGGGTGTGCAAATAACCATATTTGCATTCTCAAGGGTGCAGACAAGGGCTTGGGTGTGCTGCACCCTGGAGAGCGTGGATGGCTGCCCTGGGCTCTGTGGGAGTCAGCCTGGGCTGTCTCAGCTGTGAGAGACTCAGTCCTAGTCTGTAGCAGGCCTTAAAGGCTCTTTCCTCCCTTGCTTTAAGCAGCCAGTTTCAGGAGCTGAGCTGTGCAGTATGGACTTGTGAGCCTGAGATGTTTTTGGGTTAACATATACCTGTCTGTGTATCTTGACTGTGCATGTCCCATACAGCGATCCACACAGTGCTCTGAAATTGTGTGCTCCATCATCTCCATGCACTCTCAGGGCAGCACTGATATCCAGGAGCTCACTCAGTGTTGTGAGGGCACAAGTTTTGCAAATAAGCGAACATGAGGGGAAAGGCATCCAAATCCTTTAGCTGCACGAGACATGAAGCCTCTGTACTCACAGTAAAGGGAATGTGTCTTCTGTCATCCTCTAAGTAGCCAAACCAGGAGTCCTTTTTGTATTTGATGAACTGGAGAAGGACTTACATTGCCTCTTCTTCCTCTGGTTTCTTCACCTCTCCAGATGTTGAAGACTTCCTTCCAGCAAGAACAGGTCACAGATTTCATGACCACTGTCCTTCATAACACTGTGTGCTGGACCAACAGGTGTATGAGGACAGGATGAGCACCTTTCTGGTGGAATACAGAAGTGAAATACTGCAGGAGGTAAGAGGCCATTTGTTTTTATTTTTTTACTCTGGATTTTTTCCTTCTTGCTGATGAAAAGCTTTCACTGATGTGGGATAGCCTGGCCACTGTTGTCCAAGGACTTTGCCTTGCCAACTTGTGGGCAATTTGCTTTAGTGAAACTGTTCCCCTGACCTCAGGTGTGTTAAACTGACAAGATAATGTAAAATAGCCTTAATTTGTCCTTTCCAGTGGCCTGGGAGGCAAATTGTCCTTTTGGGAATTTCTGCAATTTCTAGCATGGAGTCTTCTTATGGGAGCAGCTGAGATTTTTGGTAGCTTTGACCAAGTTTGGAAAGGTTTGCGTGGCACATCCAGCAAACCTCATCTCAGTGTGTGGTACTCCCATCCATCAGCTGGGGAAAAGGGCTTTTTATGAGCATGCAGTGCTCACATCTGTGCCTGACTTTTCTCTGTCCCACAGAACCTTATGAGGTTCTATGAGCTCTTGTGAGGAGAAGGTAAAAGTACCTGTCTCAAAAAACATCCTCTGTGACCTGTATTTCCCTGTCCCTTTACCGAGGTTGTGGAATATCATAGCTACTGAAGCTTTGGGGGAGTCAAAGTTGGAAAGGTGCAACCTGTCTGCAGACCAAAAGCTGTATTATTTGTTTCACAATTAAAACAGGACATGTGTTTTAGGTGACACAAACAGGGAGCTTTTGACAGCAGCAAAGCTTAAGTTTAATTCTGAAGAGAAAATACCTTCATTTTATAAATGGCTGTCATAACTTTCACTGGAGGATTTAATATCAAGCAAACGCTCTTGCAAAACTTTTAAGGTGGCCTGTAATGAACACCGAAATTGCAGTTCTGTTGTTGAAAATAACTTCATCAGTTAAGAGGTCTATTTTTTGCTTGACTTCCCAACTGCCACTTTGTTCTTAAAACCTGAATGGAAGTCCTCCTTCCAAGAAGAGATCTTAGGGACCAAAAGGTGCATTTATGTATTTATGAAGGTAGTGCTTAGCATGAGCTATGGTTTCAGAGTTTTGAAACAAGGGTGCGAAGTACACTTCTTTGTCTTATTTGCTGGGCATTAGTCTTGCAGTCTTAAAATCCAAAACAAGTTGGGATTTTGAAGCTGTTTCATAACTGGAAGGGACCATGGTTGGAAGAATCAACTGCTGTGTATGACAATCTGGCAGGAGACCTCTTGCTTTAAGTCAGACCAGTTTCCTGCCTGCATTGCTGAGAGCTGTTGTGTGAAGTTTCATGGGTTGTTTGTGCTGGCAGCTGAGCTTGATCCCAGGATGTGCTGTTGCCAAAGTCTGTAGAGACACTGGCTGCACTGTCCTTCCTGCGAGTGAGAAACAGTGTCATGCTAAAGATCTGAGCAGACATGGACAGTGAGATGGTAAAGGAACAGCTGTTGAGGCTAAAGGAAGAAATGTTATTACTGATGCTTTTTTAGCATTAATAACACCCCAATCCAGTTACATCTCATACATACCTGGAAGTAAGGTGCCAAATGCCCACATTATCCTGGAGTGAGGGAGGCATCGAGGGTGTAGGTTTGGAAGAGGTGAACAGGCATTTGCTTTATGTTATGCTGTTCACTGGTTCCTGGCTGTCTGGCCTGACTGCAGAATACTTTCTTGTCTGCAAAAATGCAATATTAAACTCTGAGTGGACAACTGAGTATAATTTAGAGTGTTTTCACATCCTCTTAGTTTTAGGTTCGCATAAAATGTCTTGTTTATTTTCCTGATTATTCATTTCAACTGTACATATGATTTAAAATAATGAATGTTATTAATTTTTATCATTAGTACCATCATTACGCCTACTCATATCCTTTGATATTATTGCAAAAATTATCTTTAATAGTTTTAATAGGAGCTATTCCCCAGGCTAATGAGGATATAAATCAAAGTATTAAACACGGTAGAAAGTAAAGTTTTGGACTCTATTCTGAAATTGAACCCCCTCTGTGCAGTGGATGCCTTCAGGTTTTGCTCAGAAGAATATTTATATATGTCCCTTCCACGTACTTGCATGAGATGGGGTTGATATTTGGCTGACATCAATTAGACAGTCTGTGGCAGCAGGGAGACAAATTCAAAGGCAAGGGAAGGAGCAGCAAGGATGTTGTTGCACTCTGTTCTTGCAGAGGTCAGGAGGTCTTATGCCACTGGCTGTAACAAGGCGAGGCAGACTGAGTACTCCAGGGAATCCCACCTGAAGGATTTCAGCAAGAAGTACAGGGCAAGAACCAAGTAGATACCAGTCATTAAAATCCATAGGAGCATGCAATAGAATTCTCTGTTTAATTACCAGGATTCCATCTGTTAAAGCTGAGACACAGAAAAAAGGAATAAATAATCTCTCTGGTAATCTTCCAAAGGATGTCTTCTAAACATGGGAAACCACCTCTGCCCTCTTATTGTCCTCTGTTGCTTTGCTGCTTGTAGCAGAGTTCAGTCTAGCAAGGATGTGGTGCTGGCAAGGGATCAGAAAGTCAGGCTGGCTTCCTTTGCTTTTTTGTTTTATTGGGTGTTTCACCCATTAATTTTTGCGAGGCTTTTTTTTTTTTTTCAGTAAATATTGAACTAAAGTTCACTTTGTACAGCACAACACTCTTGCCAATATGAGCACAAGCAGTATAGCAGATAATACTTTGGCATGTTCTCTGTGTTTCTAAAATTTCCTGTTAAGACCTGAGTTCCCTGCTTTAAGAGGATTGCAGACTATTTGCTACAGAGCCTGCTAATAAAAGGTTTTCAGATACCCAGTTTAAACTAGTTGTTGCTAGTCTTGTCACAATTTTGGGGTCCAAGGGCATTGCTGCACATCATGGGGGAATCTGTTAATGCGTTGAATGAAGCTGCTAGAAAGCAAAAGGCAAGAAGTGCAAAGAAAACAGGGTTGTGCCACCCAGATTATAACTGGCTGAACACTGAGCAATTGTGAGCTTTAGGGACTTCGATACAATTCTGCTGGCTGCGTCTCTGAGGTGTTGGTTTTCTCCTCCGTTCTGTGGTGAGCCCCTTCCCCAGGAGGACAGCAGTGATGAGAGGAGTGAAAGGTTGTAGAAGGGTAAAAATTTGTATGACCCTTGCCCTAAATAATTGTTAGGTAGAAGACAGCAGCTAACTGGACTTCAGTCTGATTCAGAACACATCCTCATAGTTTCTGGCTCCTAGACTTCAAGGAAAATTTGTTCCTCAACAATTTAGGTACCAGCCTTTACTTAGGTAACAGAAAACAGCCTAAGTCTGGTGAGCTGGAGCTGGATCCCATCTAGAACTGCTATTCAGCAGTGCTGGGAGGCAAGAGGCTATTTCAGGAAGGTAGACCAGAGCTGTGACTTGGCTAGGGTCATTTTGCAAACCTGCAGCAGTCAGTTTGAACCTGGGTCCATGGTGTCCTGAGGGAGCATGGGAAGTGCCCCTTGGCCCTCCCTCTCAGTCGGCCTCTCCCTGTATTTCTCCATGACAAGTGCTCCTCTTGCACTGGCATAAGGCACTTGGGGGAGAAATTCTTTCAGATCTGCTTGGCTTCAGTAATGGGCTGTAATTAAAGCAGGCTTGAAAAACTTATTTTTAATGTTACACCACACTTCTGCATTGTTGGCGGTGTTTTTTTTGCAAGAGGAGATGAAAACTATAGAAGGAAATGGGGGGAATTACAGATGCATTTTCGCTTTGCCCTTAGTAAATGAGGTCTTCAGTGTCAGTCATCTTTCAAACTGCTTGATTGTGTATAATCGCGTGTGTCTGCCTGGGAGCATCTCCCGTTTGAATAGCAACAGCTCCCTCTGTCTGCTTCGAGTAAACCGCGGGCTGTTGCACTTCAACAGATGATGCCATTTTCTTGTTCCCTGCCCAGCGAAATTCCTGCTCTCTAGGTATGTTTGCAGCTTAAGTAGATTAAATTTGAGGAGGTTTTAGACTTCCTCTGTATATTTTTAGGAGTGGCTGTAAACTTTTTGCTGTTACTTCCCCTACCAGTTTATGAACGGAATAACTGTTAAAAAAACCCGAAAGTGGGGGAGGGGGTGCACCAGCTGCATTAGTGGGAGAGATCATTTTCTGTTGAAAGTGAGCTTTGAACAACATGTGAATTACTGTCACATTGAACACGTCTCTGGAGATTTGAAAGTTTTATACCCTCTTCCAAAATGCTGCTATTGTCTGTGTAACAAACGTGAACTGAACTGTTCTGTTAAAAGTAAGTCGTGCACACTTAAGAACATAATAGTAGCTCAGCGTTAACAATGCTGCTACATTCATCTCAGCAAACTGTTACTGTAGTACAACTGAAGCTCCAGCAAACCATTTGCCTTGTGATGAAGAGCCAGCATGCGATTAAAGGCAAGCTATTAACATTTCCTAGCTCTCTTCTCGCTCTGACATTTGTCCTGCGTGAGGTTTTTTGATCACAATCTCAGCAGCAGGCTTTGTCACACGTAGCACTTGAAGGTTTCACAGAGCTGCCTATAAAGGATACATCATATCTCATCTGGTATTTGCTGCAATAGGTAGAGGAGAAACAATAACCTGGCTGAAGTTTGTTTTGGATTAAAATATTTTGCCCAACAGTTTCCTTTCATTGTTAGGTTTTTTTCAATATATGAAAATAGGGCTCCAACTTTAAAGTACGACACATATGATGACTCCATGGAGCTCTGCTACTAGGAAGGTGTTTATGATGTTTTAGGGGACAGAGTTTATTCAGATGACAAGCCAAAACTTCTAATTTTCCACCACAAGGAATTTCCTCCACAGTTTGTGGGAGATGTAGTACAGCCAGAATGCTCTGGATTTAGGTGGCACATAGAGGCCCTTTAGGCTGGCTGTGGTTCCTGTGATGTTTTGCTGGAATATTTCTGAATAAGTCTTTCAGTTCTAGAGTTTCAGTCTTTGAGAGGACACTCTTAACATTGAATTCTCAAGTGGATGGAGGAACACATTTTTCTTTTAGGTTGCTGTTGCCTCCTTACTGAATTGGAATGAGGTACTTTCAAGAGTGTTCCCCAAGAACCCAGATTAAAAATACCCCACAAACAAAAACCAAAAAACCACAATCAAAAAAGCAACAAAACCAAAACAGTCATGAAAAAATCAAATCAAGCCAACACCAGTTTGCTGCCACTCCTGAATTCTGCTTTTGGAGTGAATTACCAAGGTTGTCTTGGCATGTGTATGCATAGTCAGAAGTGTAAGAAAATTGGCAATGAGTATGGAGTTGGGTTTCATGGCATGGCTCAAATAAGTCTGTATGCCTCTACTTAAGAAAAACCTTGTATAAGAAAAGCCATTTGTAGTGTCCTTTGGTCTTTCATGCTCCATAACCAGGCCTGAGGGATGGAGTTTAGATGCATGTAATTCATGGAAGATGAAGCCTTGTCAGAATTAGAATATACTCACAATTTTTGATAGTGTATACCATTAGCTACTGAAGCTGCTTTAGCACCCAAATCTCTCCTTGGAGGTGGCAGTCTCACTGTGGATGCTCTTGTTGGATGTTCCCTTCTGGATTTAACTCTGTAATTATACATATAAAATAAAATCACTTATATTTAAAAGGTCACTTCAAATTAATTATGCACATTCTTCTCCTTCAGTAAGTGTTAGGTTCAACAAACATTCTGGAAGGAAAAATAGTAGCTTCTGGGGGAGTAGGCAGGAAGCTAAATTGTGCAGCTCACTGACAGTCCATTAAGCCCCAGGGTACATTGTTAAATTATTCATTTGGCCATTGCTGGCTATTCAGTCAATGGCTGGTGCCTGGCCCTTCAAGTGCCTTGGCTCTTTTTAATTGTTTGAGGCCCTCTGTCCAACTGCTGCTTGCCAGGAGAGTGACTGCAGACCAGCTGAGTGGCTGTGGCAGTGTCACTCAGGTCACCCCAAAGTCACTGTGGGAGGCTGCTTATCCCTTCTCCCCACGTGCCAGCTTGAGCTGAGTCTGGATCTGGTGCTGTGCCCATTGGCCAAGTCTAGTGTGATACACTACACTCCATGCAGCTCTCCAACACGGAAAAAGATCCCTCAAATTGTTTCCCATAATCAAAATACTAATTTCTCTTTACATCTTTCCTGAACCTCTGTAATTTCTCCAAGTGAAGCTCTCCTTAATGCAAGCTCTATCTGTAGAGAGCTTGTTTTGATGAAAAAGTTGGGGGTTTTATACATTCTATATGCTTATATACATAAAATAATCCTAACTAGCCATAATTAGAACAAGTGTTATCATCCTCAAATAATTCTAGTTCTATGAAATGTAGTCATGGTACGCCCTTCTAAAAGTTGTAATGTAAGCTTGCCCAAAGAAAGCAGCACATGGTGACTGCAAGACAGGATGCTTATACGTAATAAGTGATGCTGCTGTCAGTGGTGTTGATAACAGACCTGCTGGTTAAAGCAAGGGGGGATGGATGAATGGTCCCTTGTTAATGGCATAATGAGGGCTGTGGGGCTGGCTGGGCTGTCCTGTGGTTAGTTGCCTGTTTTCAAAGCCAACAACTCAGTGAGACCTGCTGTTCTGCATGCAAGGTAAGTCTACGGGGAGTCCTGTTCTCTTTCTGTTCACAAATGACCTCTAGTCACAGCCCTGGTTGTATGAAGCTTGGTACGTTTTTAAGAGCAAAGAGCAGATGTTATAGGGAGAAAGATACTTTGCTGATGTGTACCAGTTGGGTGAATCTAGCTAGTTAGATTGGAAAGATGAATTTAGGATGTAACCATGTTCCCTGTGCTGTACTACAAAGGCAGATGTCTGGCATCTCCTTCCTGTTGTGTTGGCATTGCTAGCATGAGCACCCACTTTTTACCAAGGCCAGCTGGCTGGCCTTTGGGATCAGTAGTCCCAGAGCACAGCCTTGCTGCCTGAAAAACCTGGAGAGGCAGCCAAAAGCATTGAAGTCTGTGTGCTTGGACCCTGGGTGCTCAAGTCTTTAAAACCCAGGGGCAACATTTCCAAATATAATTGGTATTTTGGATCTCCCGTGAAGTATTTGAGTAATTGGAGCTGTACTGTTTGGGTGGAAAAAATATTAGGTTTGTTTTTCAGGTCAGTGAACACAATATGGCCATTGCAAGGGCAAATTAATGTAATTCCCAGCTGGCTTGATATTCAAAGTTTTAAGGGCCATTTCTGTTGCCTACAGTGACAAAGGGTCACAAGATCCTTCCCATGTGCCTTGAACTTTGTTGTGGCACTTAAATTCTCCATGCATGCAGGCAAACCAGGACTAGAGGTGGTTCAGAGCATGTATCTTCTGTTTGAAGGGTGGAGGGAAGAGATATTTCCCTCATGCTCATTTGATGGTGAGCGTAAGGGAGCCAAGATGAACCCATCTGTCCCTTAGAAAATGCTTCTGCAGTGAACGAGGACCAAGGGCACTAGAAAGGAAAGGAGATATGTCCAGGGACAATGTCTGAGCTGGCCTTTGAAAACATCTCCTGGCTGGTGGCAGCATCACCTGGCTCTGTGGCACAAAGGTGGCAGGCAGCAATCCAAGCTTGTCAGCTGCTGCAGCTAAGAGGGAGGAATTGGGCTAGCACACAGCCTGCCTGTCTTCTACCTTTGGGAAACACCCAGATTTTAAATTCCAGCCCTATACACCAGGATTCCCACACAGTCAGGGCACCATGAGGAGCACAAACATCAAATGAGGTTTAAATTGAAGGAATAGCCAGAGGCCTTAACCAGTCTCTGGTTATTCCATGAGTGCTGCTGTTGCCCCGGCTTGCTGTTTACTCATCTGCACCTGCAGTGTTGAAAGCTGTACAGAAATCCTGTTCAGCCTGAGCCAAAAAGTATAGCTAGGCTTTGTGTGCACAAAGGGCTTTATAAAGGTCATGAATTGAGCTTTTGTGCCAACCTTTTTGTGATTTACTTCTCATTGTTTCACTTTCTCCAGAATTCCTCCTCTGAATTGCCATCTGCCAGCTCTTTTAACAGGGAGTTCTGTGTTGCAGATTTTCTATTAATACAAGTCTTACTGCTTTTGTGCAGGAAAGCTGGACCACTGTGGAGGCCTCCATGTGTTGCTGTATATACTGGAGTCATGCTGAAGGGTGACTTGGTTTTGGAGGGAAAAGAACAGCTAGGTCCCGATAGTCTGTGGTGCTGGATGTAACCTAATTGCTGGGACAGCTAGGAAACCCAGCCTGTGAGTCAGATTGTTGGTCCAAGCACAAAATAATTTGGTTTTACTGTCAGTTTTGTGGTTTAGGTCTGTGAAGGGTTCATTCAGACTCACTCATAAGCCGTCTGTTACCAGTCCTGAGTATGTTTTTAACTGCTTTCACTCTAATGCCGTGGAAAAGGATTAGGCACAAAAGACCAGTTGAAAGATGCTTCTTGGGGTCATTATATCTAAAGTTTGCTGCTGTGCTCAGACCTGCAGAATGCTGATACAATAGATTAGCATGGTTCTGTCTCTCACTTTGGTGGCAAACACTATAAAATGCTCTTTTTAGGATGCTTTTGATTAGTAGTGATGGAGTTATGATGTACACCCTTCATGGGTATGTCTTTCAAAATAGACAAAGTCACTGTGTCACACTATCAGCATTAAAAATTCTTCATAATTCTACTCTTGAAAGCAACCAGCATCTCCTTCTGTAGCGTAGAGTGAGGGAAGCTTCTTCTCTTGAAACTCAGCCAGGTTTTGGTTTAAGAGCTGTGATGCACTGATTGTAAATAGAAGACAGCAGTTTCTACTGCTTGTGGCTTCTACTATGGAAGAAAAGCACAGACAAGACTGTGCAAAGGAATCCTGGGGAAGGATTAATTTACCCATCTGTGGGACAAGTTTCTAAGTAATGGTTTAACCTCCCTCTGATATGAGTGGGTTATCTGTGAGAGGGGCTTGATTTCTTTACAATAACCAGCTTAGCCTAGATGCCTGACTTTTAGCCATTTAGCATTGGCATCATTAAGATGATCATCATGTGTATATCTATATTAAGATAAAAGCTGTTGATTTTTCCCCAGTTTTCCATTCTTAAAAAATGACAAGATTTCAGAGGATATTCTAGCAAAAGTAGAAATAGGAGTGTGATGTGTCCACTCCCTTCCTAATCCCAATTCCACCTCACTTTGCAGGTGGAAGCTTGAGAATATTGGTGAATTCTGCGTTGTGCTGCACCCCAAGAAAATACTGACTGTCCATATATTTGAATAGTTAAATGCAAGGCACATATTATTAGATAATGACAGGTGTCTGCATGAGGCAATCCTCAGGGAAAATGTGTTGCATTCCTTGAATGTCAATAAACCCCACTTTACACACGGAGGTTTGATGAATAAATAAAACCTTGGTTTTTTTTCTGACAGGTGGCATCTCATTTAGTGCTTCTTCATGAAGAGCCAGACACCTTTACCCTTTTTATCTCCTGAGGTCTCTGAACTCCAGTTTGTCCCTAGTTGTATTTTACACACCCGTTTTGAGGCATGACTTAATATGATGCTATCTAAATGTGAGTCCCTCAGATTCACTTCACAAAAAATAGGCTGTGTCTCAGGAAGCTGTGTTCAGCTAGGAGAAAGAACTGCAGTTTGGAGGTGGTATTTATTAGGAAACCTAGTATCACAGAAATTTGGAGGGGCAACAAAAAAACCCAAAAAAACCCTGTAAATAAAAGGGCACCTATGAAGGCTTCTGCTGACATTGCTGAGCTTGACACTGTGTCCTTAAAATAAGCGTGAGGAGCCAGGCACAACCTTGAGATCTCTTTTAAAATTAGTTTTAATAGGACACAACAGGTAGATTGAAAGAATACAACACTATAAATTTTTAAAGATTAGTTGTGATGGTTGAAAAAATTAAATGAAGCTTTATAGACAAGTAAGGCCATATTAAAGATGTGTTTCATTTCTTGGGTTTGGTGTGGGGTTTTTGGCTGTTTTTTTTTCTCCCAGTTAACGCTGCTTTATTCTTCTGGGGTAAAACTGAAGCTGAATCATAACCTTGCTGGGTTCCCAAGATCAGCCTAGAATTGCAAATTGTAGCTGGCAGGATTTTCCATACCAATTTTTACATTATTTCCCCTTTATCATCACAGTTAAAACTCTTTTCACTTTCCAAGGTAGAAGAACCTTTGTGGGGCTTGGGTTTTAATGCATAATTCAACCTTCGAAGTCCAAAACAAGCATGCAGAAATCAAAGGCTTGACATGAAGTAAGTTATTTCATTCTGCAAATAGCAGTGCAGTGGTTCTTCCCTTGAAGAGGCTGTATTGCCTTTAGGATTTACTGTAATCGAGACAGTAATTTTCTGGATATTGATAATTCAGCTACTGCCTCTCTGAAAAGAGTAATTCACTAACTGCTGTATAACAATTTTCTCAGTAGTTGTCCCCCAGCAGCTTACGTGCTTTTCTCTGAGTGTTTTTCTTTCAGTTTTACATATGTTAATGTATATTATTTTTCTTTTACATAAGATTCCCAGCAGTGAGTGGCATTCTCATGCTGAAAAGCAGTGTTTCTGCTTTAAATAGTCACAGATCCACAAATCCTGCAGAGGCAGGAGCAGGGCACTACACACACAGCTAGACCACTGAGTAGGCATCTTCCTGTGCTTGCTAAGACTGGATGGGAGTGGAGAGACAACATGAGGCTGACAGCTGGGCAGAGTCACCTGCCTCAGGAAATGAAATCCTGGGGTTAGCGATTATGATACTCTCTCCCTAAATCCCTGTAACTAAGGCCTGGGTTTTACACATCAGAGTCTGAGAATTTCCAGCCTCACCAGAATTTTTTATCTAAATGTTATCTTCTAGCATTTCTATGCCAGGTGTGTCACTGTACATGTCAGATTGTGTCTTGATTCCAGTTTTGCCAGCTATAATGTTGTTCCACAGGTTCAGGTGTAAGTGCTGGCCCTGCAGCGTGCAAGCTTACAACTCAAGCAGGAATTGACTGTTGTAGCTTTGCCTCCTAGTCTGCAAGTCCAGCTAGTCCTGGCCCTAAGGTGCTGGTTTGGCCATGCTTATCTTAAACCCTTTTCTGAACATATTCTAGTGTCTCCGATCATAACTATTGTTGTAGAGGCCTTGTAGGGCTCAGGTCAGGCCATGGCATAGATGATAGGCAGCATCATCTTTTTCCAAGCCACATCTTCAGCTTTTGTGGGATTTCTGGGAGGAATAGAAAGCCAGACCCAGCAGTAAATAGACAAGATCCAGGCACTGCAGCAGTGGGGAGCACTGGAGTAAGTCTCGCAAAGAGCAGGCAAGTCTCTGCAGGTCTGAGGTACATTCAGCAAAGCAGGGAATGGCTCCATAAAAGCCCAGTGGACTCACCATGGTACCGTGCATAAAAGGGCTCCATGTTCCTACCTGAGACTGACATGTACCTCTGGTGTCCTGCCTGGTCTGCAGAGAGATGGGAGAGACGTGTTCCTGCTGCCTCTCCTGTCTGAGGCGGGTGAATCCACAGCGGTGGAATTCACAGCCATGCCAAGGCAGAGTCTGCAGTCAGTTATAAATCATTGATGCTTTCTCCGTCCTGTGCTTCTCAGACTTCAATAATTTCATTGTTCCAGCTGAACAGGAGTTTTACCTTGTTAAATTCAGGGAGTGCCACTGATGGCAGCAGTCTTTTATCCTGTCCTTCTCATTTTCTGACAGACCCATAATGAATGATTAATCTCAGTGTGTTGCAAAGGGTTCAACTGCCTGTTTCTTTTTCCTGTAATAAAATATATGCTGTTTGACTGACTGCAGCATCTGTATTTGGATTTTTTTCCATTTAATCTCTTTTATTTTGTGAATCTACTTAAAAAGCTGTACTAAAACCCTGGAAAGATGTAATTTTTTCCCCTATTGTCCCTTTTTATTTTTAAGGAACTGATTTCACTATTTTTAATGCACATCAGTGTGTGGGCCTTTACCACCCATCCAGGCTAACACTCAAGTTTATTGATATAATATAAATATAAATGTATGTATTTATATATATAATATATAAAAATATATATATTTCACTAGCCTTTAGCGACTATTGTCAAAAATCAAAGCAGACAGAAACACCTCTAATTTACAAGCCCAGGTTTCCATGGAGGTATCACATTAAAAGTCAAATTTCCCCTCTCTTTTCGTGGTCTAGAGCAGATTCTCCAGGGGTGTAAATTACGACAGCTCTGTGGGGCTGTGGTCTTCCAGAGCAGCGCATTTTCTGATATGGATGAATATTGGAGTCATGTCAGTACTTAAATAATTCAAGAGCATGGAAACACTGGGTCCATTGATTTGTTCTTTTTTTTGAAGTTATTTAAAATTTTTTTCTTTCAGTGTTCTTTTTGGGTTGAAATACTAAAAGCACAGTAAGATGGAAAATGAGTTGTACGGAAACATCTTCACAGGAGGCCTGACTGCTGTCAGGCCAAGAGCAGGGATCTTAATTTACAAATGTATCCTTCATGTCAAAATAACATTGTAATTTTATGTTGTAAGTTCAATACTTGCTATTTAACATTGCATAAACTGTGTTGCTAGTTCCCAGAACTAAACTTATTATAACATCTGTATCCAATATATACTTGCTTGGATAGTTTGAAAGTCTAGTGGATTTCTTGCAGCAATTTAACAATGTCGTTGCTGGCAGAATTGCTGCGGTGTGGTTTGTCACAGATTAGCTCTTTGGGTAACTAGAACTTTACAAGTAGCCCTGAAATCCCAGTGATTTATGTAAACATAAATCTGCAACTTGCTTGAATCTTCATGTCCTCAGGAAAGGAGACAAAGTGGTCACAGATTTTTAACTTGTTGGGTCACCTCCCTGGCACAGGGACTTGCTGGTGTGTTATTTTGCCTTTCTGCCTTGTTGAAGTGCTGTCTCATAAGCTGGTGGTATTTAAGGCCAGGAAATGTGTGGAGATCTTTTTAGCAATGGTGGTATGAACTTTTGTTTGTAGCAACTCCCCTGCTGTCTGTATAACTACCCTTGGCATTAGTGATGGTTTTCAGAAACCTGCAACTGATGAAACGCTGAGCCAATGTACATTTTTCCATCACTTACATTCAGATAGTACAGATGACCTCAGAGGTACCTACTCATTTTATGGGCACCCTACCTCTGGAGTCATTAGTGCTTAATTTTCACTGCTGCTTGCACTCAACAACGTTAGTAGTGGCTTCATGAATTAGTAATGTGGTGCTTAAAGGTGAAAAGTAAAGACCTCATTAAATTCTGGATATTTGCATATACATTGCAGATAATTAAGTATCTGAGAGGCAATGCTTTTTTCCTCTCTCCCTCCTTGCTGTTGGGGTGTTCAATAAGAGAATCCACTTAGTACCCGTTGCTGCTGAGGATCAACCTTTGTTTAATGCTGTCCGGTCCTGTGTGGTGTATCACATGCTGCGTTAACCCTCATTTGCAAAGCAGCTTCTTGGGCTCTGTCGTGTTTACACTGGCAAGATCCAAGAGGTGATTACAGACCTCCTTTGAAAGAAATTAAGTGCTGTGGATGAAGTCTTCTCCAGTAAATCAGAAAACACATATCCAGTTCCGTTTAAGAACTCAGGGAGACCCTCTTTTTCTTTTCTCTCTGAAACTCTTCTCCATCAAATCAAAAGCAGTTCTTCAAAGCATTGAAGTGTATACTTAGCATTACACTCTTGAATTCAATAAGACACTTCTGCCTTTACTAAGCAGGCATGTCTTTAAACAAAGCACTTAAACACATACTTAATTAGTTATTGAGACAAGAGGCATGGTGTATGTATTCTGTTCCCATTCTAAAAAGGGGAATTTTTTTCCACAGTATTTATGATCTCTTTAAGAAAGAAACATACTTCTAACTTGAATGATGTTGGTTTTTCTTTTTCAATTGCATTTCAATTCAATGTAGGTAAAAATCTTCTATTGAATAAGTCAAAAGTTTAAATGGTTGTTTTGCCCAATCCCTTTTGAAACCCTGTTCAGATGTACAGCCTCTTCAAAATAAATAATTGTTCCAGAAGCTATGTTCATCAGGAAACTGGTTTTAGTATCACCTGCATAAACCAAATCACAGATGTTTCAATCAAGGATGATTTTTTTTTTTTTTTAAAGAAAGGCTTTAAATTGCCTGCTCTGCAGTATCACATGCTGGCTTGTAATTTAGTGCCTTATCCAGTGGAATGTCACAGGGATTAGTTTTTTCTGGAATATAGAAATGATTAGGAAATTTAAAATCTATATAAAATTCAGTGATATTTACAGAATACTAGAAGCATTTTAAATAATGTTTAAATTATTGTAATTCTTATAATCACATTCTAAACATTTTTTCTGAAGACTACTATATGGTGGGGAGGAGGGGGAGTGTGAAAATTAGACTTCAGGTTATGTACTATTTGGGTTTTTTGAAGTTTTTCTCTTTATTAAGGACTGACACTCTGGTGTGCATGGGCACCACACAAACCATTACTTGAAAGTGGAACTGTGAGGGATTTTCTCTCTTGCACACCTGAGCCGATTGCTTTAGGGACAGAACTGTGATGTTCTCCATTTGTCCAGTGACAGGTAACATAACACACACTCTGTAGACTCTGAGGACATCATAGTCGCCACTCATGGGTTCCAGTGTCATGGTGAAAATCCTTTTTTAGTTACAAGATCAATGCATTCTGAGTAAAACTGAGTGTTCAAAGCTTCACTGGAAACTGGTCCTGACCTGTGTTTATTTGTAACAGATGCTAGAGAGAAAATTCTCAGATGCAAGCACATGTTCGCCTGACTGAACCTGTTGATACAGAGACTGAATCATATGTTCCTGAATCTGTAACAGTGAAGTTCAGACTTGATCACAGAGTAATTTAGGGGCATTGATTGCCAGTGTAGAATGGGCATTGTGCATCATTTGGAAGTGCTTCCACCTCTAATTTATCTGTCAGTGTCTGAACTGTGAGCAAGAGCCATAGGGGGTTTGCATGTCCTTTTAGCTAGTTAAAACACTAGCCTGGCAATAAAACCTGCTACAGACCTGGAGTGTAAACTCCATCAAATGCAGAGGTATTCATGTTCCTTCCTAGCTGCACTTCAAGACAGCAGGAACAGAGGTCCATTGCTCTTCCAAAGGTATATGGGCGTTTTCACTGTTTTTGCCATAAGGCATGCATTTTGCATTATAGACAAATGATACTCCTGAAAGACGTGATTGGCTGGAAATACTTCATACTTATGTAGAAGCTGTCAAAACAACGTCATAGTTAAGTGAATGCTTAACTTAATTTTCCTCCTTCTAATTCAAGTAGATATTTCTAAACTACTCTCCTGTTTGAAGCAGAAATAATTAATTTTTCTCTTATTACTATGAGGATGTAGGTCTGCATTTGGCAAGACTTCCTTTTGTGATGCATGAAAATATAGAGATGATTCAATCCTATGAAAAAGTTAGGTTTGGAAAATAGCAGTTAGCTGTGCTCTGCTTTCACATACTCATATTTCCCAGGATAGATCTTAATTGCAGGTGTAGAGGTGACCTATCACCTCTTTGTAGGAGGCTGCAAGATCTTCAGTCACCACTGTACCTGTGCCTCTTGCACCATCTTTGGGAAGCAAAGAAGCACCATTAGCCTAAATCATTTGTCCAAGATCACAGAGGAGGTGAGTGGTGGAGCAGGACTTGAACCCATGCCAGCACTGTAATCTCTCTGTAACCAACCCTGCCACTGCCTATGCTTAAATGACTTTAGGGACTGACAGCAAAACCTTTGGAATGCTGCTTTGCTGTAGAGGATTTGTCCATTGTCCAGTGCACAATCTACCTACTTGTGCAGAATGCCCCAAAGCCTAAAATGTTCTTGTAATCAATGTGGACGTAGGAAGTGCTGAAATCAATTGACTGTCAACACCTGTTTAATGGTAAGCAGCTGCTTAAATGTAGTGTTGCACAGTAGGGAATGGTGATAAAAGCTGCCAGGGTCTGGTGTTTTCTTTAGCAGCAAGAAATTTAAAAATCAAGAGGAACATATATTTTATTAGTTAGTAGATGTGGCTCTGCTGCAATATCAGGGAATATGTTAAGTCGTGCTCAACAATCTGTCCAGCTCCTACCCATACTCTGTGCTCTGATAATGAACTAAAAATTCAGTCTCATGAATTTTAAGCCTGTACCTTTAACATGAAATTCACTTAAACCGTTGTGGAGAGTGTTGGAGGCAGAGGGAAGAGAAAGGAACATCTCTGCTCCAATCTTGTTTTCAAAGAGACACATCAGCACATAATAAGTTTTTGCATCATATTCAAATAGAAGATCATTATCCAGCTTGCAGTAAACATCTGACTTGATCTAGACAATTGTGCAATGACTTGATACTTAATCAGTGTGGACCTGACCTTTACAAAAGCAGATTTAAAAGTCAGATGCCATCCTCTTTCTAGTTTCTATTCCTCTTCAACAAGGCTACCCTTCACTTTGTTGTTTACTTGTCTAATATTCATTGAAACAGTTTGCCAGAAATCAGAGCTAGCCACATAAGGCTCTGGCGTTAAACTCTGAAGCATGTTATAAATATCTTACCAACTTACCTTTATCCCAAAAAATACCCTCCAAAAGACATTAGGATTTCTGTGTTCCAGCTCCCATATAAGGAATGCCACTTGCCAACTAGGACAAAACCTGAAAACGGATATTCATGGACTCAGGTTTGGTTTGGAGGTAAAAGACCTCCTGTCTGCAGCATTTGATACCTACTTATCAACAAAGCTCTGCAGGGGAAGGGAAGGGTGGAGTAAATATCCCATCAAACATCTTGCCTTTTTATTTTTTTGAGGCTTATCTAAAACAGCTTCAGGCTACTCAAAATTTTATAACCTTTCAAAACCTTACAAGCCAGCTGTAAAGCAAGAGCTCCTCTTGTTAAACAGCCAGCAAATCAAGGTGTGAAGCTAAGGACATGCAGTAGCAAGGGATATAAGAAATGTGCCTCTTCTGCTGCATTTATCTTTAGTAAGAGGATGACTAAAAGCTTCAGCTTTCTTTTATCTTTCACAAAGATTTACCAGAACAAGTGGTACTAAGCCTTTAATTCTCTTGCTTTACATAAACCAAAATGTTAAATTTTGTTTCCATTTTCATTCATCCTGATTTGAAAAACTTCTATGTTAAATAACAGCCTATTATTTTGGAAGTTTGTTTGGCGTTTTTTCTGAAATGCCAAGCAGTACTGATTATATCACTGGAGTATTTTGAATTCTTTTTCACCCTCATATTTGCCTTATATAGCCATGTAGCTTGGTATTTGACACGATTTTTTTTTCCTCCTTTCATCTTTGTGGAAATAATCAGTACGGCATTGTAACCAGCATCAGAACTTCATTGCGACAAATCTCCTGTGCTTGTTCAATGAAATGCAAAATGCACAATGTGGAACTTAAAGCTTTTGTCTGACTCTGGGGTGTGTTCATGCCGAAGTGAACTTGACACCTTTTCCTTTGGCCTGTGGCTGCATGGTAGATGATGTTCTGCAAGATCTGAGTCTCGAAGGCAAGGCACAGCTCCTGTAAGCAATTTGCCTGACCCTTTGGTGCTGGTACAGGGCTATGGTAGAGCAAAGACTGTCGGAACCCACGACATGTCTCTGTCTAATTTAGGGGACCTGACACCGCGAAATGGGGGTGCCCCAGAGGGCACTGCCTTTGATCTTTGTCCTTGGAGAACTTTACCAACTCTAAGAGATTAATTGCAAGCCACAAGAGTGTAATATAAGCATTAATAGTCACTTTGCACCGGGTGAAACGTAGTATATAGAAGATCTGATAACATGTACATGGGGGTACAACATGTACAGGGGGGTTAAGATGGAGTCTAAAGGGTGTGGTCACCTTCTCCTTCTTCTTCTTCACTGTCCACCATATTCTCGGTGACGAGGACATAAATTGATTGGTAGAATAGAGATAAGACAGGAAATTGCATGTCTAGAACAGGTTAGAATTAATTGGTATAAATTTGTAAATAATGACACGTTTTGTCCACTGATTGGATTTGTAACGGGGTATAAAAATCTCGGTACGCCCAAAAGGTGGGCAGTCCTACGCTACTTTCTCCTGCTAGATGCACCTGCGGTGCGGGACATCGCAGCTATGGATAACATTAGAATAAACAACCTTTACATGCCAGCTTTGTGACCTCTGACTGAGTTATGGGCAAAAGCGCTGAAACCTTCCTCACTCATGTGCCAAGGCCGACTGAGGCCAAGCGGGCACCGACAAAAGACAATTGACCAGAGGATGGGACTGGCCCACCCTGGGTTTGTGATGTTTCTTTGACATATGCTGGGACCAGTCATTGTAGACTCGAAGGCAAGTAAATATATATCCCCATTTTTTCTCATCTCAACTTTTGCAATGGTCTGCCATGGTCTTGGTTGGTGTCTACAACCAAGGTCTATTGATTTTAATCAGGTGGTGGTAACTTATGTTACCCAGATCCCAGCACGGTAAAACTTCAGTCTTAAGGCCAGTCCTTCCTCTCTGTCTGTTACATGGCTTAACAGCCAGAGTTGAGATCTCCTAAAACCCAGCAGTTTCCATTCCTGACCACAGGTGCTCTTTCTGCCACAAGCACACGAAAATGTTGCTTATTCTATGACAGCATGCCCATCTTCTTGGCCCTGAAACACAGTTTGCTTGTGAGGATTAACCCAACTGGCTGTAGCCAGACCACGGGAGTTTGTGTGGGAAGTGTTTTCTCCTACCCAGAAGCCACAGAAATACTTCTGACTACATAAGCTAGACACATAGAAAGATCCAGATTTTAATTTGTTTGTCTTTACTGGTGAGGAGAAAAAAAAGGAAAAGCACAACACAAAAAACAAATTAATTGGTCCTGCATTGCACAGAGAGAATGATTAATCTCCTGCATTCAGGAGCATCTGTCTACTACTTCTGCTTGAATTCCTCAAAAGGCTGAGTGTTTCTAACGGTCATTTAAATAATAAATGCCACCACACTCATTAGGGGTGTATCAGTCGTTCTTTTTCTGCTCTGGTGCTTGTTGTATTCTATTAATATTTATTGAATTCCAGGAAATTCATCCTGAGCTAGTGGTCCACATTTCTTTTCAAGGTCACCAAATATAAATATTTTATTTATCTAATTTAGAAAAACGACATTAGATGCGATGCAGCAAGCATGACAAGAGTATGAATTAGTGGAAAGCTTCCCTCAGGAAATACATCCAGGTACCAGTAATGGATAATTATAAGTCCAATAGCTTCTCTCCTAGCAGGTAATAAAGATACATAATGGCAATACAAGCCCTCACCTGAAGGTGTGCGTATGGCAATAACAGTTAGTAGCACAATAGACTATTTACTGTGAGGGCATTGGAGGCATCCAAATCTCTTGCTGGCATTTGGGGCCTAAATAAGCTTATTAGAATTTTACCTTCAAATTTTGACATGGATATACATGTGGGCTACGTGGCAGATTTTCAGCAGCCCTTTGGGAATGAATTTGCCTAAATCTGTTGGATGCTTGATGTTGTGTCTTGTGCCGGCTAAAAAACCATGGCATCATAGGAGTGGCCAGAGCAGCTCATTATGAATATTGCGTGGGTTTTCCTGCCCCTGACAGTCCGCTGTTCTCCCTTCAGACAGGGCTGTATTGGCTGCTTACTGTACATGTGTAGCCCAGGAGTATCCTGTTTCCTTATCACTAGTTTTGAGATGAAAAGATGAACCTGTGTCTGGGATTTTGTGTTCTGAATGTTCCATGCACTTTTCTGCTGCACATTCGACTTCTGCACTCTTGGTCTCTGTCATCTTTGCATTCCCTGAAGATATAAAAATTCCTCTTATGATGATCTCATTTTAAGCAAGGACCATCCTGCCTTCTCCAAAAAGAAGGCAATATGTTGTGGGGGGTACAGTTCAGAAATTGATAATTGCATTCTTGCAAATGCTGGCTATAAGAAAACAATGTTTCAAAAGGAAAAAGCCAGTAGATTGTTTACCTCCTCAAAATGTTTACCAAAGAACAGTTCCCCCCAAATTGAGTATTGAGCTGTCAAGACTCAAAGAAAACAAATGAAGTGGCATTTAATTTAATTGAATATTGTGCTTGTGGCTTTTTGTTTCTGTATTCAATTTTTAGCGCATTGTAGTCTTTTGCTACTGCTAAGGTTAAAATTAAAATTAAATGTTTGCTGCTATTGTTTAGAAATATCACAGACAAAGCACAGGCTCTGAAGCAATGGGTGTTGAAAAACTTGTGGGTTTTAACAGTACTATTTTTCTAAATGATGCTCAGTATCTAAGGGAAGTTGCTACAGGAGAATTTGTTACAGAAAGGAAAGGCAGTAACTCTGGAGCTTTGACTTAAGTGTTTGGTGTGACCTGTGCTGCTTCCTGACTTTCCAGGTAAGCAGGCCAAGTGAAGGAGAGGGGGCAGGAGGTGCTCCAGGTGCCAGAGCAGAGCTGCACCTCTGGAAAAGGACCCACAGTGGAACAGTTCATGAAGAACTGCATCCTGTGAGAAGGACTCAGGTTGGAGAAACGGTGGACTGTCTCCTGTGGGATGCCCCCCATGCTGGAGCAGGGAGAACAGTGTGAGGAGTCCTCTCCCTGAGCAGGAAGGAGCAGCAGAGGCAACACGTGAGAAACTGACCACAATCCCCATTCCCTGTGCCCCTGCACTGCTGGGCAGGGAGGAGGTAGAGGAAAATGTAGAGTAAAGTAGGGACTGAGAAGGAGGGAGGGGTACAGGGAAGCTGTTTTTAGATTTGTTCTTATTTCTCATTATCCTATTTTGATTTGAATTGGTAATCAATTTAATTTTTTTTCCCCAAGCTGAGTTTGTTTTACCCATGCTGTTAATTGGTGAGTGATCTCTCCCTGTCCTTACCTTAACCCAGGAGCTTTCATTATATTTTTCTCTTCCCTGTCTAGCTGAGGAAGGGGAGTGATAAGAGCTGCTCTGGAGGGCTCCTGACATTCAGCCAAGGTCAACACTACATACCTTTCCTGATCTATTGGACTGGAGATTTATGGCTCTGTCTCATTGTTGACATTACTGATATTGAGCTCTGATAATGCAGTACTAATTGGCAGCTCATTGATAGTCTCAGTGGCAAGGCCTTGACGAGAACAGATATGGGGAATAAATCACTCCATCTCTGTTCTTGCAAAGTTTGCTTCATGATGTAAGGAATAGGCTAATCTCCTGCACCCTGGTTGAAACCATTTCAGATGGGTCTGTGGAATAAAAAAGAGGAGAAACAAGGTCATTATATGGTCACAGGAACAAACAGAGCTCTAATAAATATTGAGCTGGGGTGCTAAAATAAGTGCTAAAAGCATTGAAGGTCCTTATGACTCTAACCCTGAGCAGTAGTTATGGACAAGTGGCAACAGGGATACAAAATGTTAGGAGAGGAAAGACTGAAAAAACTGAGGTAGCAGGAGAAATTGAGCAAAATGGAAAGAGCAGGTATCTCTGGAGCTGCATATACAATCAAAACTTTAGATCAGTGTCTGGAGGGCCTTTGTCATGAATAAAATAGATCTCTGTGTACAGAATCACAGGGTAGAAAGCATAGATACACCTGAAAAAAATAGCATACAGGTGACCAAACAGCTCAGTAAGCCCCTTAAACAGGCAGGGGCTTGTGACAAGGAGCTGAGCAACCAGTGTGACAGAGCAGGAACAGGGCACATGTGGCAGAGGCACAGAGAGAGGAGTGCTCTGGGGACTGCCAGCAAAGCAAGCCAGGAGGGCAGAGCAGCAGCAGGTTGTTGAGTGGGTCTGAGCTGGAACCACATCTGGAGACAGGCCTGTTATTGCAGGCGCTTCAGAGCGTTAGGCTGGACAGGGAGGAGAGGCTTAATGGGTTTGGCAAAGAGCTGTGATAAGGCTTGGAGTTTATCATGTGCTTGAGCAGAGCAAAAATATTCATGGCACCTCCATTGTTGCTCTTCTCTAGAATCACATCAGAAATTATGCATGCTGCATTAATGTATATATCTTTGTGTAATGCACCACATCCTCCCCTTATTTCAAACCAATGTGGAAAATATGCATGGCAAAAGTATCTTTGGCAGCAAGTTCTATCATGATAAGCTCCTGAGTAAATAATGAAACAGTTGCTAATTAAAGTGAAGTGTATAGTCCTTGATTTTTCAATTAACATACCCAACATATATTAATGCCTTAATTACTTTTGTGCCTAAATATACTTGAAAGAAATTTGTAAGTGTGGCAGTAAACTTTAAAAGGCAGGTGATTCTCTGTATTTCCAGTGGTAGGGTAGGGGTGGATTTAACTGAAATTGAAGGGAGGTTCTCATGCGAATGTACCATAGTCTGAAAATCTTTGGCCTCAAATAATTTTGGCTCGTCCTTGTTTTTTCCATTTATTTTCACTTTACTCTCAGATAAGCCATTCTCTGTCAATTACTTGCCCCTTAATCAGCCATGTGAGCAACTAGTCTGCAAGAGAGCATGTTGGCCTTCTGTAGATAGTTCTGTCCACACAGGGATCAGCATTCTCTGCTGTTAGCTGTGGAGTGCTCTGGCATTCTGTTCAAACCAGGCAGCTGCCTTTCCTCTGGAATTGTTGTGGAGGAGGCTTAATAGCCCCATCCTGAGATCAGTGTTTGATAGGTGAGATGAATAGCCTGGACGTGCCTGCTCTCGCTCGGGACAAACAAGTAACTGCCTTAAAGAGGTCACCTAACAAGGAGATACAGGGCAGGAGGACAGGGAGGTGCCCGTGGCTTCGCTGCTGCCTGGACTCCCGAGTGCCTAATGATAGCCTGCTGCTTGCCTGTTCCCATGGCAGCGCTCCTAATGGCCATTCCTGTGAAAACCTGCTTCAAAAAGGATACGCCTATACAAATGAGGGATAATGGCTTAAATCGCTCGGTAGCGGAATTTTTCGGGAGTGCTTAGCGTTAGAGCTTGTCAGGAATGTCTCAAATGTTTTTAATCAGAAAATGCTGGCTTATGGAAACACGAAGTTTGGGCATGTTTGCAGGAAGTCAGCTGCAAAATGTAAAAAACAAAAAGGCCAGATTTAATGTGTTTCCAGGCCAACATGTGCTGACTGAAAAGTTTGTCTTCTAGCCTGAAATGAATTTAAAAAGCATGTGTTACTTTGGTGATTTTTGTTTTGATCACTGATCATATTTAGAACAATTTCAAGTATGACTGACTTGAGCTGACACTGTGCATTTGGTTTTGGAGTGTGGTTTTGTGTTTTTGCAATTTTAGTATTAATGTCAAGTTGACATAGGGAGACTATTTTATATTTTATATTTTTCTCCTGGGCAGGTAAAATACTGTCTTATCTATCTCTGTTGAGTGCTCACCTAAATATGTCCCATTTTAGTAAAAGTGTGATGATTTCTTTCTCTTTTTTTGATGCCCAGTGGGAGAAAATAGTAGGAAAATTCAGAATACTTTTGAAAAACTCTTCTTATATTTTGCAATGGAAACCCCTCTACATTTTGGGTTTTAATATCCAAAAGTATATTTCTCTTTAGCATGAGGGCTATGAAGTTGTCTTCACTATGAAGGAACAGGGGAAATGGGGACGCATGTCCATTGAAGTTGGTTTCTGCTGGTAAGAAACACACTGCTGCTTAACCATGAAATTCAAGCCACAAACCAAAGTAATTGGGCTGAGAGTTGCTCTAGCAGTTGGCTGCTAATTCTGAAAAATAATCTACCACCTGTTGTTTAGTCTGTAGGATTAAAGAAGGTTTAACGTTTGAGGAAAGAGGAATTTATTGCTCCAGATGGAGGACAATTTAAAAAAATATCTATGGGTGAAGATCAATTCAGTGCAATAGTCTCCTTCTTTTAAAAACGTATCTTGGCAAAAGCCACAGCACTCTTAATAACAACCTGTGGACAGAGCCGTTTTCCACCTTTAGAAATTGTTTTCTCTATTTGGAAGTCATCACAGATGAGTTTATCACAATTGTCTAACAGATACACTGTGCAATTGTCACTTCTTTTTTTTTTCCACTGTGTATGTCATCAGATTTTAATAAGAAGCAATAATATTATTGTCACACTAAGAATGTAATCAAAGATGTGTTTGATGCACAGGATAAACAGTTACTGGAGAGGAAAACATGAAAATTCAAGGGTTATTTTGTTTGGGTTCTATTTACTGACCATCTGGAAGAAGGAAATGCTGGCAATGAGAAACTTTCAGAAATCAGTGATACGAAATTGATGAGAAGACAGGATAAGGTAAATCTATTAGCTGGAAGGACTAGAGCATATTGCTTGGAATATTTCTGCTCAGCAAAAAGCAGAAAATAGTTTTCTGATAGATGTATAATTTTTGTGACAGAAGGGCTTTGCAGAAATATTTCCCGGTTTGGAGAGAAGGTAATGGGGGATGGGAGAATACCTTCTGGTAGGGCTAGAAGAGGAGACTTTACTGTCAAACAGTCATTTGTTCAGGGCCTGGGGAACTTACAGGGACACGGAGATGTGGGGCCCATTCCTGGCCTGGGTCAGCCTGGGACATAAATTTGAGGCATTTGGTGGGAATAGAGGAAACTTGAGCAACATCATGCAGAGGTGTATGTTGTCACAGCAGACATGTTGGTGAACAGTCAAGTTGGACACATGATGCTCTGGAGCTGATAAACAGGATGTTCAGCAGGAGCCCCTCACACACATGCAGTGCCCCATCCTTGGGGCAGATTTTGGGATATATTAAGTGGAAATCCTATGCTGGATAGGATTTATTAAGAATCTTGCCTTTCTTCTGGTGAAACCTTGTACTGAGCCTTTTTCCCAGTCCCGTTTCCCTCACAGGCTCCAAGTTTTCTATCTGGTAACTCTCAATCCCTGTTTTTCTAGTCAGATTCGCCCAGCTGGGTGTGTTAGGGCTGGCAATCCACAGTGACACAGATCACTATAATCACAGCAATCCTGTTCTTTCTGATGCTATTCCCTGGCACCTCCAATGTGCCCAGTCTGTTCGTCTTGCTGGGTCAGTAGAAAAGAGGGGGCTTTCCTTTTCTTTGTCTTTGTGGGGATTTTGCTGCTTGTTTTTCAACAAACTGATCAGGCTGGACACGGGGGCAGATGTGGGACTTCCCAGCATGGGATGGCACTAGGACCCGTAACTATTCAATCTGTTCTAAAGCCAGGGCATCAGGTTCTTTGGTCAAAAAAGTGATCCCAGCCTGTTGGATGGGTCCTACATTAGCTAGAACAAGACAAAAAACTCGTTACCTTTTGTTCAGTTACAGCTTCTGTAAGAAAACATAAGGCAATGCAAACTGAGAACAAATCAAACGGTGCTGCAGTCTGTAGTAGGTGTATGGAGTGGCAACTGGTGGCTTTTGGAAAGCTTTGTAGAAACCAGCTTGACCAGCACAACCTCAGAGTACACATTTCATAGTGGTTTAAAGCACTGAATTTAAAGCATCTCATTTTTCACCACTAGCATTTTGCATTTCAATGGCAGTAAATATTCAAAGGCCCGAAGACATAAAGAATCCCCCCGGATGCTGTAGTTCTCCCTTGTTTTTCTTTAGCAGAGATGTGAACATTAGTACAGCTGGTTAAGAAGAAATAGCTTTGTCTAAATGAAGTCATTGAACCAAAGTATACTCTTTACTAAAGTATTTTGGTTTTTTTTACATTTTCCAACAGAGGAGATTTTTTTCTTCCTTTCCTTACTGCTTGGGTCGCTATTCCCACCTCTCCATGGGAACAAATTCAGACAGGACTGACAACACCCCTCTGTCTATTATGCTATCCTACCATAAAGAGTGTTTGTCATCTTCTAATGCTTTAAGGAGCGTTGATGTTTTGAAGTGAGTTACGTCACCCAGCAGAAGGTTTAGGAGATCAGCAATGATACCTGAGAAATTCAGTGGAAGGAGGTGTCTTTTAAGCCATCTTTCTGTCTGGAGCACCTTCTGGCAGGCTATACCGTTCTCAGTGTCTGACCCAGCTCATGGTTATGGTCCGCTAGAGTATGGTGGGATGTCAGTGGGGAAGCACAGCTACTGTGCTTTTGTTCTGGATGACCTGTGCAGTTTGCAGGGCTGGGTCCTACTCTGGCATGCAGCCTTTCTGACAGCTGCTTCTGAAGTGGCTGCACACTCTCCATTAGCGAGGCCGGTGGGCACATTTATGTAGCAGCCCCCCAGGCATCAAGTAATTCCCAAGCCACCTTTAGTGAACCTCTGCCTCAAGGAGTGCTTGGAAGATTTTGAGGGAATTCAAAACTTTGAAAAGCAAGTCTTAGGCAGTAATTTAGAGAATGGATAATGTTGTGTTATGCAAAATATTCACAAATATTTCCTTACAGTCACACTGATACCACTGTAAGAAAGGCCCTGTGAATTATAGATAGAGTCTAAGGCCATAATATTTCTGCTGCCCCAAAGGCAAAAAATATCCCTTATTAGAAGGATTTGGCAGACCTCTCCTTATCAATACATTGCTAAAGGCCTAGAATTTGAAGGTCTTCAACCAAAAGACTCAACATTTTGACAGCATCTAGCAGTAATATTTTGTCAGGTGCTAATGTTCCACTGTGGGTGCTAGACTCTGTCCTAAATCAGTGTCTGAGAATCAAATTTCTTAGCACAAAATCTGCTGAAAGAAGGAATCTACAGCCAAAGTGCTGTGTGTGGAAACTCATGCATATACATCACATGTGAATTAATCCCAGAAATTGTAAGTAAATTTAAAAATCCCCAAATTATCCAGGATCTCTCCCCAGATCCAGTATTTCCTTAATTCATTTATGGTAGTGAGAGTGCAATTCTTTGTGGATATGAATATTATTTTTTTAAATCATTAAACTGATAAACATTTAGCAGCATTTCAGCTGGAAGAAATGGAAGAAAGCAAATCCATTGACTTTGTCTTAGTAAATTGGTCAATGTTGACCTAGGCAAAGTGACAAATGTCAAGAATTTTCCTCATGAAGAAGCTGGATGGAAGGTAGAGAGCACGAAACAAAAACCTGAGCCAGTAGTACACATAAATTCTGTGCTGCTGCATTTTATCCCTCAAAGGCTATTCTGTTATATGCAGCACAATATTAGTGTGTTCCATCATGTTTTCATCTTTATATTTAATTCACAACTAATTTCACAGGGGACAACACAAACCTTCCTGAGCTCTTCAAATGAATAGTGTGTGATATAAATATTGCTCAGGGAAAATGTCAGCCATCTCCTGGGAGTTTTGCTTCCATGGTGGAGGATATATAGTTAGGTTGTGTGGAGACAGATGGGTGTGATTCAAGCTCCAGAGATTTGTCTGGAAGCTTGGAGAAAGTGCTGGTTTGGGTTTCAGAAGATTTGGTATTTGAAGACTCTGGTAAATAATGGCTTTGGGAACTTGGAAATTCCTTTTGCTCAAAATAACTAGCAGTTCATTGCCGGCATAGCCTAAAGCTGACCCCAAAATCTTTGTGTCTGCATTCCTGACACAGCACTGACACAAGGGGTCAAACTTGTCCTTCTGAATCTTATTGAGACTAGGAGGTCTTTGGGGGTGGGATTCTTCCACTCCTACAGTCAGAAGATCTGGACCAATGTGAATTAAGCTTATCAGTGCCCTTGATTTTCATATTTGGTATCTTTTAGTATCTATGACTTCTTAGATATGTTTAAAACCTGGCCTCTCATCCACAGCACTCCTCATTCTGATATCCCAAAGTAGTAAATTTCCACCGCTTGCCTGGGATTATTTAGGATTATTGCACAGGCTGATGAAGTCAGAAGGGATTGATACCTATGCTGCAACTTGTCTTGACATGTGTGAGTACCTTGCCAAACCTACTGTATGGGTCAGTTACTGGCCTCATCCAAGTCAGGAAAAGTAGATCCAGAGGGTTTTTGTCCTTCTCAGTCAAAATGGACATCATTTTAATCTCACTCGTTCTGCTTTTAAGGTGAGTTGTATGTATGTGGGTGGAGCTGGCTAAACTTCAGCTTCCACAGTAACAGATCTTTTTTTGGCATCAGGAAAAGATGCAAATTGTTTTTATGTGGCAGGTGTTTCAACCAAATATCCTGGGATCAAACCAACATTTATCAAGTAATTTGAATCCTAGCTTTATGCACTCAGTGGGCATTGCCCACGAGGAGGTAATGCATCAGTAGGCAGAGAAGCTTAGAACACAAAGAAGGGGAATAAAAATCACAAATCAACAAACTCAATTGTATTAAACATGCTGCCCAGGGATTCTTTCCTCGGGCAAAAAAAACTATTCAGATGCAAAGCTACTATAATGATTTTATAAAATAAACCAACTGTAGGTAGATCATAGTTTCATAACAAACAGTCAGGACCCTGAGCTGCATTTCAAATATCTCCTTGTCATATCATTGGTCTTGGAAAGGATCATTATTGCTGTTAAATTAAACTGAATTTGGTATGACAGAATCTTACCAAATACTGGCGTCTGAGAGGGTTGTTCTTGCTAAAATTTGAATAACATGCTGTTATGAATGATGGTGTTTTAAATTAGTAAGGATACTAAAAGTAAAAATAGACAGGACATTGTGAGATTTCCCAGCAACTGACGTGTTTGGCCTATTATTATATAGCTGAGTTAATTTGAAAAGACACATGAGTTTCCAGGAGTTTTAAATGCAAATACGCCAAGCAAATTAAACATGTGGGTGTGAACTTTGCAGTGGGTTTTGGTTAGTCAAAATCAGAAAACTTTTGCTTATTAGTGTTCAAGAGGATGCTGAATTTAGATTCCCTGTGACTACATTCTTCACGTGGCTTTCTAATCCCTTATTATAGCTTTGTTCTAGGACCAAAATTAACACAGCCAAATAAATGCAAGGTGATATGGGGGGCTTGTTGTTTTTGCCAGTCTCAGATGGGGTAACCAACCTGCCAAAGTTGCTGTGGCTAGAAGGTCTACAGTGGTTGGCAGAGAACTGCTGCAAGACTGAGAATATCCTGGGGCATCCTGCAGTCTGGGAGCTCAAAAGTTCCCTGCTCTGGACCCTTAAACACCTGGTTCCTGGCATCTCATCCTGTCAGCTCCAAATTTTTGATATAGGATATGATGAGTGACTACAGTATCTCTGATACTCACATGATGTAGCATCAGGAGTTGGTAACAGACATGGAGATCATACTGAAACCAACCTGTGTTTTCTTCATGTGTTCTGTTTCTGCAGGAAAAGCAGTGTGTTAGTCTCTTGGTGGTACTGATCAGATGGGATAGATTTGAGGCTGTTCAGACATATGACATGAAAGATGGCCTATGTTTTCTCCAGTCCGTTTTCTTGTTTTCTGTTGTTTTCACCTCAGCTTGTTTCCCCTTATTTATGAGCGTGAAGCTCTGCGACAGTTATCACTCTGGAGGGTTAGAGGCAAGGCACTCTTACTTATGTTTTGTACCTCAATTAAAACTCTTCATAATACCTTCCCTACCAACTAGATACCATTGTTTCTGTCAGTGACAGCTCGTAACAAAGCCTATATTGGAACGTCTCTTAATTGAGCATCCTTTAGCTCTTTAAGTTCTTTTTCATTTCTCAGCTCCTTTAATACTGTCTTAATAATAGTTTTCTCTGAAGACTTCTTTTCAGAGTTTCTTTTCAAATAAATTGCTGTTGAAATGATCATAATATAGCTTTTATCTTTTTTATTTTTTTTTTAACACACAGAATTATCTCAATTGGCATTAAGTTCAGGGAGTCAAAAGGCAAAATCTACCTTCATAAATCTGAGATGACTTCACTGAAGTCGTAGAATTTACAGTCTCTTAACAGAGAGCTCAGGCTGACCCCAGAACCCAGAAAATTAGCTCTAATGGGAAATTTAGAATTTTCTGGTGAACTGAATACAATGACACATTGTTAGGATTATCTGAGGATGGAAAACAAATGTTTGCTGTACCATAGCATTCCATTCTCCTCTGTATTCGTGTCTGCTCTCTTTGAATGGTGAATGACAGCAACTGAAATTTAGTGGTTATTAATGCAATCACCCCGATTGAATTCAAAACAGCACTTTTGCTGGGAGGATTTTTCTTTCCACTTTCAAGTAGAGATGTTGGCCAGGGTTTGGGTTGATTTTTTTTATTTGTTCTTTCAGTATTAGTCTTCTTAAGGGCTTCTGGCCAGTGGCTTTTCACCATCACAGCATCTTCCCACAATGTTACCCCAGTGATTACTTGGGAGCAGCAGTAATTAACAGTAAGGCCCCAGGTTACAAACACAGGATGCACCAAGTGAGGAGCAGTGTTGTGTCGAGTCCTTGAACTTGCACAATGATACTCAGGATGGCAGTACCTCATCTTGCACTCAGCTTTTTTCATTAGGTTTGTCCCNCCTTGATTGCCCATTGAACAGAGACAGCTCCCAGAGAGAGTTGTCGAGGATGAGTCATGGTAGGAGACAATGAACATTGCCCCACCTGCTTTAACAGCTTGTGAAGATGGTGATAGAATACATACCTTTGGGCACATCTTACATTGTAACCTAGGACAGGTTTTTGTATCCAGACTGCAATTTATTACCTGCAAATGACTGACTTTATGTGTCTTGGTCATGCAGGTTTCCAGGTAAAAGCACTTTCTTTTTGCTTGTTAGCTTCCTCAGAAATGGAATTCAGTATTTGCAGTGCCACATCTCCTATTTGGTTGTTTACAATATCAATTACCTCCTTGTTCTACCTTGTCTCAGTGCTGTGTGTTTGTTTGCCCTCTTCTATCAATGATAATCAAGGGTCTGATCAAATCGACATCTCTTTGTCTTGACTTTGAAGTGCTTGCTGATTAAAGTGGGAGACATAATAGAATGAAGTAGAAAGGATATACATTTAGTGAGTTCTGTATACAACATGATGTGTTAAACTTCACCCCAAACATGCTTTGCTTCCATTTCCTGCTGTCCCCTGTTTATCCATCCATGCCTGTTTTCAGAGCCCTGTTCAGAGAAATGTTGGCCTTCTGGGTAGGACTGAGGAAGTCAGGACTTCAGACTTGCCTCTTTCAAGGTCCTCTGAATCCCTTCTTCCTGCCGTGTTGGCTGAAGTACTGCAATGTTAGTCACTCCTGCCAAATCTACATCATATTTTTGTATGTGATAAGAGCACCCAGCCAGTGCAGCTGATCCGGGTGCCTGTGTCAGCAACCTGCTCCTCTTCTGACCAGGCTGAGGGCTGCCCCACAGTGCAGGGCAGCCACTGGTTCTGTGCTAATCTGTACCTGTAATGTCAGATGTCAAAGGGTCTGGGTAAGCCAGGAATGCCATGAGCATATCCTGCCACGAGCATATCCTGCCTGGATATCCATATCCACCAAGGATAGCTGGTGTATAGGACATGTTGGCACCTGGCATATATTGGAGAAGTAGCCAAGCTACTGTAAATCATTGCAGAACACTTGTGGGGAGGGAAGGCAGGCTAAGGTCGAGCCTTGGGTTTTTTCAGTGTCCTGAACAGAATTTGGCCACAGCCAAAAGAAATATTAAACTCTACTACTACAAAGCAACCTCACACACGCTTTGACCTGCTTGGTAGTGCAAATGTCTCCTGTGTTATATAAATGTAAAACCACATTCTGAAGCAACAGCATCCATGTCACCAGTTCAGTGTTACCCATGTTGTAGTAATCTGCAAATATTACGATTATACACAATTGGCTTGTCAGTTTTTTCACATATGTTTATATGCAAACAGATCTTAAGACTAGCTCTTCCAAGAGTAACTAGGAATGTGTCAGGGCTGAACACTGAGCCGATTTTGTTGGTTGGGTCTGACCTGAATGTTAATCATGTTTTTCCTTAGATGAGCATTAAATCTCTTCTGCTTCTGGAGACCAACATCAAAATTCAAATATTTAATTTGCTCATTGACATTTATTAAAATAGCTTTGTGCTTGAATATCAAGTTAAGGCAGTGGTAGCTAATTTTGTTGGTCTAGATGACGTTGGAAGTAAATTTAAATCTGATTGAGAAGCATTTAATACTCACTAAGAAAAGGAGGGAATGAAAGGTCAATGGTATAAAATGTTGATATCTACAAACAGCAGAGCTTTAAGTTTGGCTTTTAAAGGAACTGAATGAAACCTTAAAACCAATGGCAGTAAAGATATTTCAAAATGTTAAGAGAGGCTCTTCTACTGTTTCCCAAGGTAGGCCTTAGTGTCCTAACGAGACAGAGATGAGTGAGAGCTGCTTGGTTCTGCCAGGTCTCTCCACTCTTACTTGAGTTCCCCTGAGTCCAGGAACCTCCCCCCAGCTCCTTTGGGAGCTTTGCTCCAGAACTTACGTTAATCACCTTTGCAGTTGCTGCTGTTGCCACGTACCTCACTGACTGAGGAGAAAGTTGCTAATTTAGATGTTGCCATTTAAGTGGGAAAATATTTATATATATATGCACATATATTGTGAAAAGGCCTTGTTTTGAAGGATACTAAGTACACGAGGCCCTTTAACTTCCATATAATACGAGGAAAGGTATTTATAAGTATAGATGTGAAGGAAAGACCGCATTTTTCAGCTGAGCTTAAAATACAGGAAGGAGGGACAAGAATACTTGGCCTCTTGAATAACCTTTTCAAATAACTGGCTGGTCTCCTATTAATAACTGGCTTGTTGGGTATAATTCCAGTTTTACACCACTTGCTTACATGATTGCTTGTATGTTAGCCTGGAATACTGAATTGTGAATTTATTGTTAAATCCCTTTTCATTGTGAAACCATGCGCCTGTAACTGAGAGAAATATGTTTAATCCCCTGGGGTGGGGATCAACTAGGGCCATGTAAGTACAAAGGATTATTTTTTCTCTTTTCAAGAACAGCTTCTGTATATTTATGGATCAGTAGATTGGAACATATTTATTCAGTAAACAAAGAAAAGCTAGGCCTTTTAGCAAAGAGAGTGAGGTTTGCTTTGAGGGTTTCTGGTTTGGTTCTGTTTCATTGCATTTCTCTAGAAACACCTCTTTTGGACATCTCTGAGGGGGTTTTGTTGTTTCTTTAATCTTGGCTGTCATGCTGAGCTAGCAATGACCTCCTGAAGAGAAGGTTAATGTTAAGTGAAACTTCGCTAACTTAAAATACAGCCGTCAGCCCCTGTGCACAGGGTCCAGTGACTAACATCAGTTTGAATAAAGCTGGTTGTTTACCTAGGAGAAGTTGTTCTGGGTTCTCAGTGGAGTGTCGTACAGAAAGCCTGAAAATTCATAAAACTTCTCAGACTGATAGTCAGTTTGAATTAACCCCAAGTGGGATTTCCCACTGGAAAGTTCTTCCTGGGTGCTCTATTTCAGGAATGTGTGAGAGGTACCATATGGTCATATTGAAGAATGTAGATGAGGACATTGCTGGTGACAATTATTTTGTCAAGTGCCTACCCTAGGAAAAGGTGGCCATCCTGTTTTGAAGGAAATGAAAGCAGACATCAGTCCCAGAGCACTGTGTGAACGACATCTGTTGCTTGGGTTTTGGTAAACATGGTTTTCTCTGACACTTGGAATTCTGTGTACAAAGCTTGAGGTCCGAAGGAACTTCTGTTGATCACATTGATTTGATAAAAATGCCATGAAGCCCTTTAAATAACTTTATAGATAAATATGGCTTTACCAAGAGCAATTTTTTTTTCATTTGTTAGTTTTATAGTGTATGGCAAAGTATGCTTTATTGTCTGTTTCCTACACTCAGTTTAGCTGAAGGAACATAGAACAATCGATTAGGCATTTTTTTTAAATTTAATATTGAAAGGAAATGATGGAGTGTTAACAGTCTCATTCAAGAAGAGGAATTTGGACAAACACCCAGTTGCTCTCCAAGTACAGTTTTCCTCTGCTCTAGAACTCAGCTTCTCTGAGAAGTGATGCTTGCAGCTGATTTAGAGAATACCTTCAGCAGAACCTTTCCGTCCTCTGAGGAACATGCCTTTCTACAATCTGGAAACACCATATGTAGGAGAAAGCTGAGTCTTTGAACTCTTGTTGTTTTTGAACTGAGTGCAAGAAATGTCAGTCTTCCTGGGCCCTTTGTGCTGAGAATGCCTCTCTTCACAGGCCCTAGAAAACAACTGACAGTAAACTGCTTTGTTGCAGTAACACACTCTTTGAGACGAGATCTAGAGCTGATGAGGACAATCCCCATCCAAAACCTTGCAGCATCCAGTTTTATAACTGTTGAAGTCAGTTACTGGAGCTTCTGGAGCATTTGAATTCCCTGTGCCAGGTGCAACCTGGGAGTGGCTTTGGAGGTTTGCTAGGGCTCCCAGTAGCCTGCTGAGTACTCAAACTTCTGGAATCTGTGGTCCTGTGGTGAGGACGTAAGATCAGTCAGCTTGTGCTAAAGGAGGTAAGCATCATCCCCAAAGTCAGGATTTCCAGGTTTCCCATGTTCATTGCTAGTTGGCAAAGTGTGTGCACATACATGTGTTTGCAACTGAATGGACTGTGGCTTTTCTTTGCACAGATGTCAGTTTGGAACTAGAAAAAAACCCCCATATTTATGCTTTTTTTATAGCTCTATCCAGGGTGTCAGAAAATGAAGCAATTCTACTTTGCAGCTGGATGTAATCTGTCTATACTGTCCTTAGAACACCATCACCTTTCAAACAGAATCTCTATGTGAATACTCTTCTCTGCTTTCTTCTCTCTTAGCCGACTTTTAAGGTCTTGGATTTGGGGATAGCCTATGGTTTTAGCTCTTAATTTTGAGACTGCTCTGAAATGAACTGTTCATTTTTCTTGAGCATTGAAGCTCATGAACTTTCTAGCCAACTTCAGGAGGTAGTTTCACAGGTATTGACAAATTGTCAAGAAAACTTTGTTTACAGCAAGTTGGTATCCTAACAACAGTGGGTGCACGAAGAATCAGTGTTAACTTCTTTAGGTAGCCCAACCGCTGTGATCATGCAGGGCAAAGTGATCCCCCAAAGGAAGTGGGGGATCTGTCTTGTCCCTTGGACTGGTACATTCCCTTGGTTTCTGTATTGAGTGAGAAGTCGCTGCAAGCATATCAAAAGAAGAAAAAATCAGCCTAGATTTTTAAATCTTGAAGGTGTTTTGAGCCCAGATGGATTGTTAAAAGTTACATATCCTGTTTTCAACTGCAAAGGCAAAAATTACTATTTGGTTATTATGAAATGTTTAACACTGAGCTGCTTTGGGGGACATTTACTGTAGGAAGGTATTGGTTCCAGGAGCTGTGAGGGAAGAAGCATCACAGTAGTATCTGTTTTTAAATTCATCTTAGATTGTAACTGGGGAGACTTTCTTGACCATCTCTGTTTTAGGGTGGGTGTATTATCTTGGCCCTCTGTAGTTAGGAGAAGGACTCATCAATAAAGAGCTCAGAAAGCAGCTTCTAGTGATCTTGAGATCAGACACATGCAAAATGAGATTTATCTCTTGATAGCTTGTGATACATGGTGAAAGCAAGCTTTTAAAGTTATTTCTGACTCCTCCTTTTCTCCTGCTTCCTTGTAATTTCTCCAGCCAGGTCCAGGCTTAGATTTAACCAATCTTTCTTCACCCAAATACTTGCATTTTTTCCAAGGACTGGCACGGCTAGGAGCTAATGCTGTTTGTATTTGATGTAATAGAGATACAGAGTTGAAAGACCTGACATTTCTGCCAGCTGGGTCTAAACCTTCTTGCTATCTATCTTTGCAGCTGTATGTAAATGCCAGACTAGCTGGGAAAGGAGACTTGCTCATTTTTATGGCCCATTGTTATGGGTTTATCAGCTCTAGCAAGAGAAGGAAAATTCACTAGAACCGAGTGCTTTTATGAATGCTATACAAAATCTTGGCATCACATCTCCACTGTTAATTAAACGCTCATGATTGTGACCAACCCCTTTGCCTTTGGGACAAAATTGAAGAATGTAGGCTTAAACATGAGCTAAACCCTTCTTATAAACTACCTGAGAGTCCTAGGGCCATGGATAACGAGTCCTATGTCTTTTGAAAAATATTTTTAGTGGCGTAGCTGCTGCTCTTGTGTAACTTGTCTGCCATTCAGAATATCTCCCATGTTATCATCTTAATGCCCTGACGGGAACTGCTGCCTGTGAACTCAAGTGGATCGTCCCATCTGACTGATTCTATTGTATTGCACACACCTCTGTGGCTGCAGAGAGGCCTTTGAGTTTGGGGGAGGGGAAGGTGATTTGCATATGCTTCATTTGTATTCTTGCAATAGCCATGCTCTGCCAATTATGCTATAAATAAACTGGTTTGCAGGAAGGTAATATACAGTATGTTCCTGGCTGTCTTCTCTGCAGCAGGAACCATGTAGGTACGGTGCTGGAGCGTTTCAGGGTTTACTGCTTGTTTCACAACCTGGCTGGGGAAAATAATTGACATACCTGCATGCCCATAGAACTCTGAGTATGCAGCACTAGAGTGGATTTCATGGCTTTAAAGCCACATGCTCTGTTTTGGAAACTCATTGCTGTCTCTTCGATCTTTGCAAATGGGCACAAGCAAGGACCTGATGGATTGTTTTACCAGGAGCCAGCTGTCCTATATTGGCATGTCAGGCTATGCTCTATTCATCTTCCTTGAACCTTTACTTTCAACCGGCACAAAAACACCCATAATCAAATCAAACCAAACCAAAGTTTGCAGTACAGATAAATTCTATTTGACTCCAAGAGTATGGAGTTATAATTTTACAATCCGTCTCAGCCAGTAAAGAGCCTGGAAGAAAAGATTTTTAAATAAAGGGTGCAGAAAATGACTGAAGGGATAAACGAAAGCACAGAAGTGGGTAGGATGCTTTGGAAAACCCTACTATATTCCCAGTCATCTTTCCATGCTAGCTCATGGCCCATGTTTCAATCACTACATGAAATGAAAAAGCAGTTTTTAAAGACATTCTTAGGTCAAATAGGAATCTTCAGTAGAATTTAGACTCCTCAGTGATTTCTGTGAGTGGATCTGAAGATCCTTAAGCAAGTAGATGCTTTGGAAAATTGTACCGTGTGGGTCTTATTGACACTCAGGCAACAAAATACTGGTTCCTTCTCCCTAACTTCAACCTATGCACTGCTGAGAACTTTCAATCCCCTTTCCTGAGAAGCAGCAACGCTTGACAATACATTTCAGTTTTGGGAAAGTGAATGTGACACGGAATGTGAAGGGCCAAATAAAGGAATTGGTCATCCTTTCTAAAAGTCTGTGAGACTTTGCTTTGGGATAGTGAAGGTAACCTACTATACAGACCATCCATTCCTTCCTATTAATGGAAGAGGCCCTTTTGGAGGCTCTTTATACCCTGGGGGGAGGTGAAAGGCAGTGTGGCAACACATCACTTTTCAGTTCCAACAGAAAACCAGGAGCACAACACCATCTCTGGTGTCCTTCAGCTCTTTCCTAATCAGCTTCAGAGCTGTTGTCCAGGTCTGGACCCTTAATAGAGGTTGGTTGTCCCTTATAATTTTTCTCCCACTTAATCATTCCATGTCTTATGTGCTCTGGTAATGTGCCTACCTTTCTTTTTTCCTGTTTCTGTTTTTATGTCTTGGGTTTTTTCCCTCTCCAGTCTCTCAAGATTTTTTCCCCCAACCCCAAATCCAATCACAAAAATGAACAAAGTAATCCTGGAATCAATAAACCTTTCTGTTTAACTGGCTGACTTTGTTCAGACACTTTCTTCTTTTCTATAAGAGGAAACAGACACAGTTATCATTTTCTAAGTGCATGAATTATTTTTCGTGTTACTCACCTCAAACATATTTTGCTGTTCTGGAAAAGCAAGTAGTTTTTCACTTTAGAAGCAACTTCTAAGCCATAAACAAAAGGAAGATTTCATATTATATCAGCAATGAAAAGGTATCAAGAATTCCACTAGAAGCAAATGTGTGTGTGCATGTGCACATATGTGTCTATTAATAGATGATGAAGGGAGGATGAGTTAACTTGTAGAAGATGATGACTGTCAGTCTCTCAAGTAGCTGGTATCTAGATCTTTAGTCCTGATTTTTTTTTTTTTTTAATCTGTTTCCTAGGGGAGAGACTTAGGCAATTTTATGGTTAGACAATTCTTGCAATAATTTCAAAATCTCCTGGAAAAATGGGTGTTTAAGGCCATTGTGTTTTCATGGGATTCCTGAGAACTGGTGGATGGAAGAGGTAAGCTATGCAGATAAATGCCCTTGCTGAGGGTATTAAATTAACCAAATTTAGCCCTTAAATCTTGTTAGACAAAAACCGTTGCTTTCTTGTACTGAGTAGTGTCATCTGCATGAGTTTTGCTCTAGATTAGCCACAGCCTACAATAGCTTCTGCCTGACTGGTTTGTCCAAGAGAAAAAGAGGTATAGGGATGTGCAGGAGTTAATGTCCTGGAACACCATTCTTATAGGTGCAGGAGATCCACTTTCATTGGTTTCCTTGCTCACTGAAAAACTTGTTTGGGTTGTGTTTTGTTTTCCATGCACCTTCAACAAACACCAAATTACTACAACGGTATTTAACAGAGCTGAAAGGTATTAATGGGATCTACCCACAGGAGACTTGGCTTGTGGTTTTAAACTTTCTTACCTGTTTGAGTGTGGCTACTAGTATTATAGTATAAAATGTAGTGTGTACTGAATGCACTAAACCCAACTGGGGTAAAGCCTGTTATTTTTCCAAATAATTTAATATCCTAGAATAAAGCTGAAAATACTTAATATGGAGATAGAAGGTGGCACTTTTAGGTGATTTACAGGACCTTGCATGGAAGAGAAAAACAACATCTGGTGACATTGTTAGGTGGGCATAAAATATAGGGTGAGGTACTGGGTTGCTTGTCACTAGAAAGTTCATCACGTAAAAGATCCACTTTCCTTGGACTCTAAGAGAAATCAATCACTCCAGTTACTCTAAGAATTTAATAAGGTGTTGTGATGGGTTAGCATAGTTTGAGTTATTTAAGGAAGGCTCCGTCAGCCTCGGAAGTGAACTTTTTGCAAAGAGGTGCTTACAGCTTTTTCTAAACCTGACCTAACCAATCAACTGGCTAGTTTGAATATTGACAACTACTTTAAGCCACTTAAGAAGCTTGATATGCCTCTGTGATCCACATTTAAAGAACGAGCAAAGCCCAGGAAGCTCTCTCTGGCTTCCGGCTTTCGGACAGGTGATTGGGGGAGGCCTGGGGCACGGCCCTGCAGGGCCGGGCCCTGCTCAGCCCAGCTGGACCGGGCCGGCCAGGAGCCCACCCTGGAGCGGCCNACCCCAATCATGGGTAAAAGTACTTGTGCTGCATTAAGCAACTACTGAAGTAGCTGTGATTTAATGAGAAGTTTTAACAGAGAGAGTTGAAAGTGATGTAGACTCTCTTGCTCCCAGAGGAAGGCCTCTGTGCCTTTTCAGTTGAAGGTGATGAGGACCCTCTTGCTGCCTGAGAAGAAGGGGGCCTCTGTGCCTAGAGATAAAGATGCACCTACAGACAGGTGAAAAGAACTTTTGAGTTGAAGGAGATGAGGACCCTCTTGCTGCCGGAGAAGAGGAGGGCCTCTGTTCCTAGAGATGAATATGCACCCACAGATGGGTAAAGAGAACTTTTGTTTCTGAACAGCTCATCCTTAAAATGGTACCCCATTAGCTAAAGCTGAAACCCTCGAGCAGTTGTGGGGGAAGCTACAAGTCGAGGGAAGGGACTTTCACAGGCAAGGAGAAACCATCCTGGGCGGCTGCCTTGCTGTGACACTGAGCCACAAGAGAACTGTTTAACTGTTTTCATGTGGAGATGTCTCCCATACCATGAGCAAGAGAGACTCCTCTCCCTAAGTGGACTGAGAAAGGTGATTATAGAGATGGCAAACTGACTGAAAAATCTTGAGGGTTGTTTTTTTACGTTGTCGGTGGGAGGAGGAAAGAAGGTGGGGGGAGGAGAAGTGTTCTGGTTTAGTCTAACTTTTTTTCCTGCCTTTTAGTTTTGTTAATAAGCTTCTTTATTCTTTTAAGGTTTAAGTTTTTTGCCTGCTTTGCTTTCTCCTAGTTCTTATCTCACAGAAGGAAAATAAGTAAGTAATGGGCATTTTGAACCAAACCACTACACTAAATTGGTGTTTCTGCCTGGTTACCAAACTGAACCTGCTACAGGTGTTATCAAGATGCACCATCTTTTCATCAGCACAACAACAAGCCTGATGCCCACTTCTGAGAAATTTTGCCTTGCACTGGGGAGAAATGGCTCTGTGCAGAAGTTAAGATTTGTGGGTGTAGGATTTAACTGGTGTAACCCAACTGAACATCTTGGGGAGGAGGTAGGACGTCTTTGTAAGGATTTTTCAGTCATGCCTCTGGGTGGACTGTATATTTTGTTCAGCTGTAACTATGGCATTTTCTACAAAACGTTTGGCTTCCTTAATGCACTGTGCTTTGGGATATTCCCATATTCTGAGCAGCTTAGCTTGCTACTTCTCTTATTCAGTGGAGCATTTGGATTCCTTCATATGTTTTTTCACTGCCAGTAAAAGCAAGTTGTGCCACCACCTTGAAATCTTACTCCCTCTGTTTTATGAAGTGCTAGGTCTATTCCTAGAAGCATTAATAATGTATGCACTTTGCAATTTCACTATTCAATTACTGACGATGCCTGGTACATGAGAACCTATTTAAGTTGATAAGGCAAAGCTAGATGAATAGGATTATCTGTTTCCTAAGTGTACTGAATACAATGGTATATAAATCTTATACCTGCAATGCTCTTTATGAAAATGTCTCAGAACATGCTTTAGTTCCCACTTGAATCTACTAGAATTGACATTAAAGTGAATAGAATTCTTAAATTTAGAAGGCTATTAAAGGTTAGATAAGTGTCCTGTTGGATATCTAACTTGCCAACACCCTTTTGTTAGAGCTGAGCATAGGATGTGAAAAACACCATAGAAAAAAATGCAAAAGAATGGAAAGTTTCTCATTCCATGTTGGATTTTTTTTTTTTTCTGGAAAACCAGAATCCAAATCTTTCTTCCAGTTCAGGAAGTGATCTCAGACCTTATACTGACCACTGGGGCTACAGAGAACCCCAACTTGAAGAACAGCACTTCTCATAAACTTCACTTGACTTAAGAGAAATGTGCTAATGAATCATTAGCAAAACTTCTTTAGCCTCAGGGCATTCATCAGAGACTCCACAGCTATGTCCTGATCTGCTTTTGCTGAGGCACAACAGGAGAATGCTGACAGGATCAGAGCTCGGGGAGTAGTGCTGCAGGGCCTGAGCTTGTGTTTATGTTGCTCCAGGCTTGCTTTTTTTTTTTAATAACAGCAGGTCTTTCTGAATGTTCTGGTTTGAGGTGAACATGCTACAGAACTGCAGTTTGAGTTGTTCCGGGGACTTTTCTGGAGGTTTTGGACAGTCTAACTGGAAAGGGACCTTGTCAATGAAAAAAAACAAAGCAAAGGAACTAAATAAGAGTTGGGTCAGCTGATGTGTATAAGCTTTACCAGGCTTTTTATGTTCCATGGCATGGAAGAATCACCCAAGCCAACTTTTCCATGGAAGGCCCTTTACACTCTTCCAAAAGCAAGGGCCATGCCCTCCCAGGGCATGCGACCCTGCATGCTGGCATACACATGGCTTCTAGAGTGGCTTCCTCTGAGAGTGGCAGGCCTGCCTCATGTGATCATACCATACAGACTGGACTTCATGTTTTGAGTCTGGCTGCACCTTCCACTCCACCTGATCAAACTGGACTTCCTCTGGATCCTTCTCAATCACATCATGCCTCATTTAAGTTTCAGCAAGATACATAAGGACATGTCTTACCAGCTTAGAATAATCCTATTAGTCTCAGTGGGCTTGCTCATACACTCCAAGCTGGAAGGCACTTTGCTAAATGAAGACCTTTGTAATGAACTCAGCATGAGGAAAATGCAACTTCTGTTCCTTTTGATTCCTTAGAAAACTCAGTCTGACTCTGAGAAAAGGTTTAACCAGGCAAAATTTCCAGGCACATTGGGAAAAATTTTAATTACCAAACGTGCTCATCAGTAGGGGTCATTGCTCAGGGAAAGTAGCTGATGTTAGCAGTCCTTGAAAAGACAAAGTTTTAAGAATTCCAGTCCAAATTAAAATGCTATTGGTGCTTGCAGTTGCTAGACAAGAAAGAACAGAATAACAATAAATACTTGAAGGCTGGATTCCTATGGATGTCAATAGGAAAACTCTTGTCTGCTTCACAGCAGTCTGGTCTTGCCTTCTTTTCCACACCCAGCAAAGGAAGCAAGGGTGATGTCCTGAAGGTTGCTATTTGGGAAATGCAATGTGCAAAGCCCTTTTAAAGTCAGTACCTATGTTTTGTTGTGAAAAGCATAGCGAGGGCTGATGATCTTTGAATTGTGCACAACCCAGGTTTAACTTCCTAAGCTCTTACCTATCTCAAATCAGAGCGTGTTGTTCTGGGCAATGTCACCAAACTGGAATCACAACAATGTAATTCTGCTCAGGTCTTCTGGGTTTTACCTCCGATTGTTAGAACCAGGTTGTTAGGGAACGGAAAGACAAGGGATAAAGGAGGCATGCTCAGAATTCAGTGGGGATTATGGCAAAAGCTGTGGAATGAAGTAACAAACAGATCCTGCCCCTTCTGTATACCTCTCATTACAAAAGCAGCCATTGCCTCCCACAGCCGGAAAATGAGTGAACTGCCTGCTTTCCTGAGGGCAGCTGGTCCCTTCAGGAGCTGAAATAAGCTCAAGCTTTACTTCAGAAAGTAAGAAGAGGAAATGCCCATTTGGATGAAGGAAAAAACCTCCTGATATATTTCCTGGGGGATAGGAGAACTTTAAAAATCATAAGGCATCAGGAACGAAATATGCCGTGAGTCACAGGAGAATTATAACTATGGCGCTACCACTGCTCTGTTGCTTTCACAAATTGTCCCTGTCTTCTGGCTATGCTGGGAGGAGTGCTGAGACCATGAGATATCTCAGCGAGTGGAGACAAGGGTGAAGGGTTGTTGTGCCTGTCAACCCACCACAAGCAGGTCTGCCACTCTAGGACTTGCATGTGAGGGCTCTGAAGAAGGGGAGCTTGCCATGTCCTTGTTGCTGGCTGGCTGCGTGCCCAACAGTGTGCCAAAAGTTCCTGTTTCAGCCATATTCAGCAGTGCTTTTGCAAAGGGAAGGGACAGAGAGGCTGCTGGATGTTGGGTGGTTTGGAACTTGTCTGTAGGTACCTAACTTGGACTGCAGCTCCTGGAGAAACTTTGTCCTCTGTGTGGGTGGTTAACGTGAAATCTGGCTCTCATCTCCATGGTATGATGATCCAAGGCAGATGCTTTACAGGATTGCCTGTAAACTGATGCTCAAAAAAGTGCAGCATAGAGCACTTTTTTCACTGCCTATGACTGAAAAGGCACTGATTTATTATATCCCAAAGTACTGTTAGTCATAATATCTTAAAATCTTAGCTCTGATCCAATAAACAATTCTTTATCTAGGGCAAAAGCATTCAGTGTTAATTAGAAGCATAATTTAGTAAATAAAGGTCAGAGCTTTTTTAATGCTTTATATAGGGCAAAAGAAAACTTAATCTCAGGGTTATAAACAGTGTTGTTGTTCAGCAGACAGGAAACACTTCCAGACAGAGTCTCTGAAATGTAAATGAGCCTATTTTATCCCTTGATTTTCACAAATCTCTCACCATGTTGCCTCTACAGAAGAGGAGATAAAGAATTCTAGTATTGCTTCCAAAGAGACCATGTGTTTACTGAAACCAGGCTGGAGCTAGGTATGAGTATACTGTTTTGTGGAATTTTTTGCATTATTTTTAATATTGATTCAACACAAATCATGAACTGAGCGACTGGTTTGGGCTGGAAGAGACTCAGAGACCATTTAGTTCCAACTCCCTGGCCATGGGCAGGGACACCTTCCCCTAGACTAGGTTGATCAAAGCCTCATCCAACCTGGCCTTGAACACTTCCAGAGATGGGGCAGCAACAGCTTCCGTGGGCAACCTGTTCCAGGGTGACTCACCACCCTTAGAGTAAATAACTTATTGAAATGGTAGCCTGCTGCAAAATCTGGTTTTGTACTGACAGATGGAATCATGAGTCTGAGCTCTCCCTGTCTATGGATGGTTCACAGTGGTGTGCACACAGCTGCTAAATGTACACCTAACAAAGGCCTCCAGTGCCGTTCTTGTATGTGGAGATACTGGGGAAACAGAACAGAGCTCGGAACTTTTGTTCTTGTGAATGGGGACAGCAAACCAAGGAAACAGGTGAGTGGTCTGACTGATGTCACGAAGTCCTGCAGACTCTTAGTAGGAATATAGTGTTGTATCTCATGACATCCTTTGGGCAGATCTGCGTCTCCTGTGTAGATCCCTTAGTCATGACGTAAGGTCAGAGTGAGACAGAATATGATCCTCTGAGAAGAGGTTGGTGAAAAGGGATAATCCGTGAGATCAACTGTGCTATGTAGAGCTCAGGAGAACAAAATTAGAAGGGTTGAACAATCCTACTGGTTTTACAGGTCAAGTGAAGAGTCTACCCAAGGTTTGGACTTACTTGTGTTTGAATGGTGAAAGGAGGTGCAAGGAGACACTGAGGGGCTTGGAGAACTGATGTCTCAAGGAATGGTAGAAAGCTAGGCAATTTTTAAGAGAAGGAAACACAGGCATTTTGGCCCTTTTCTTTTTTTTCCCCCACTAGAGGTTGGAATCTCCTGTGGTTTACAGTAGTCATGGGACTGTTATCTCACAGACCTCCTAGATTTCTCCACCTTTGGAAAATAAATAAACTTCCACCAGTTTCACCTGCTGCATTTGAGACTGGGAGTTTAAATGGCAACTGAGTTGCAACTGCACTGAGGACTGTAGCTGCTCTGTGATAATCAAATTTGGTTTGCTTGACACATAATGAGATTATTGATTAGACACACACAGCTTGCCATTTCAAATCACATCTCCTCTTCATTTCCAAGGGATGATTGACATAGCCTAACATGCTCAGCATCATTAAATGGAAAGAGTTATTTACGGTGTTGCATCAGAATTTATCACTAATTCCCAGATCTGACAGAAAATACTCACTTTGTGAGCGAGGCATTTTTATCTTGCCATTAAAAAGTGTATCGAAAGCTTTAGATAAGAACTGAAGCTGAAATTCCTTCCTAGTTTACATCCAGGTAATCTGGCCTGCAAAACTGTAGCAGGGAGTGGTGGGACGTGACATATGCAGTTCCTGATCCTTCAGTGACTTCTGACACGCTCTGGCTGCTTCAGATGTGGATCTCAACTCAAAGGGTTCTTATACTAAACGTCTTCTTTGTAAAGTTCTCTTAAGCCTCACTTTCCCCATATACCATCAGTTATCAGCAGCACCAGCTGTGGGCAGACTTCAGTGGCCAGATAACATGTGCTGTGTGAGCCTTCATTTAGAAATTCATAAGACATCGCTTCTATTCAAAGGAGGTGATATTTACCAAGAGCAGGTTTAATATGCTTTTATTACCTTCTCCTTTTCTTGAGGAGAAAGGTGCATGGCACCCAAAATTGTGCAGGAGAGGCTGTGAAGATGCACTCTGCTCTTGCTTCTGATCCAAAGCTGTTAGGTTTTTTTTATTCCGAATGTCAAACATTTCTCCTTCAAAATCTCCCTCTGATAATTTGAAAAAGCTGAACTGGAATCCTGCCTGACAGGACAATTTTGCTTTAAAGTAGCTGTACATAAAATCATACTGTCTACACAGTTCTCTTGTAAATACTCGTGCCATATTCTGCCAATGGAGGTAAAGAGCTCTTCTGGGTAAAAGTACATTTGATTTTTTTCCTGAACAGTCTCCTAGACTTTGTGACAGTACCTCTATATATGCAAGACACCACTGGTTCCACACTTGGGCCCATCTGGAACACCTCTGCAGAGTCCCATTCTAGCCTTCATGCTTCTAGAAGTGTTGTGAGGGTGGAGGGTGTTTGAAGAAAACACACGTGGTTAAATGAGCTGTAAAAATATGCATTATACAGAGAGACTCCAGGAGCTCTCTCTCATTTGTCTCATCAAAGCAAAGATAAATGAGCAACTTCCTCGTAGGCTATAATTACCTCTAAGGGGAACAAAAACATTGATAATTGACAGCTTTGAGCTTGACCCTAGGAAATAACAAAATCCAGTAGTTGGAAATTGAAATTTAGAGTGTAGAGAGTGAAATTTAGAAACTCAGAGACATGAGTTTAACCCTGTAGTTAACTAACTATTGGAGTAGCAAAGTTGAAGTTGTGTGATCATTAATTTTCTTTCTAAATTGTGGGGGTTTGGGTTTTCTTTAAAACATGTACTCTCCTTCTAATATAACTTTAAGTCCTTGGCCTGTATTCCCTCATAGAAAGGGCCAAGAGGTTTTAAGAGCTTAGCTCTTGTTTTGGCAAAAAGATGTTATACAGATAGTAATCCTGTCTGAAAGGCATTCTCCATTTTTAAGCTTCTGAAAGGGGGGAGGACTGCAGTTTTGAAAACCTGGTCCCAGCTGTGGGATTTGAGAACCTGAAGTATTGAGGCCGTGAAGCTGAAGAACAAATCCATCCATCAGCGTGGTAAAGGGTCTAGAGCAAACCAGACCCTATGTTTTGAATTCCTCTGTCATTTCCTCCCCTGTGTTTCGTCATGCCTGAAATTTCCACAGTTTTATTTGCATTATACCTGAGATTTAGGCTGTCTAAAAATCTCATCTGCCCAAGCAAAATGCAGTGTGAAGGTTAAACCTGGTCACACAGCACATCTACAGACTCCCTAGCGATGGAATGTTTCTTTGTGTACTCCATGTGTTCAGTTGCAATTGCTTCCTACAGAATATTTTCCTTCTGCATCTCTTCCAATGTACAGCAGAAGAAAAGGACTGACAGGCAGCCTTGGCCTTGGCTCAGTTTCCTTTGTCCTAAGTGTCCCTCCCCCTGCATTTGGGGTTTTTATTGATAACTCATTGTGCTAAAAGGGGTCCGCTCTGCCTTTGTTCTGTGTTTATCAACATCCTTATGCTTATGCAAGGCTTGGTTCATTTGGTACTTTGCCTTTGTTCCCAAACTATAGATGATGCTTTGCTCACCTTAAAGAAAACAGAGTTTCTCTTTATTTAAAGTCTTTGTACTTTCTATGTAGCATAAATCCAAAATGAGAGCATAAATATGCAGTTGAATTGAGGCATTCTCTTGTCTAACCAACACAAATGATGTCTTTAGATTGTCCTGTTCTTCAGATTCTGTTGAAGGATCCAAATCAAATGAGAAATTAGAACGGATGCAACTGAATCAGAACTGATTTACAAATCCAAAACCTACATGTGATAATTACAATATTTATGTTAACTATCAAATTTCTAGGTGTCGTTTACCTGACTATGCCTTGTCCTGCCATGTCGCTGGAGCCTTTTTTTTCATGCTGCACAGCTGCTGGAAAATCAATGTTTGCATGTTAAATTAGGGTTGTTTTCTTCCCTTCCCACCATGTGTCACTCTCAGTCTACAATTGTATTTTACCTGCCATTGGCCAGTCACCGAGTCTTAGATGTTCTTTCTCTTCAGTTCCTCAGGAGGTCCTCACCTTTTATACTGTCCTGAGTAACTCGGTGGTCTTATCATTGGAGGTGAGAGGAGTTGTTTCTACATGAGAGAGAACTTGGCCCAGTGTCATTATAATGAGAGCAACGTTATACCATAAAAGCCAGAATCCATTCAGGGTTCCCATAAGGGCCCAGGCTGGGATCAGGGAATCTGATAGCAAGCCATACTCTAAGAAAGCTGAGCCTTAGGCTGAACCTTATATGACTTCCCAGCCAAGCAAGACACTCCTCCTCTTCAGTGATCTGTGGGAGGCCTTCAGAAAGGGTTTTGTGATGGAATACCATCCTGCAGCTTCTCAGCCCAGTCTCAGATCATCCCTTTCTGCTTATCCTCCAAAACAAGGTTGCTTCATGTTGTACAAAGTGAAAGATGCATTTTGAATGACTTCTGAATGATTTATGTTAAGCCTAAACACCCCTGCAGCCAGGCTGCTCTTGGAGTATTGCTTTCTTAATTGCTCCAAGCAGGGAATCACAAAATGTGAGGACAGGGCATGCTTCTTATATCCAATATATTTACAGAAAGCTCTTCCTTCCAGCTTTTCCCAAAAGTTTTTTGTTACTGTAAATAACTTACAAGCCAGGGGTGAGTAGAATGTTAGACCCTCAAACCTATTTTTTGAGGGGACCAAATAGGTTTGTCATGCTGTCAGTCACAAATAAAGCTTTCTTTTCATCTGTGGAGAAGTTTTGTGAGGGTTTTTTTGCCTTCCATTTAGCTTTCTGAAAATGTAGGCTCCTGACCTTGATCTAGTTTGCCTCCCTTCTTTTCAAAGAGCTATAAAACAGCTGCGACATGCAAAAAATAAAAAATCTGCAAGAAACCTGACTGCCTTCCCAGCCAACCTTGGCAATGAGAGCCCTTGAGTGAGACTAACATTACCTTCACTGGAAAAGGTTTTGTTCAGTAGTGCCTACATGCAGCTTGTCGGGGCCACAGACACTATGTCATTTGGCTCCATCTTCTGGGATAAGGCAGAAGAAACAGAAACCACTTGAGCTGACACTTTGCAAGTCCTGTCACACAACATTTATTGGTCTTTTCTTACTCTTCATTAATGCTTCCATGCAAGCTCACATTGGATGCAAACACAGTAGGAAACCTTTTGCTTTTCTGGAGATGTTTTAATGGGAGCAAGAATTCAGTACACCAAAAAAGTGCTGAAAATCAATAGCCTTTTTGTTTTCTGAGACTAAGAAAGGACAGTTAGTGAATGTTTGACTTGCAGTTCAACAGTGACAGAAAAAAAAGAAGAGCTCAGGTAAATGGCTTTTTGATTCCTGCACGGTTTTGCAGAATTAGCTCTGACTCTGGTTCAGCCAGCACACTATTTGTTCTCTGCTGCTGGAGCTTTGAAGGAGAAAAGGGGATAAGGCATTATTGCAATAGCAACCTTCAAGTGGGTGCTGTAGGTGATAAAAACACATTATTTGTTGAGGGAAGTTTTGACCATCACAGCCTCTCCATGCAGCACCCAGAACCGTGGGCCAGCCAACTGAGCTGTAGTTGCATTTGCTTCAATTTTCCATTCATTCTTTGAGTTTTTCCACTGTTCAAAATTAACAAAGACTAAAAATCTTTTCAGACTTTCATCTCTGAAGACTCTGTGCTCCTGCTGCTGCTGAAACAGGCTGACATTAGTCCTTTCCCAGGGGCAGCAGCAGGATCTTCTTGTCACTCTGCTCTGGCTTAGGCAAAAGTATCAGCTATACCCTGGCCATTCACTGCATCCATCGGTCAGCTGTGCTTGCTCCTGGTGCTCAAGGTGTTACTGAAACTGAAGCAATATCTGGCTTTTGAGATTGTGTGAGTGGTGGCTTGTTGCTGGCAATGAGCTCCCAGAGGAGGTGTCTGCTGCTACCTGACAAGCTCTGACCTGCTGGTACAGTACCTGTTTTCATCTCGGAGTAGTGATGGCAGTGAGAGATCTGGGAAAGAGGTCTTTGTATCCCCAGCACAAAGCTGTGCTGATTATTGGCATGTCAAGGGGAGTTGACTGCAAAGCAAACTTGCAGAAAATAAATTAGGTGTTAAATCAGACCCCTATTTTGATCACAATTCAGCAATAGTTTATACTTTGTTTCTCTTATAGGTAATTCATGAGGGGTGACTAAATGGTTAATGCAATTTTAGATAAACTAGCTTGAAATACATTGCCTGAAATCATGCTTTATGTTCATATATATAATATCTACTTCTCAAGCAACATGCTTGTAATATTTACTGTGCATTTAGTGAGCCGTTATGAATGCATTTTAACAGAAGTCCTGACATAAAAGGGAATGCACCTCTTTTTCTCTTCTGTGAAAGCCAAATCTATTTAAAATTTGTGGGTTTGACTTGAAAATTACTTCTTAATGTCTAAGATGAAGCTTGGTAATGAAATAGTGTGCACATTAGTAATAAAAATCTGTAATTTTATAACTCAGGGATGTACTGTGCAACCTTTAATTTAGAATAAGTGAATTGTAATTTGGAGGAAAAGCAGCTACTCATACAGATGCCTCAGACATCACAGGCATGCAGGTGTTCCTTAGGTCAGTCTTGAATATTGTACTTCTGGGAGCTGTCCTGCTGGTTTGATTCTTTCTCTCACTGCCTCGAAGAAAGAGCTGTTTCCTGCAGCTTTTGAGATGATGTGAATCTGCTGCTCTCTGAAAGAGGGTTTTGGCCTCTTTGGTTTGTGATAAACCTAGTCTGGCTTGGATAAGACTTTGTGGGTCATGTCCCTTGAGAATTAGAACTGGAGATTGGGTTGCTTAGAACAAGAGGCATTTAGCTGCTAGGGACGCTGGAATTAAAGCTTTAGGTGCAACTGAAATTTTGGAGGGACAAAGCATTTGCAGACTTGATGCGAGTTCTGCGTTAGCTGGCAGCTGATACAGGACTGTCCACTCCAGGGTTTGTTTGTACCATTTGGGGCTTTCAGATGAGATGTAACCATGCAGGTCCCTTAGCAAGGCTTGCTGTCTCTTACCCTTTGCCCTGAAAGATGATTTGGCACTTTGCACACTGTAAACTTTGGTCATTTCCATCAGGCTCTTAAAAAAAAACAAATTCAAAGCACAGAAAACACAAACCCCACTTTTTTTCCCCTGAGTTTATAACTTCAACAAAGAATTATAAAATCTCTGAGGGTAGAGAGTGAAAGACCTCCAATCCCCACACCTTTTTCTATCATTATTGCTTATGCCACAGGAAAGCCAAGGAGATTTGTGGTTATAAATAACAGTTTTATTCAGAAAGATTTGGGCAACTGGAAATATAGCTGCTACATTCTCCGTTGGGTTTCCCCACTTTTCTCAAAATTAACCTAATCTAGGTGTTTCTTCAGTCTGATCTTTGAAGATTTCTCTCTGCAATTTTTCCTGTTGGACTTAACACTAACACCGTGTACATGTTGTTAAATATCTGGCTTTTCCACTGACTCACGAGTGTGGAGCCATTCCCCTGCAGGTAGCCACAGTCACAGGAGGTGACAGAGGCTTTGGGGGGGTGAGGAGAGCCTGTATGAGTCCTGCCGGGAGGCACCCGAGGGAGCTGGCACCTAAGGACCAGGGACAAAGTCCCTTTTCCTGGGCAGGCAGCTGTATTGGAGGGGTGTGCTGAGAAGAGGCAAGGAGCCTGGCTCTGTCCCAGAGGAGCAGCAATCCCGTTGGTAAGAGGGAGACATGCCTGAAACCACTTTTTGCTGTTCCTTTTTCTGTTTTCTTTTCATTCCTGTGCAAAGCCTAAATAACACTTGGCATTTGAGCATGTACGAGCAGCCAATCACTGTTAGCAGTGAGCTCCCAGAGGACAGGTCTGCTTATACCCAGCTGGCTCCAAGCTGTGGGTGTAGCAGATTTTTCACAAGGCACTGGCTGCAGGTCCAATAACTGTTCTCTTCCCCAGTGCATCCTTTGACTGAGTTTAAACAAATTTCAGCCAGTATTCTGAAGACAAAGATGAAGTGTGAAAGAACTCCTGTGAGGGTTTTCCTTCCAAAAGAAGCCCAGGCATTCAGGAACATGGGACACTGATAAAGGTGTGCCCTGAAGACAAGGTACCCAAGGGCCACACGTGCCCTGCACGTAGGCACAGCCAGCTGATGCATGCCATATATTTCTCTCTCTTACCTGCTGTTAAATTGTGGAGCTGTTGTTGTATTCTCTCTTAATACTGAAAGACAGGTCAGGAGAGAGCTGGAATAAATGGGTCTTCCCTTCTATTCTCATGTAGTCCAAGCCTCTTGACAACAGGAAAGAAAAGAGGGGATGAATTGGCAGTGGCAGTCAAATACCTGGCTCTAGTGTGAGCTGAAGTGGATGAGACAGTAGCTGAGGTCTCTGCAATTGTTTCCATTGTACAGTGTGGACATGTCAAATCAGACAAAGCTCACTAGCAGTGAGTGCTTGACGTACCTGGTTTGCTTCAGGCAACCTTACAGTAATAGACATTATGTACCCTTATGTGCAGCATTGCAAACTCCCAGTTCAAACCCCTTATCCACATTGTAGTCTGTAGTGAGATAATAAAATATTTTACTTTGCTGCAGATAGTTAAAAATGAAGGTAAAGTGTTGGAAAAATTATAAATTTTTTGATGTCAGATGTAGTGAGAACTTACTTGCTCTTCCAGATGGCATTTGCAAAGGCACAGAATGTCACAGGTTATTATCTCAAATTGAATAATAAAATATGCACAAATTATTTTACAGCTGCTTTAATACCTGATATGTAAAATGATTGCCAGTTACTAACAAATAATAGTTGTTATAATTAGGACTAAGCCATTTGTAATTATGGAACTCTAGAAGACAGACTATTGAAGGAAGTGAGGAGAAATAACTTGTCAACTCAACTCAATATCAGTGTTTATTGAATGATGAATATTAATGGATTATCAATTAACTAGTTGTTACCTGATATAAGTTATTTATAACTGGAGCTGAAATATGAGTTTGTGGCTAAGAACATCTCTGTGGCCCATCCAGAAATAACTGAAAAACAAGCTGCTCTTAATTCTGTTGGCTTCAATGGGACAAAGAGCTGAGGATTTTCTCGGGTAAGGTTCATCTTCGCTCTGTGCTTTTCGTTAATGCAAGCTGCAGAACTTTGATGACTTCATTGAGTAATGCAGTTTCCCTGAGAGCATAGAAATGGCCTAACCAAATTAAACAACAGGTCTGGCAGCAACGTGTGCCTGGGGGAGCAGCAAGTGGAGGGTGAAAAAAGTGGTGGTGCTTTCCTGGGATGAGGTTTCTGTCAGCCTAGAACTAAGAGACTTCTTGGAGCCAAGGTGAAATTCTCATCTGATGGCTTTTAATTCACTGGTCTTCTATAAAAGCATTCAACTGCTCTTTGAACCTGAGTAAAATCGTGATAGTCACATCATCCTGTAGTAATAACCTTTACATTTTGACTGTGCATTGCATGGGAAATTGTAGCTTTTTCTTTGTCTTGACCCTACAACCTGCTGATGTGGCTTGATGCTTTTTAGGCTTTATCTTAAAAAAAGTCTATATTTATTTCAAATTAATTTTTAATAGCATTTTTTATTTTAAACCTATATCATATCATCTCTCTGTTATTTTAGGCTGAAAAGCTGTAGGTAATCCAGTTGTTCCTTGTTTTGAAGGTATATAATACCTCTTATTTTCCTTTTCCTTTCTAGTTCTACAGTGTGTTTTTTGAGATTTGGGGAGAGGCCAAACCTTCAAGCAGAATTCAAAAGTCAGGGTCACTTTGGATTTATACAGATATTTTCTGGTTTGTTCTCTATTTAGTTATCTCTATTTTGTCTGACACTTTAACTGCCACTCATTGAGTGTTTTAATAAAACTCTCTCTTTTAATTCTGAATTCACTTTTCTGAGAGGTAGTGGTTTGTTCATACCCCATTGTTGTGAATATGAAGTTAGGATTGGTTTTTGTTATGTGCATCACTTTACATTTCTTCAACCTTAACTTTATCTGCCATCTACTCGGTATAATAAAATCTTTCTGCAACTCTTTTAGTTGCAGAAAGAGTTAGCTTTTGGCTTTTTTTCTATCCTGAACAGCTCAGACTCTTTCCTTTTTGTGCATACATCTGTTTCTTGGACTCTTTAGGAAATGTGCCACAGCCTATTGGCATGTTCTACCCCCTCTCCTGTTGTAGGACTGTACAGCACTTGCTGACATGAAACAGCACACACATTTTGGGGTGTGGCCACACTCTGAAGCCATGGCAGGCAAGAGGGATGTCTCCTGGCACATGTGCTGGTTTGTTCTGCTGCAGCTCAGGGCTAGTTAGCCTTTATGAAAGTATGGCTGAACGGATCCATCCTCACAGCTGGGCTGGCCAGAGAAGCAGACATGGATTACCAGCAGGCCAAACATGTCAGCAAGGGTTCTGATGTGGGTGGTCATATCCAGCTGTACACCTTGGAATTTTTCCAGGTATTATCTAGAAGCAGGTGGTAGAATCTGTGATTCTATATGATCTTCTCGGCTGGCTGCCATTAACCAGGCTGCAGCTCTAGCTCTGTCTTGGGATCTCTTCTGCCTCAGCTCCAGCACTGAACTGGAAACAAAACTGTGAGACCCCCACCCTTACAGGCTTTCCCATCTGTCTGTTAAATAAATGTTACCTAGAGAGTTCACCCTCCTGGGAATTTGTCGCTGTGGTCAATAGAATGTCCGAGTACAGCATAAGTCAGGGGTGGGAGGGGGGTTGGAAAAGCACAAAGGCTCATGGAATTGGCACTGAGATGGGGATTTCTCCGGGGAATAGTTGGGATTACAACCGTTTAACTGAGAATGGATATTGATTGTTTGCTTCCACCTTGCTCTGCCCCCCTGAACGGTGTCAGGATTGCTTCCTAAGTAAGTGCCATGTGTCTATTTCCCAGGGAATAATGTTTTATACAGTGAGCCCTTGAGCATTGCTGCTGTGAAAACTGTCCTTTCAGTCTGAGGGCTCCAAACACGTGTCTGCCAGATGCCAAACCCAAGCACAGAGCTGCAAGCTCACCTGGAACGCATCAGCCAGCCTTCCTACTGAGGGAGAGGTTTGTACCTGTGTAGCTCCTGCACTGCTCATGCATTTTACATCCAAGTCATTGCATTAAGGGAGCAAGGCCAGGAAATGGGACAGGGCATAGAAAATCCTCAATGTGGGTTTTTTACTAAAATGCCATTAAATTAGTCTTTTAACTCCACTTTGCAAACATAAAGAAAAGATAATTTGGCAAGACTTCTTTCCTCCACACACATGTCCTCTCCACCCAAATTTTTCAACCATGTTTTCTGTAAATAACAAAAAAGTGTGTAAAAAGTGTATTGAGGAAAAATTGTATTAGTACTGTTTCTCTGGGGATGTGTATCTCGAGGATATAGGTAATTCAAACACTTTAGGAACTAGAGTAGTGAAAGTGATTGTACCTTTAGAAGCAGGATTAGTCTTTAAAATAAAGTGGCATAATTTTCCTTTCCAAAACCACTAAAGCATTTTAAAAATACCTCTATTCAAAGTTGGGCTTTCTGTTATTATGAATTACTGCAAATTGTTACTAGCATAATGTTGATAAATAGGTATTTGGGTGTTGAGAGAGGGGAATAACTTGAACTTTACCTATATAATGATAGGTTCTGGGCTAGCTGCTACTCCACAGGAAGTATGTTTGGGCTTGTAATATTCATTTATAGTAGTACCAAAAAAGGATCTCAGCTGTTAGCAATTAACTATCAGATGAGAGAATGGGGAATAAAGTGGACCTGTTGGAGCTGGTACAGAGGAGGGTCACAAAGGGAGCTGGAACACATTTCCTCTGCAGACAGCCGGAGAGAGTTGGGATTTTTCAGCCTGGAGAAGAGGAGACTCTTGGGAGAACTTAGAGTCCCTTCCAGTACCTAAAGGAGGCCTACAAGAAAGCTGGAGAGGTACTTTTCACAAGGGTATATAGCGATGGAACAAGTGGGAATGGTTTTAAGCTGAATGAGGGTAGGCTTAGATTAGATATTAGGAAGAAATACTCTAAAGGTGGTGAGACTGGAAGAGGTTGCCAAAGGTAGTTGTAGATGCCCCATCCCTTCAGTGTTCAAGGCCAGGTGGTAACGAAATGATCTCTAAGGCTATTTCCAACCCAAACCATTCCATGATCCTATGTTTATCACATGCTCTTTAAATCCAAAGTGCACTTAGATTTTGACTGTGCAGTCTGGTCCCCTCATCTCAAAAGGGTTATGGAAGGAAAGTATGGACAGGTTTCCATGTTGGCGCATATGAGCCAGGACAGCAGGCAGCAAGAGGAGGGTGTGACAGGGGGTCTGTGAAACCTTGAGTGGGATACAGGTGGTAAATAAGGATCCTCTGCTTATTTTCACGTCAGAAGAGAAAGCACAGCTTGGAGGCAATCGCTGAAGCTACGAAGTGTCAGATTGAAAACAGGGCAGCAGCTTTTCACATTTTTGTAGATAATAAACTTTTACATGACTTCCAGGGGCAATTTAATGAAAGAGATGCCTCTCAAAGGACTATAAAATAAATAATAATAATAAAAAGAAGAAACCTAGCAGCATTTCTGTCTGAATCGGGATGCAATTCAGCAACTTGGTTGTCTGCAAAACTCAGGAAAAAAATTGTGTGTTCTAGAGAGAGAGTGGATCTTTCACCTGATTTTATGTAGCCACCCTTACCAAAACATGGGAAGGCCCCCAGTGCTGTCAGATCTATTCTCTGTGGATATTTTTACTTGTAAGCATGCTGAAACAAGTGCCTTACACTTTTGTGCATACATACATGAAGATCAACTATAGTTGGACTAAAAGATGAGCAGTATGCTGATGATTTCAATGAGTGTGAAAAGCAGGAAGGACTTGAGCTCTTACCAGAAAGCTACCCTGTCAATATATTGTCTCACCTGAAAAACAGACTTTTCACCTTGTCACTCTGTCTTTTTAAGGAAGCTTAAGTGTTAGCAAGTATCACTCTGCATCTGTAATCCGAAAAAAAGCAAATAGGCTTTTTCTAAAAAAGAATACAATTACATACCAAAGCAAGTAACCTGCAGTGATGGTGCTGTCTGCCTTTTGTTTTTCTTTTCCTGAAGGTTTGTTGTTTTAAAATCTTTTGCGCATGCATGTTTATATTTAATATTTTCCACTCTAGAAACAAACCGTAAGATTTGATGTCAAACTGTTGGACTTATGTACAGGGAAAACAAAAGGAAATTAATTATCACCTACAAGTGTGTTGCATCACCTGAACTAAGTGAAACCATGCACTGGGTGAAGTACTACCCTCAGTATATGCAGAGCTCCTTGCCTATGTGGGTATCCTGTTTTCAGGGCTAAGAGAGCTCAGATGGGAGGGAGCAAAGCACTGGGGGTGGCATGAGAACCTGAACAGCACTGAGGACTTTTGCTGGTTATTTCATATTGGCATGAAACTTCAGTGCACCTCACTCCACTTCTGGATTACTCATTTCCAAGCTATTTCTTATACTCTGGTGCAATGGAAGGTCAGCCTCATAGTTTTTAAAGTTCATTTGATACTTTATGAGAAGGAAATCAAGACAAGGAGGAAGGAAATAGGATGGTGACATTTTGAACTGATGATTAACTCAGCAGAATTACAGTGGACCAGCTGACATTTTCTTACAGTGCTGTCTGGGAGACCTGCCAATGTGGAATTATATTAGTCAGTGTGTGAACTGACAGGATGCGTGGTCTGGTGTTTGCAAGAGAGAACAAGACTTAGATAGCAGATAGAAGCCTTTATCACCCAATTCCAATGTGAATCAAAAGATAAGTGGAAGTCCTTTTAGAAAGACCAACTAGTTTTCCACTAGTTAACACAGGGATTATTGTCATAAGCTTTACAGAAGAGTTGATGCCGTTATGAACATTTCCAGTTTTCTAGGAATCAAGCAATTAACAGTTGGTTTTAATAATCTGATACTGGAAGGGTCACAAATGCTGAAGCAAAAGAAATATTAGGTGTGAGTGGAGAGCAAAGAAACTGGTCCTCACTTTCACAGAAATATTATTTCTGTCTCAGTACCATCTAAGGATATAAAAACCCCAGAAGCATAAAGTAAAAATGATGGGATCTAAAAATAATAGAACCTGGAGGACCATCTAACTTCTCAGTAATTTTGCATTGCATGTTGTAAGAACGAGGCAGTCAAAATACTGACCCAGTGCAAATGCTGAATGAGAGAAATTGCTAGGGAAAAGTTGGTTCTTCGTGGGACCACACCATTTTTAAGAAAGTAGAATCACTATACAGCTTCAAAATGAACTGAAATAGCAGCGAGAGTTAAGGGAGGTGCAGATTAGCAGGGAGTGAACAATATGTCTGAAATCTCTATTTTCTGTGATTACTGTTCCAAAGCTTGGAGCAAGAAGTATGATGTTTCAAGTGTTTTTTTAATTTACTTGTAATAGACTCATACTTTTCACAAGCATGATCATATTGCTTTTTTAAATATTTATTTTGAATCTCTCAGCAGCAAGATAGGCAGAAATGGGAAAAGCTGCTGTTATTGAGGCTTACACTGCAGACTGCTCTGAAAGTACTGTGGAGAAGAAGAAAGTTGTGGATGAGGTCTGACAGCCTGCTGGCATTCAATATTCCATAGGCAACAGGGTCCCTTGGGTCTGAGTGCTATGGATTTCTGTAAAGAGGATTTAATGAAGGGATTCTTGCATTTGAAATGAGAAAAAAATATATAAAATGTAAGTTGGGGAAATGATGGGTAAGAATGAATTGAATGGCAAATAGCTATAGCTCTGCAGACATGCAAATGGAAAGTCAGTTTTGTTGCCAGGGATGGTATAAAATCTTTTTTATTTTCTTTCTTCTTTTACAGCTTTTCATGGAACAGCCTGTCTTTTTCCTTTTTGTATTCTAAGAATAGACATATTTTGGGTTTTGGCTTTGAGAAATTGGTTTTGGATACTTCTTTCTATGGATAAAATGTTGTTTCTTTTGCTGTGGTAGTGTCTTTGGTTTCATAAAGAATAGTGATTTACTCGTGTCCTGTTGTTGATTTATTTCCTGGGCAAAAAATAATGAAAAAATATTTGAGGCATATTTGAAAATGTTGAGCAATTGGTGATTGCTCATGAGTACAACTGCAAAACACCTAAGACTGGAAAGGACTTCTGAGTTTGCCCAGTTGTGTTTTGGATATCTCCTGGACTGGATAATCCAAAACCTCTTTGGGCAGCCGGTTCCACTGTTTTATCATCCTGACAATAAAATAGTATTTCCTTATGTTTGAAAGAGATTTCTTATATTTCTGTTTGTGTCCGTTGCATCTTGTACTGTCACTGAGTTCCACTGGGAAGAGTATGGCTCTGTTTTATTTACCATCCTCCCCCCTGCTTCAGTCAGGTACACACACACATAAAATCTCCTCTAAACTGTCTCATCTCCATGCTAAGCAATCCCAATATTCTCAGTATATTTCGAACATCTCCATTGGCCCTTTACTGGACATGCTCCAATGTGTCTAAATCTGTCTTGAAAGGTAACTTAAAAAAAGAGTCTTTAATCTCTGAAAAGAATGCCAAAAATACAGACTTCTAGAAATAGTCTTTGTAGGTACTAAACCCAGGGCTGTTAGATACCGGGCTGTCGAAACTGGAATTTGAGGGAGTACGTCAGTAAATCGTTATAAATCGGTAAATCACTTGACCTTATGTAAATCCCACTGCACAAATGGAAATTTGTTATGCCTTTTCAGTAATATTGTTCCTACGTGATACCTGATAAATTTCTCAAGGAAGGGAGAAGGGAAGGAAAAAGAAGAAAACCTCCCAATCTGACCCCAAACTATATTTTTATTAACGTGTTGCCTTAGTTATGTTATTCCAATACTGAAGGAGTGATACAGAATCCTTGTTTTGATATTTTCAGGCTCTTCAAAGTTGGACTGCTAGATAATACTGCTAGAGCTAAATAGCTGATAGTAAGTTCACTGAAGAAAAGTGATATTACTCCACAGGCACATGAGCTATAGTATTGAAACATTCAGTGGAACTGAAGATTGGATTCTGAAAAGTATGCAGCTTCCAATGATTGCTGTAAACAACACCATTTTAAAAAGGCAGCTTTTCAGAGGCATGGAAATAAGAGCTAAGCTTTACAGAAAATCTATTCTGGATGACTTCATTATTTGAAAAGAAAAGAAGAGCTGGTAGTGATTTCACATTAACTAAACTATATAAGCAAAATATAAATATTTGGATAGCATTTGAACACAAAATTCTTTTGCATTTCTCCTAGAGCTGAAGTAAAGTTGGGAAGTGCTGTTAGAATAGGAGAGTGAATGGATGCCAGCAAACACAGCAGTGGCAAGGCTGGCTCTCCAGCAGGAAGGCAGAGTGGGAAGTGCAGAATGGAGAACGTCTCTGGTACTGTCCTGAGAGTGCAATCTGAGAGGGGTAACCTGGCATTGGCTTGCTATGAGGCTAAGCGAGGAGAAATGAGGTTGCTATTTATGGCCCAAGAGAATTTAATCCTTGAGGTGTGTGGTATGAAATGTTATTTGCACGTTTCCAAACTGCAAAAATAGTTGCAGTTCCCAGGGTTAGAGAAACCCGTGTCCTACAGCTCAGGGTGGGACTACTGCTGTCATTGATGCTAAGTACCCCCACTGTAACAGCATAGTGAGGTTTTTTTGCCTTTGAAGTTCCCCAATATCCATGAAGCCAGATTGACCTGAAAATCTCTTTGTAACATGGGCTCAAGATGTGATGTCGGGTTCCTCAAGATTCCTCTTTCACAAGGTACCTTCCCCTCCCTCCCTGAAGGGTTTGGTGGTTTGAACCTTTCTTCCTTCCTACGTCTGCCCACACGATACATGGAATCAGTTGTTCAAACCTCTGATCCACCAAGTGAACTGAAACAGTGTCTGGGTCCTTCCTCCCACACTGGAAAATGTATCCAGAAAATTGTTTGAGGGGGAAGAAACAGGTGGGGGCTCAACTTGTGTTGAGCTGATGAGCTGGAGAGGAGCCAGCTCAAGTCCAGGATGAGCAGGCTGTGCTGTAATGTTTGCAGAGAGCTTGAAGACAGCATAAAAAAGAGGTTTCTAAATCTGAGGAAAAGTAGCAATATTTCAAGGATGGAATTCATTGAGACTGATACAATAGGTGTTCCACAAATGAATTGGCTCTAATCTATTGTTTAAAAATAATAATAATAATTAAAAAAACCTCACAAAACAAAGCAAAACAAAAAAGACCAAAAAACAACAACCCACCTCCCAGCTAGAGCTCTCCATGTTTAAGGCAAATTTTACAGAAGTTGTAAGTGCTTATTTTCTTGACTAAATTTCAATGGTTTGCAGGCTGTTATCAGAAGGAGGGAAAAGAACTAAAGGTGAGAGCCGTTACTGACATGATTCAGTCGTGTTTCTTTCCAGAAAATGAAAAGCCTGTGCCTGAATGCCTGAATATAGGCACAATCAAACAGCAGGACAAAGAATCAACTGGTGGGAATGTCAAAGATCCAAGGCTTCTCTATTCTTTACCACAGACATAGTCAACCTGAAAAAAAAAAATCACACTAGCATTTACTGGAGGCTTTCTTGTTCAGTTGGTTTTATTTGGAGTGCTTCTGTGCTTCTTTGGATTTATTCCTGCTCTCCTTTATCACATGGATGTGCCCACCCAAAAGGATCACTTTCTGGAAGATTTTGATCCAGCTCATAAAAGCGTTTCTCCTCATAGTTTTGGGCTTTCTATAAGAGAGATTTAGCAGTAATCTCACACTCAAGAAAAGCTTCATGTTCTTCAGTTTTAACCATTAACAGGAATTCATTGCCTCTATCAGCAAAGCACAGGAAATTAAGTAGCATACCACATATTGAAAACATTTTGGACATGTACTTCTCCCCCATGAGTTCTTGTCACTTTTTTTAAAATGTGGTTTGCAAGTTTCAGGAAGGTTTTCTTTGGGCAAGGTTTTATGGTATGTTGGTCATTCTTTGGGGGTTTTTTGATGCTGAGATTTTTCTGCATCCTACTGCCTAATTAGGCAAAGGCAGCAATGTACTATGAAGGGACTGGCAGCCCATTTTTAGGGACCGCTAATGGGATCTCAGGCTGGGCCCACTGAATGCAGTGGGTCACTTAGCATGGCTTGGGATCAGGTTGTGATCATCAGAACTTGTTTTGTTGCAATTGTTAGATGCCCCCAGAAGACCTGCAGGAAGATCATCACCTTCCTATTCTCAGCAGATTTTCCTTTTATTCCCTATCATTGGTATACGCAGATGGTTTTGAAGGAATAAGAGGATGTGAAATTGAGAGAGGTGTTTTTACTTCCCTCTGGTGAATGAATTATATTGGAAATTCGGCTTTAATGATGTGTTTCTTTGACATTCTTCCAACCATAGTAACTTTCTGCCTTGTGAAGTCATGTGTGAACTAAATAAATGCTTTCCTGGGAGCCTCATTTGCCATCTATGCTGGTAGCTAGGTATTAGGTAGTCATTTTGCAGCTAATGAAAGATAAATCAAAGTCACTGCAGGTGATTCATAGGGGGAATATTTCCCTTCTGTTTAGACACAGGGAAATGATGTCTGATTAGCTGGCAGGTGTAGATTTTTGTATTTTAGGAAGTTCAGGTCCAAAGTAGGGCAGTTCCTTATTGTTATAGCTGAAATTAAAATGCAAGCACATTAAACTAAATATTCTCACTTGGAGCACAGAACACAACAATCAGAGGTCATAAGCATGCGTCCCTTAAGGACAGTGTCAGAGCAAAACACAGCTCAGCTTTTTCGTGTCTCCTGGATACAGGTAACTTGCTGCATACAATTTTGTTATCCAGCCACCCAGAAGAGAATTATGCAGAAGAGTGTAGGTATGGAAAGCGTGTGGTCCCCAGGACTGTGGAGAATTTCCTGAAAATGTGTGAATTAATTAATTGTAAATTTACCTAGTGTTTTTCTTGAGTGAAATTGTTGACAGATGGATTACAAACAGCCAAATGCTAAAGTTTACGAAGGAAAGTGAGGGCAGTGCTGATGGTCAGGCCACATTCCTTCGTTGCTCAGAAATGCTGTGTACATTCGGTGCTTAACGCTGTGTTTTAGGATTGATTTTAAGATGACACATGATGGAGCTTTGATCAGGGTTCTGCTTCTTCCCCATCTCTGGCATTGTTTATGCAGTGCTGGTACCAGGCACATCGAGCTGCCCTGCTTTAGAGGAGACACCTGCTGCTGCTTTTGCACCCCATGGCCCAGCAGCTTTGCCCCGGGAGAAAGGGAAGCATCCCTTGGAGCAGCACAGTTGGCATGGAGGTGTGGGGTGCTCTGCTGCAAAGCAGAAAGAGCGTCCAAATATCACTTGCTTGGAACTAAACAGAGGTCAGTGGAATGATTTGGTACAGCTGAAATGGGAATGAAGTTCCTGATTTATCTTCCACAAGCAGAGTGGCTTTGGCTCTAAGGAACAATACCTCTTGCTGACTTCTACCCCACCCAGCGGTGGCAAGTGATAGCAAAACCCTCTTTGTTACTGTCTGTAGTGCTGCTCCACAGAGTGTTAAACAAGCCTTCTTCTTAACATCTGGAAAGACTTTTGCTCTCACTAAGTTAGGTAGTAGTTTGGCTCTCAGTGAGAAGACACGTCTAAGTAGAATTTAAATAAACTAGCTTTCAGATGGGACATGGTGACCAAATCTAAGTGCTGGACTTAAATATATTTAACTCAGTGTTTGAGACTTCTTGTTGCCTCAGACAGGCAAACCATGAACAATATGTTGCCACAGCAACAGGAGTCTGACAATGTTTTGAACACTATTTTCAGCTAAGTGCATGTAAAATAACTGCAATTTTTTAAAAGCTGTAATAACCACTTTAAGTGCATTTATGCCTGAAGAGAATTTTTGTACTTACATATTCCTATCCAAGGAGTTAAGAAAATTGTTGTAAAATGCACATTACCAGCATATCTAGACTATTTAAATGGTTAAAATGTATCAAAATAATCTTTCAGCAGTTCTCAGTTTTATTTATTCTTTGTCTAATATCATGTAGTTAAAGTAATCTTCATTCATTTTTAACCACTGATAAAAAGTACAAAAAATGAGAACTGTTAAGCATCTTCCACAAAAGTAATTTCTAAACCTCGCTTCAGTCTGTAAGAGAATAAATTGTGTGCCATTTGCACGGTGTAATTTGGCACCCATAACCACTAAGGAAGCAAAACTAGGTCAAAAATACAACATCCTCATTTCTAATCAAACTATTTATTTGAGTGGATTAGTTCACTGCAGAGCTGATGATCTCCCTCATGGTTTTCACACCTACAGCTTCTTACAAATGGTGTGACTGCCTTTTCTAAGCTGCAATAAAATTGTCTCTTGCCAAGGAGAGTAAAAAGCCTAATTTTTAATATTCTAGTATTAAATAAGCCTGGGTTTCTTTGGTGTACTCAAAAGCTTGCCTTATTTTCTATTTCCATTTGGCTGAAGAAGTAGTGGAGTTCAATAATGTACAGTGTTGGCTTTAGGTCTGAGCACCTGAGTTTCTGCAAGAGAAGATGCAGGTGCAGATACCCAGCGGAAGGCGGTGACGGTGTGAGGTCACTTTGCTGCTGGATCTGGAGAGTGTTGTGGGGTCATCTTCTGGACTTTTCCAGCCAGGCACTCCATGGTCCAGGTGGGATTGGGGCAGAGAGAGGCTGACTTTCCATGAGGTGACTGATCGTTGGTGTTATACGCGTGTAATTAGGAGCCCTTTTACTTCACTGCAGCTTTACAAACCCATCTTGGTTGAGGAGATTATTAGAAGGAAAGACCCCAAATTCCCGCATGTGAAAGCGGAATTATGTGTTGGAATCAGGGTAGACATCTCTGTGTGAGTATCTGGCCATTTCCATAAGCAGAGTTAGGGTATTCTGGAGATATGTGGGTGCTCAGGTTTGGGTTTTCTCTTGCTGCTTCCATGAATCACCCTGTGGGCAAAACAATGAGTATTCAGATATTGCAGACAGAAAAACACCTAATTTGCCTACCAGTGATGCTGATACTGAAGTCTCACAGAGTCCAACACAGATTAGTCTTGTTATTTGACTAATTTTGTAGCTGTGTGCAGCTGATTATAAAGTGCAGCTTCCTGCAGGCTATTATGTTATTTTGGGCATACTTGAGTTGTGTCTTTGTTGCAAAAGGCCACACCTGTAGAAATTGCAGGAGTCACTTCTTTAGGATATGGTTTGAAAAAAGCAATTAGTGAAGAGAATAAAAGACCATGTTTCCTTGTGAGGAAACGTTATCTTCTGAAAGAAGCCTTCCTTAAGAAAAACTGGCAGACAATGATGTCTGTAGAAAGAGAATTAAAGCAAATTGATTTTATTTCTGGGCTTACGATGACTGCATGGGAGCGCTTTGGGTAAAGTATTCTCTGGGTTCCCCAGTACCTTACGATGTATGTCACTACAAGGCACTAATGCACTTCTTCAAGGACGCTGGTGTTTAAGCTGTGGGAGCTGCTCAGCCTCTGACCAATCACATCTCATTCCTGCAATCTGGCAACACTAAGAAGCAGCATAACACATTATGAGCATTAGTACATGCAAAGGGTAATATTCCTACGTAAGCAGGGACACGGCAAAATTTAGTGGGTTTTTTCCTTTAGTGTGTCTTTCTGAAATTACTCACTCCTCCTTGATCACTTAACTTGCCACAAGTTAAGAGGTAGAGCCATTCCTTGGAATCATTGTTGCTCTACATTTCTGTGAACAATCTAGCTTGAGGTCTGCCTTGTGTTATTCCAGGTTGATATTGAAATAATTGCATTGGTGTTGATAGGTATGGAAATGGGATAAGTCAAAAGGTCCTTGTAGGTTCATAAATCCATGTTTACCCCAAAGGTAAACCTTTTTAATGGTTACTATTTTCTTTTCTGATACTTGTGCTGTCCTCTGACTTTTAAACAATTATCAAGAATAAAGCCAAAATAAATAGTATATCTTTAAGATTGCCATCCTTCAAAAGGACAGAAGCTTTTCTTTTTTGACGGAGAAAATGCCCAGTTGAAACTTCAAAGGGATAACTGCACAGAACTGATTGAGCTCCTAATGCTTGAAAACACATCAAAGACTCCTGGACTTATAATCTTCATATTTTATTCATGAGCTCCTTAGAAAGAAGTGATTCAGCATCAGTGAATTTGCAAACAAGATACAAAGAACGAGCATTTAGAAAAGAACCTTATTTTAGTGAGGGGTGGGGAAACCTACTATAAAAAATATCATAATCAATATGGACGTAGGCGGAGGACCAGAGTGCCTGACTAGATTAGGAAGCAGTTTAGCCTTTAACCACTTCACTTGCAATCCATGCCTGATGAACAGCAAGTCCTTGTCCATGTGATGAGTCAACTGGAAAAGCTTCAATGTCCTTTTTTCTACATCAGGGACAGCCACATCATAAAACACCTGCTTTTTATGGGTCTTGGCTCCAGTGCTGGTTGAGGTTGGAGGCTGAATTTTTGTTTCAACCTGAAGATGTTTGTCAGCATATCCTTGACCCAGGTCATGTATTTGGAATGACAGGTTGACACTATCATCAAAACATCACCTAGACCAGTCTGCTTTCTAACACAGGATGAACCACTCCTTCTTCCCACCAAGCATGTCAAACCTGGCATAGATGCTCTGTGAAAACAAGACTGGTCTTCCCAAGGCTTCCTAGTTCACATAGGTGTGAGGAAAAATATTTTTAACTTAAAAAGGACTGGATCTGCCACAAGGAAACCCTTCATATCTCACCCACTGTTCACTCACAGATCATACTTGGTAATTCTAAACTCTGTTAGTGGAGGTAAATGTAATAAAGAGAAATAATTGATTTTTTTTTTTTAAATCCTTTTTCCCCTGAGTCTGGAAAACTCTCACCCTGGGCAATTTTCTGGAGCCATGATCCTCACCTCTATCCCTACTCTTCCAGGGTATACACAAGCTTTGTCAGCTGAGGTGGTCAGCCAAGTTTGGCTGGCATGAGTAATTCCCTGGAAGAAGCTGTCAGAGATCCCTGCTGGTCCCTTGCTCAGTGATTTTTATCAATGAGCATGCTGTTATTCTTTGAAATGTCTTTTACTGCACTGTCCTTCTAACAGGGAACCTTTAGATCTTTTTTCCCTATTTCTTTGTTTAACTTAAATATTCTCCTTTCTACCCACGCCCAAGTCTTTTCTCCTACAGCAACATTCTAAAAATATTGAACCAAGAAAATAATGTCTGCTTACTTCCATGTCCCCAAAGAAGAGTAAAAACCAAGACGTAAAAGCAAGTTTTCGTGCTTTGTTCTTCCCCATTTGTTCTGCAGCACTGAGAAATTGGGATGTTAATAGGCAGGGCAGCAGGCCAGATATCAGTGTAGTGCAGAAGGTGCTTGCTGGAAGTATATATGATTTTATGCCTGCATTTTTCTTTTGTAGCCTAATGTCTAAGGAAGGACATTACATTTTTCTGGGAGCGTAGCCGATTGATTGAAAAACTTGACTGGAAATAAAGAGGTCTGGTGTAGAGTGTCCCAGAGACACTAACCTCCTTTTTTTTTATTCTTGCTCTTCTTTCATCTTGCAAGCTTAGCCACGGTCTTTACTCTTTGCCTTTAACACTTGGAGAATGCAGCCTTTCAAAGATTAGAGTCTTTCAAAATTGACTGGAATTTCTAAGGCTGGCTATTGTAGTTGTTTAGGAAATCTAATAATCTTTAATTGTTCCATGGTATAATGAAATAAAGGTCTTGTGAATCTAAGGAAGAGGAAGAAAAGGTTAAAATAGGTCGCCTGTTAGCTGCTGAGAGGGCAGCACCTTTCTTCTGTGCAAAGAGCTCTGGATAGGAAAATGCTCAGTGAAATCTTTGCCATCTGCCTTGGTAGGGAGAGCTGCTGCTGTTAGGATCGCCAAGTGGAATATTGGCTTATACGTTCTTATCAAAACAAATATGGTTATTTTACATTCATACAATACTTTGAGATAGATAAATTAGTTACTATCAAAACTTTACTCATTGGTAGAGCATGTTTGTGTATTACCTTAAGGTTTATTAACGGACTCTCACTAAGCTTTGTTGCACCTTTTGATTTAATGTCACAGTTCACAGGCGGTTGAATTTGCAGAGACATAACTTTTTCAGATGTCTTAATGTCTAAAGGTTTAGTAGAAACCCCAGACTTTGCTGGAATGTTGTACAGTATTCACTGTCTGATATTGCCAGTGAAAGCTCTGCCTGTATCTTTCTCACACTTTTGTAGCACTTCAGCCTAATTCCATTGAGCATGTGTTCACTCTATTGGGAAATAAAACTTGAAGGGTTTAGACATTTGAGTTTTTCTGAGAAGAGTGTAGCCATTCATCTTCTTTATTGTCACTTTTTAGCTCCACCAGCTGAGTTTGGTAAGTGAACATATGGGATAGAAACCATGATAGACTGTCCTGTCTCTCCCAGCCTGCCTTGTGTCTGTCTCATCTACTGCTACTTTTTCTGTCTTCTCATCTCCTTTCAGGAGTCAATTGGTTGATATTAATAAGCATGACAAACTGAAAAATAGTAACTTTGGCATATAAAGAGCTGTATCTTCATTGTGACCTCTTCTCTGAAGAGACGTGACAGCTTGGTTGTCTGAAGTGTTCATGCCTTTTTCTGAAATAGTTTATAACCAAACTTTAGGTTGTCCTCGTACCACCTTTCTTGCAAGCAAAACATTCCTATGAGATGAACTGTGTGGTGTTCATCCCTCCTGTAAGGGTCTCCCTCAAAACACTGCACACTGAGAATTGTCCGTAGTAAGATGCATAGTACACTTTTTTTAATATGTAGAGTCCATGTTGGATGTAAAGAGAGCAAAAGCCAGAAGAAAAAATAGTTATACCTGTGTTGCATCCCGTGTGTCTATTACGAAGCTACAAGGAGGTGATTTCCACAGGCTCCTACGGATAGGGCTGGAATTACCCTAGAGCCCACTGCATTACTCAAAGTGATCTGTCCGGAAGGCAGGTCTTTCCACATCTGCACACCTTTGAAATTACTTCAGGGCTACTCTCATGGCATATTCTATTCCCTTGAAATACACCTTTTTGTTCACAGTAGAAGTTCTTTCACAATAGAAATGTGTGTTTTCTAGCCTTGTGTTTTTAACGATTGCCTGTGTGGATGCATAGGGAAACATACCCGACAAGACTCCTAAACTTATTTCACCGCAGGAGCTTCTTCTACCCATTCTGACAATTTGTGGGGCTTGATGAATGATTTCAGTGATAGCTGTAGAGAAAAAACTTCATTTCTGTAGCACAGTGGATTTCAATAAGAGGACTGATCCAAAATAGATGTAGCTCTTACCCTGGGGGTTAAGTGTAAAAATGAAACCCATGCAAGCAACCATTTCCTCGACAACTGCAAACTTTTGATGCGGTCTTTTCAGAGCTAATACACGGGGTCAGGATAAGACTATTAAATGGGTCTTAACATAACACTGCCTTTAATCAGAGAAATTGCTATTGCATGGAGAAGCTTCTAGGACATCCTAAAATATATTTCACCAAATCACTCGGCAGTCTCACTTTGCATGAAACCAATGGCACATTTCACTTTTGACTTCCTAGTAATGGGATTTTCTTTCTGTCACAAAACATTACTTCTTTTTTGGTCTTGGCTCAGAACAGAACCAGCTGGTGCTGGGTAGTAGACCAAGTGCAATGTTATTCGCTGGAGTTGTGTGCTAGGTCAGTTTCCATGTAGCCATTTCATGGGAATGGAGTCTCCAAAATACATGTTGGCTTGGTTCTTCCCTTTTTCCCTACCCTTGCTTTCAATTAGAAGTCAAAATTTTCCATCAGCTGTGAAGTCCCTTCTAAAATTTAAAGTTGCAGATGTCTGCAAGTAGTGAACCTATCTTGAGTGCAGCTTTCAAAAGAAGTACTGTTAAAGTAGCCAGCTAAGTGGGTTTAGTATGTATGTCACACTGACAGGCCCTCACTGCTGTGTTTTACTGCTTCAAAATGACTATTTACCTGTAGAGAAGTCTGTCCATAATATTAGGGCCATCAAAAACTTCAGACTACTAATGGTTCAGGATACAACTAATGTTATTTCTTGTGGATGCACTGCTGTATCTCTTGTACCAGAATGAAGTCAGTACTTGTACGTGGCCAGATATCTGTATTTTATGGTTGATCTGGAAAATCAACCATAAAATTCAATCCATGTTGATATCTAACCTTCAAAACAGTAATTATACAAATTACTTTGACAGCCATAACATATCTGGCTGCAGACATTCCATTTATTCCACACTGGATTCCTGCTTCTAAGAGGAAAACACTGCAGAAGTTCTGCAGGGGAATAGAGAAATAGGAATTATTCCATTGGATAAGGCAAGCTGGAGGAAAGGAACATGAAGATTTCTTGGTACTCTGTAATTAAGTATTTGCAGTCGTTATGGGGAATAACTATTATAGGCATATTTTGGTTTGAAACTGAATTTCCTCTGGGGGCTTTAGGAAGTACTGGTAGCTTATTATATCTGGGACTAGATACCAAGAAAGTAACAGAGTATTGAGGAAGTAATGAAGTGTCTTAACAATTGGAAGCACAATTATGTTTTTAATTGCTTTGCACAGTGATTTTAAACTACTGGAGCAATCCATGCTCTAACAGCTCTCCCATTTCCATGCGATTAGGTGTTGGGCATGTCTAAAGCAATTTTGCAGTCAAATGTTGCAGGTGTTAATTAATGTGAGAATGATCAAGTTTTGCTTGTATACTCAGCAGAGGCCTAAACTCATATCGAGACAAATTAGAGAAAGCTGAGTCAAGGCTAGCACAACTTTACAGCTGACTGCTCATCTGCAGCTCAGGCCCAAGGCATCCAAACTGGATTATACAACCCAAAAAGCAGTAAAAGGGAGCCACCAGCACAGCACTGGATTTGATGCATTCATTTTGCTGTCAAGTGTACTTACATTGCAACGCTTGTGCATTTGGCTTGTGCAGCTTTCTGTCATCATTTTGTTTCTCATTACTGGGGTGCTGAAGAAGGAGGCACGGGGATATTTCATTTTTTCCCTGATGGTTCCAGCCAGCAACTTGAATACCTGCTTTCAGGCTCGCATTTTTCTGGTTAGACTCCCATCTAGGAACATTCCTCTTTACTCTACAAACTATGTCAGAGAGAGATAAAGCCCCTCTCAAGGGAAGCCTTGGGTAGGAAGCCTCTTGAAAACTCCTAACACAGGTCTTACCTAAGCAGCATCAGAAGTATTGCCCCATAAGAGAGCTTTTGCATGTTGTTACCTCCTCTTTTAAGCAAAAATCAACAAGAAGAGGAAATTGATAGCTGGGTCATTGCTCTTCCTATGTTAACTAAATGCTTGTCTGGAAGAGAGAAAGAAGGATCTGTTCAACGTGTGAAGGGGAGTGGAATATCTTCAGTAAAAATGCCAACAGTATATGAAATCCAGTGTGCTTCCTGGTATGTTTCAGAGGGGTTAAAGGATGAAGGTTCCCTGAAGTATTAAAGAAGGAAACCTTTAATTCTGAGGAATTTGGAGAGGACTATGGATGCTGTGTGTGATTGATGGCCTTTCATGGAATAAAGTATCTATCAAATCTAGGCTGCTGGCTTGCTTCTAGAGGGATTTAAGGAAAGAGGTTTCTAGCACAGCAATTTGTCCAGTGATCCAACCATGTAAAATCTGAGTAACCAGGTTTCAAAAGGGGCTTCTGTTATCCTTTTATTCTGAGAAATCAGGAGAAAATACAATTTCATTTCAAGTTAAAGGAGGATGGTTGTATTAGAAGAGCCCTGGGAGTTTAGTCTGGGAAGCATTTCACAGGGTCTGAGGGATGGCTGTGGAGCCACCTGTGCTGATCAGTAGGCAGGCTGTCTGGCGGGAAGACCAGAGGGGAGCACACAATACCTTCTCCCTAGCTGATGTGGTGACTTGCTATCTGCCGTCTTAGCGAGCTGAAATGGCTCAGTGCAGGGTTGGAGGAAGGCCAGTGCTGGCACAGAGAGAGTGCAGGGTCACAGTTTGTGATAGATCAAATTAAAAATCAGGAATGTGACAGCAAGCAATTAGATCAGCCCAGGCTAACTTGGAAGCAGAGGTTTAATTGTCTTAATTTTTTTCAGTGTTTTGACTGATTTCATGCCTTGTACCTCCCCCAAATGTTTCTCTCCTCATCCATGTGTCCTAGTGGGCCCACTGTCCTCTATGCAGCACCACATGGCTCTGGCTGTGTTGCATTACTGGTGCTTTCCGCTTCCTAAAAGCATGCATGCCCAGCAAAACTGCTCTGAAGCTGCAAGCTGTTTGGCTACAGCTACTTCTGAAACCCTAAAACAAAGCACCCTTGACGTCACATTATTTCTAAGTAGGCAGTTTTGGGCCTCAGAGGCTGGAGAGGTGGCACATACAGGAGAGAGAATGGTATGGGAATTAACAGAAATCTGTTTTGGGGTCTTCAGTCAGGTGCACAGCAGCTGCCGTGAAGAAGTGGTGCAGCACCAACAGAGATTTTCCTGCATGTGGCTTTGGACACATAGTTGAAGTTCCCATCCTTGTGATTTCTGCATGTTCTCTGCCCAGTTTCAGTGATCCAAATCCCTGTTCAGCTGGTGGTCTTGAGGGCTTATACTGTCTTTACTAACATGAACAGGAATCACCTCTGTGGTGGTTTATAGCTCCTGGCAGTTCAGATAGCAGTCCAAGGTGGATGTGGAATAAATAGATCATTGGCTTGGGGAAAAAATAAGTGCATGGCTGCATTTCAGATGTTAGTTGTGCTGCATTTGAAGAACCAGTTGCTCACTGCAAGTAGAATCGTGGAATTGTGGAATCATAGCATCATAGCAACATAGAATCATAGAATTGTTTGGGTTGGAAGGGAACTTACAGATCATCTAGTTTCCACCCCCTGCCATGGACTGGGACATCTTCTGCCAGCCCAGATTGGCTGTTTGCCGTGCGGGGACTGCGGGTCTTTGCTGAGACTTGGGTAATGACAGTGTGATCTGGGAGATGGTGAGCCCTCGAAACTCCCTTTGTCCAGAGGTGGGATTTGTAGTGGATGGTCATTGTCATCTCCCTGCTGTGGGTGTAGAAGTTACCCTAGGGTTGTAGGTAGCATGGTTACCTGAGCAGGGTGCTCAACTCCCCTGACAGTGCAGAGAGAAATGTGTGAGTCGATGACTATCAGCAAAATGATGAAGATTCTTTAAGGTTTGGCAAGATTTGGCTTAGTTTGTGGATTTGTCAGCAGCTTTGCCCAGGTCCCCACATACAGCATGTGGTAACGCCTTGTGCCAATGAATGTGTCAGTCTGTGGTTTTGTTCTGCAAACTTTTCCAATGAACATTTGACTGTTAGCTTTCAATTTACATGTTTTAAATGTGATATATACACAAATGCTTTGCACTGTGCTGTTTCCTAAAGCATGATCAAGATGGGCTGTAAGAACTCTTGACTGTAATACATATGCGAAATATGTACATATGGGACAAAATTAAACAATAGACCCTCTCTTCTTGGCAAAAAAAAACTACATGTACCTAACATGTACCTAATTAAATGCTGAAAAATCTGTATTACTGTCATGCAAACTCCATAATAGAATTTTTGATCTTCATCTTCACTCAAGAAACATACACAGAAAATTAACTCTACCTTTTATTTTACAATAATATTTCTTTGTTAAATTCCATTTTATAAGGCTTATTTTTCTACCAGTAAAGTAATAAAGGCATAAATGTTCTCATGAAACCACTGTCTCAGGTAAACATCATTTATTCCCTCAAAAGACATGCTGTGGTTTACTTTAATGGGGCAACATCTGTTCATTCAGAATTAAGTGAGTTCCCCGAACAATAATTAATAAAGATATTGCCACTAAATACGCCTGGCATATTTTTTATAATAGTAACATAAACCCATACAATTGGTGGAAACAAGAACACAATAGGTGCTCTTGTTTGCTTCCCCCCTTCCCCCCACCCCGAGGGCCTCTTAACAAAGAGCTTCACTAGACAGTTGATTTGTTGGTCTGAATGCCTAAACACTGGTAATTCATTTTGCTGGGAAGATTTGATATGTTCTCAACAGCAATAATTGTAGGAAGATATCTCATTCCTCTGTTTGTGTGATGATATGGAGTCAATAATCTGAAAGCATTGTACTATGGTGCTGCGGAGCCTGAGTATATAAAAGAAAGTCCTAATGCATGCTATTTTATGTTGTTCCTCACCAGCAAAATTCACTAGTCAAGAGAGCAGGTCACTGACCTTTCATCAATCAGCATGCAGCAGTTTCTCATTCTTTAGAGTGGATTTTGAGATTTGCAAATACAAATGAGATCCCTCCAAGTATCAAAGGAAGAGGATGGTGAGTGTACTCACTTCATTTTAAATTTTTTTTTAATATTATAAAAAAACGAAGTTGCATTACACTCATCTTGGACATCAGATGGTAGGGTGTTCTTAGGTTTGGTAACCATTTCTCCTGTAATTTTGCTCCTGGTCATTCATTGCAAAGAGGTTTACTATCTCACACAATAGCTAAACAGGACACGCTAACAAGCTGATGGTAGAATTTACAATGTTGTAGGAACGATGTTTTTTGTGAACAATTAAATAGTATATCCATGTTATACCATGATGCTGGAACATATTTTCCTCTGTTGATAATTAAGGAGAATCACAGATTGGACTTCTCTATTTTTTTCTTATTTTTCTATTTTCTTATGCTGTTAAAGAGAAAGGGAAGACTGGGTGGCTGACTTAATGTCCTCTATTTTTAATTTCTCTGGCTGTGATTACTACTTTCAGTGACACCTTTGCCCATTACATTTACATGTCACTTGATCTAGGACTGATGGCATCTCTATAAAGGTCAGTCTCTAAAAGAGCTTGCTAGGATTTAGCTTCCCTAGAAGCATGCATCTTTCCTGAAAGGGAGAGAAGTGGTTAAATTTGGGGGGGTGGAGAGTGGGAAGCTTTTTTGTTCCATTGTGAAGGAAAAAGGCTTTCAAACAGTTCAAGTCTGCACTGTTAACAGTGCAGACTATTAAAAGGATAGCAATCAGCCTACACACCAGACACAGAGATTGAATTCTTGCTGCTTGTCATGTAACCAGAGATAAGAGTATTTTCCAGTGACTCTGATAAAATAAATGCTGTCATAATGATTCTGAGCAAGACTCATCCAGATGTTGTAGACTTCTTGCTGTGGTATTTATTCATAAATCTTGTTAAAATATAATCAGAAAAAGCATGTCTCAATTAAAATCATCAAAACTCTGTGACAATGTTCATGCAAATGCAATAATAATCCTAATGTGTTGACACAAAATTTTTGCAGTTGGTTACTGGTATATTTGAGCCTACTGATTAGAGCTCGCTAATTAGTACAAAACTAGCTTCTTACAAATTAAAGAAGACATGTAAGTTCCTCTGCACATGGAGGATTATGGATTATGCCGTTTTTGCCTGTATGCATATGACTGCTGGGACTTCCACAATGCTTAAAATTCATAAAGATTTTCGTATGTATTAACTTGTACATGTGCTCTTAACTTGCTTCCCCCACTCAGTCTATACAGTTGTTACCTGGTCCTGGTGCATGATACCGTTTCATTCAAGAATCTGGTTTTGTTACATAAGTAGAGAAGAATATGAGGATGAAATAGAGTTTTTATGAATAATTTGGAGAACAAAACAACTTTCATAAATTAGAGTATCACCACTCTTCTTTCAAACACTTGGCTGTGCAGCCATAGCAGTCTGCTTTTCATTTCCCTCTGGTGAGCTGTACTTACAGAAGCAAAAAGCACTTTAATTCTGTTTGCCTCTAAATAATCTGCTGCCCTGCTATAGGAATACTACTCAGTTACCGCTGGGAGAGGATGGTTCTGAGCTGATGATTCTGTTAGGATGTGATCATGCCATGACAGATTTAACTGTGAAGCTTTAAGACTACTTGTGAATGCCAAAAGGAAACAATTTAGCTTGAAAATTGTAACATCATGTGTCAAATATAATTTGGGAACAGGAAGAGCGCGGGGATAATTCTTGACGTTTAGGCTCAGCACTAAAGCTGGGTGAGTTTTTGGGGACTGAAGTGCTGCAACAAAGTCTTGAGGATACTTACAAGTTGAGGCATGACTGGCCAAATGTATCTTAGCAAGTTCAGGAGCATTCAAAGTAGCTGGATGGAAGAAGGCTAAGCACACTTGTTTATTTGACATGCAGTAGCTTGCTGCTCCCTAGTAACTTGTTTGTGACTGACACTGTGGTGAGACAAGTTAGGACTCCTGCTAAAAATTTGTAGCAAACCTGAGAGAAACAAATTCTCACACTGCAGGACAGAAACCACAATGCTGAGGCTTGTAAGCTGCAAATTGATTCTATAAGGCACAACTGTGCCAGCCCAATGGCTTTATCTTTCAATAATATTGCGCATTGTTGCAAGAGTTCCCTGGGATTCAGATATGCTCTGATTGCCTTACCCCATATCAGAGGGCTTTCCCATCAATCTCTGACCACTGGCAGGCAGTTCCTCCTCTCCTGTCACTACACAGCTAACATTTTCATGGGAGAAATGTGCAGGAGGTGCACAGCTGTTGCAGTAATACCTGTGTTTAAGTATTTTTGCACCCTGTCTTGATGTTAGCTACGCATCAGAAAATCCTCTTCAACCCAGATTGGGCAAGGTGAAACTGGAAATAAGATAAAACGTGCCAAAAAACCCCAAATTACAAACTAGATCCAAGTTGCAAATTATAGGAGAAGGAATGAAAGAAAACTGCACTTGACATAAATTCACTGATCTACAAAGTCTCTCTCCGTGTACTCAGGGGAGTTCTTTAGAGTTTCATCATGAGAGATTGTGTCCTCCCACATGCCCTACATCTCAGACTCTCTTTATGCAGAGAGGTCCTAGAAGAGAATCCCAGCTATTACACCTGATGACTTGCAGCCCTCCAGGGGTTCCCTTCAGTCACCCCATTTTCTCCTCCAAAATGCGTTTACCTTTGAGTTATTCACGGAATACACTTTTAGCTTCTGCTGGTAAAAGCACTCTTTCACTTTTTGAAGATGCAGGTGCTGCTTTTGCAGACTGGATGACGTTTCCTGTGCTGGACTGGCCTGGGGTCATTCCTTAGCTCTGAGAGTTATTTTCATCTCCCTCACTCCCACGGTGAGACAATTTGTATGCTTCAGTGTGAAGTGTCTCCATCCACTAACCCTGTCTTTTTTCGTGCACAAGCTGATGTAAAATGTATGTAGCTCATTTTTTCTTTTGAGAGTGGATGCTTTGGGTGAAAAATAGGTTTGGAGTGATTGACTCTTCAAATCAATCTTTGGTACTGTAACACACAGAATTGAGCTGCGTAGGTTTCTTTGTCCTTGCAAACCACGCTGTGAGGCAGGAAAGTGCTATTCTCTGTATTATTCCTTGCAAATATGAGCACAAAGAGGCTGAGAGGAGATTCCCCCAAGTATTTCAACAATCAGTATTTTTTAAGTATCCCTCTATGGCTGAATCAGTGTGCAGGCCGCAAGTCTCCTACTGAATACCCCAAGTGCCCGAAGAGTCTTTGCATCTTAAGTCCTGTGTGTTCCCAGAACAGTCCTCATCCCACATGGGCACAGACAATGAGCATGAGCCTGTGTCTTCTAGACATTTTTCTGCCTGTATTTTAAAAGTCCAAGAAGAGATTGAAGAGGTTGGAGAAGCTTATGTTCAAAAGTTATCGATTAACAGACAGCGGCCCAATACCTAGGCAGTGTGTCTGGGATGTGGGGAGAGGAAGGTTTGATGCCCAACTCTGCTTAAAACATTTAAAACTTTCCAGCATTTCAAGCAGAATAAGAAAGAGCCTGGCAACTCAGGTATTTTATGGTGGGAATAACTCTCTCACAACTTTCATCTCTCTCAAAACATTTGAGCTTATGTTGGAGCATGGATGGGTACTTTGGGAGGAGGTGGAAGATGCCCCATGTGAGCTGCCATGTCTGCCATCTTATGCTCCCAAGTCTTTGATGTCTGGCTAACAGTAGTGTGGCATTTGCTAACGCCTAAGAGTCACCTAGTCCATTTGGTTGGATTATACATCTACCTTGCTCTTAAAATCTTGGGGTGTGGTACTGTTTCCCATTTTCATGCTGAAAAGAAGAGTTGTTATTTCCAAGCCTATCAAGAATATGCTGGTAAAAAGCTATAAACCATAATTTCATAACCCTTTATTGCCTCAAGGTGTGTATCTAAGGGAGTGTTTCAGTAGGCTGAAGTAGTATTGACTCATTGTCTAATGGATCTACAGCAAACACTACTCCTCTGTGGAGGGCAATCTAAGGACTGTGGCCCAAAAAACAAGTAATAGCTGAAATGTAATCATCACCAGCAAGAGGATGAGTTTATGACAGGAATTACTACAGGGGAAAAAAAGTGTTTTGAACAGAACAAATACTTCCTGAAGGATGGATGCATGGCTTTGTGCTTATGATTGAGAAAGTTCAGGTTAAGTCTGCTGAGAGGGATATTTCTGCGAAATCTCTCTTGATGAAAGTCAGGTCCTTAATTTAAAAAGGCTGTCATACTGTCTGCAATCTATTTATCAAAGTAGGATGGAAGACAGTTCTCTTCAAATTTATGGCCTCGTCAGCTTGTAAATGTAGAAGTAAACTGAAGTAGAAAGTGTTGTGTTGTTTTAAAAACTGATTACTTTCTGGAAAAGACCTCTGTCTCTGTTTGCTTGTCTCATTATTGTGACAGCATTTCTGTGATAGCTTGCTGCTGCCAGTCCTTGTTAGACAGGCAAACACATAGGTGCTTTGTGGGAGCTGCTCTGTTGTCCTCTGGATGGACTTTGTCCTCTGTCTTCCCAATTTCCCTATGGTGGGCTACTGCAAACTTAGCACTGGGAAATTCTCGATTTCAAAGATGAGAGTCTTGTAATTATGGCTTCAATTTTCATCTGCCAGAGAAGCCCCACAGTCTTCATCTACCCCAAAGGTGTGAGATGGGGTCTATGTGTACTAACATTTTGATGCTTAAATAATCCAAACTACTACTGACTGAAATCCTCTCTGTAATCACTGAACTGCCTTTGGAGACTGATCTGTCTGGTTCTATCACAGTGGTTGTAAAGTGACAGGCTCAGGTGTTTAAACTCAAGTGAAAGCAGTGTCACCTATTTTACTCAGATCTTACTGGAAAGGGTTCTGGCCAGGCATAGAGGACCAGATGTTCAGAGGAGCTCAGCTCTCAGGTTAGGCACTTAAATGAGGTCAGTTTTTCACTTTTGTTTCCCTCAATGTAAACTAGAGGGAGATCAGCAGAGCTGAAAAGTGCAGTTTACTAATTTCAGCTCAATGTCAAAAATAAAGCAATGTCAAAAATACAGCAATGACAAAAGGATCTGCATGGCTTAGGAAATTGCAGCATTTTACCACCATTGATCTCAAGTCAGGGAAAGAGTTGAAATGCATCAACAGAAAGTTCATAGAGCACAGAGGTTTTTTACTTCATCATTTTGCAGTGATAACAGAATATTTCAACATCTCTAAATTTTACTCTTGGTTTTGTTAATCTCTTAGGGGCTGCAAGGCTCATATGGGGAGGCAGTTCCAGAGTATTTTGTGCCTCTATCCTCCATTTCTCACAGCCAAGATTAGCAGATGGTGCTCACTCTTTGTGGTCCTTCTCTCTGTCCTGTTCAAAGAACAAATGCAGAACTGGACCTTCAGAGAATGAAAACAGCCACTGTGACAAAGATGATAAGGGAAAGTGCTCAATTTAGTGCCTATGCTAGACCAGCAGGTGAACTACTTGCTGGAAAACAAGCTAAGTGGGATGGACTGTAGTTACAAATAAATTACTGCTGGTGCTTGTACGGCAAGTTTGGAAACTTCTCATAGCACCTGCTTTTTATTATGCTCCTCTTTGAGTGTTGGACACATGCCCTGACTTACACAAGCACATTTTGTGTTCCTTTTCATCAAGCAAACAAACAAGGAAGACTGTTTTGTTCTATACAGGAAACAAAATCTGCATCAGTACTGTAAAAAAGCAAGGAATGCAAAGTGCACCCAGCCTTTACCCCCTGGCAACCACCTTTCAAAAGGGATTGGATTCTTACGCACACAGAACTTTGGAGGATGTCTTCAACCCTAAGTTGGTTTGTCAGGTCTGTGAATCCCACCAAACCTCACTAGAGATGGACCATGTTTATAGCAGCCCCTTCCTTCACACATGCAGATGTCCTCAGCAGACAGCTGCTGCAGGAGAAAACAGGGTACAGGATTTGTGGCACCTAGGGAAGGGGTGTCCCCCTGTCCTGCTGCTGGGGGGAAGCAGCCACTGAGGAGGGAGTGGATGTGGAATTTGGGGTGAATATCTTCTCTAGTCTGCATGGGAAGGGCTGGCAAAACCTGTCACCTGGAACTAGTTGTTCTACCAGCTCTGTGCCCCCTTGGAAATGATGCATTTAGGAGAAGCTGAATCAAAAAAGAGCTTTTGCCAGAAGACTGAGATGCTATTTTTTTTTCCCTCCACACACCATCAGCAGCTAGATATGCTAAATTTGCTGTGTGTAAGACCACAGTACAACAATAATTGTTTTCCTACTTGCATAACAGGTTGGAACCTTTAGAAAGGGGAAGATGGATGCTGGGGTGCTGGGTATAGCACAAGGTCTTGGTTCTAGCTTTTTAAAGTAGAAGAAAGTAAACATTGCTCCCATAAAAAGTAAGGTTTTAAATTCCTGTACACTACATATAACTTCTTTGCATCAGTGGATAGGTAACTTATATCAACCTGTCAATACCCAGTTTGGGGGGCTGTCTATTAAGGTGATTTAGCTAATAACTTTAAATTATTTTTTACATTAATAGTTTGGGGTTTTCCACAAGGTATTTCCATTTGATTTTGTGTTGTTTCCTTGAGCATTAATAAAAATTGATTCAGGCAATAAACTTTGTGGTGGCAACCCAATAAATAAGAGAGACCTTGTGAAGTGGTAGTGAAATAGGAGACTTATTGTGAATTGCTTGAGCAACAACTTTCCCCTTCAGGTGCCAAACCATCAACAAGTAGCCCTAACTTATGTGCAATAGCCACACTGTTGTAAGGTAAGGACCGGCTGGTTTTCCTTCCAACAAATCTAATAAGATCTTGTTCCTTCTAAGAAACTTCTTTGGCACGAGTCTGTCATTCAACTGCTTGTCAGCTGTCTCTGTATTTATGTTAGAGAAGTGGGTTCTGGAAAACTGAGGTACTAGACTTTTCCTCCCATTTTCTGTTTCAGAGAAATGGATGATTAAATGGGGAAAGTGCTCTGTGACAGGGTATGGACAAAAGAGCTGCACTACGAAAAAAATGTGCTGAAATTATAAGGTGCTGCACACTTGCCTTGATCTAGAGCTCCTGAATTCTTCAAAATCACACCTAAGAGAAGAAAAGTTGAAATGCAAGCAAACAATTAGGCAGTGACATTTTCACCTGAAATGCTGACTCTTACCAGGAAGTCTGTTTCATGAAATGCTGCACTAAAGTGCTGGCTTAGTCCAAATGAGAGGTCTTTGCTGTGAAGGTCAAAGCAAAAGGAGTGGCCATGTTGCAGAGAGTCTGGACTGAGTACGAGACTGGATTACAGAAGGGTGGATAGGTCCAAGCAAGAGATAAATTTGGATGGTATGGTATCCAGTGGCCATCCTGCCTTCTCATTCTCAGATGGTGTGTTATTATCTAGTCAAGGAGAATTCTGGGAAGGATTTCTAGTGAGATTATCAGTGACGTTTAGCAAATATTTACATCTGCTTTCAAAGACAAGAAAGGACAGAGAGGAATTTTTTTTATAAAGTGAGGGATTGAAGCCCCTGTTTTTATTCCAAATGGCAAATCTTGGGAAATTGTTTGTGCCAGATGTGTGGAGTTTCCCTTTCTACAGCATTTTTGTGCTTTATAATTATTTTCTCCCATGGGAAATGATTGATTCTTTACAAGAGTAAGTCAAAAGGGTGTTTTTCCTGTTTGTCCTGGATTCTGCTGGGATGGAGTGGGGGAAGATGAGCAAGTGGATGTGTGGTATTAAATTGTTGGCTGTGATCAAACCATGACACTGCTGAAACTCTGATAGTAGGAGTAATGCCTGGTTTTCTACTGATGCTAGATGTGATGAAGTTGAAAGTTAGTGCTGCTCTTTGAGGGAGCTGGTATACTGCATCAAAAGTCCTGCAGGGTTCTTTGAAAATCCCTGCCAAAATTCCTTCAAAAAGTATTTACATAGTGTGTACATCAGTGATTGGCACCCATGAATGAGATCACTGGTTCTAACGCTAGTTAAAACATTATAAATAATTCTGTTATCAGGAGAGATGTGTTTTAATATTCAAGAACAGTTTAAACTTTCTAACATTTGCTTTAAAATTCTTAAGACCACTCTCTTAATACTCTGTGACATATCCATGAAGTGTTGCCCACCCATTTGTGGCGCTAGTCCTGCACAGGATGACTTACCGGGTTTCAGGTTTCTATGATGCATAATAGAAAATACTAATTTTGGGGTAGGGTTATAGGTCTAGCTGAAAGTTTGCCAGCAAATGCTGTTTGCATTTTGACTGTGTAAAAACATGCTGGCCAATGGCTCCTAGGAGGAGGCCATCCCTTTGGATGAGGGAGTGTGGAGCAGAACCTGTGCCTAGCTCCAGACATCAGCTGGACATCTTAGAGCAGACTCAGGGCTGGAAAGAGTAAGAGAGGAGAAGCTGCTCTGGAGGCAGTGGGAGGTTGGGAGCTGTTTGCAGCCCTACACTATCTGAACAGAGGAGGAAGAGCTTACCCCAGTGGTAGACATAATTTCCAGTCACCTCAACCAAGCTCTGACTACAAAGAGACTGGGAATCTGTGATTTGAGGCTTACACTGCCTTAATGTAACAAGCCTAGTGGAAAGTCTACAGCCATGGATATGGCCTGTGGTGCTGGAGAATATTTAAGGCCATAAATATTTCACTTGAGTCAGAATCCACAATGGAGTAGCCTGGACAAGGGAGCATTTCTAAAATGAAAAGAGCTGAGATAAGGTAAAAATGAAAAGAAAAAAAAATTGTATTTTTAAAAATGAGGTGAAGGGAATGAGTTGATCTGTATAACGACAAAAGCACAAAGGACTTCAGAGCTCTGTGGGCTTGCCTTGAGAGGCAGAGGAACAGCAGGGTTTAAGGATGTCGTAGCCTAGCAAAGGCTTTACATCCATTTTTACTTGGGAGAGACTTTTCTGTTTTCTGGCACGGAAAAGAGGTGACGGTGAGTTATTACACAGGTTTAGAAACACTGACTTGGTGGGACTTGTAATGGCTTGTGGGGACAGGCAGCAGGGAAAGAGTTGGAAAGCTTTGCAATTAGGAGCACCCTGTATGTGAAGAGTCTTGTCTAGTGGAGACCCAGCCCCGTTTTCAGCTGCACCTCTTATATCAAACAAAACAGAGTTAAAACATCAAACATCCAGTAATAAAGACCTTTTTGTCCTCCTTATCTTGATCCTGGAAGTGGCAGTCAGCTTTTGTGAAACTGGTAAGGAAGAACCACTCTGGTTCTGGGTTGTTCCTCAATGTATTGCCAAGTGTCTAGAGAGTCGAGTGCAGCTTGGAGTAAAATAATTGTTTTGAAAAAAATTAGACCTGGTGTAGTTTTACATCTCTTTGAAGCTGTTTTCTTGTGGTGGCTGGTCACAAATCAGATTCTTATCATCTGAGAAGGATGTCTTCCCCACATGGTTTTTAACTACAGAAGATATTGGTTTCCGATAGTGAGGGGAGCACAGATGCATGTGCTTAGGTCATGCAGCAGCCAACTGTGGCAGTCTAAACGTGGCAGTGTGAGGCACTGAGAAGTGTTGGTGGGAGACAGCCTGTGGTCCTGGTGCTGGATTTCCAGAGCTTTTGCCTTTAGCTAGGAGAGGATGAATTGTGATGCTGAATTTCACATCTTTTATCTGAGTGGAGAACATGTAATTAATCTTTGCATGGCAACCTGTCCTATCCATCTACAGTCTTGCATGTGCAGAGCAATATCTTCCTTTGCAGTAAGAAAATGTTACCCATTTGTACTTATGGAAAAAGAGTGAGAAACATGCAGACTCTGTGAAGAAATATAGTTAATGCCCTGACATTTGGTAAATTGGAGAGGCAAAGTTCTGCCTGTCTCCTTCTGGACAGTCCCAGGCATTGGTCACCCTTTCCCCCTCCTTTCCCCTCCTCTCCCCCCAGTACAGTGCTGACAGGGGGGCAGATTTCAGCTTGGACAGTCTCTTAAACTGGTCATACCTTTTGCACTTCTTTATAGTAATCTTATCAGTGACCATCCTACCAGCCCTAGTGTTTCAGTTCAGGGTGGGAGGGAAAGTGTCTTCCTAGTCAGCAATATCGCTAGATGAAAGAGATTTTGAGGATGTCAGTTTGCACAAAATACTTTCTAGGAGAAAATCAGGAAAGGTTCTGTTTTGTGAAGTTCACCAAGCTCCTCCTGGCCATTTCAAAATGAACCCTTTGGGTCCCCCCCAAGCCTTTTTATAACTATTTCTCTTCACTCCTCAAAGAATAGTTCTAAACTTTTTTTTTTACTCTTAAATGGAAGCCAGGATTATTGTTATGTTGAAACAGAATGGTTTGGTCATTGTGCTAGTCCCTGGAATTCCATTTGGAAGAAGCTTTGATGGGATTTTTCTACTTGGTGGGAGAGTAAGGTGTCAGCATTCCATGCTGAACTCACTCTGCTCCCTAACAAGTGTCTGCAAGAGGGCTGTGTCTCACTGTGCTTATACTTCCTTGCCAAGACCAGATGCTTCTTCTACAGGGAGAAGAAAAAGGACAATACTGTTACCAAATATTCACTGTTTGCTTTCTTGAAAACAAGTGCAACTTGCCAAGTGGCCTTTGGGGTAAATATTGACACAGTTAAGCTCTCTGCGGTTTTCATTCTGCACTGTACGTGTCTAAAACAATATTGCAATTTAATGACTAATTTTCTATGGTATAATGTAGACATCAGGGCAGTTCTTAGTTTTTATTTGTTTACCTGTGACAACCCAGCTACAGACTTATATTTGCAAGGTACTGAATGAGCTCAGGGTACTTTTTATAGGGGTTGTTATAATAATATAGCTTTCATATAAGAATACCTCACTCTTTTCTTGCAAATCCTGAATAGATTTCAGGGCACCCAGTTGTATCGCTTTTAAAAAAAAACAACCAACCATTAGACTGCCCTCATGCTTTCTGAGCCCTGTCTCTTTAGGGTTACAGGTATTGATTGCATTGGGCAAAGTACATACTTGCTGTTAAATAATTAAAGGCCTTTTTTTTTTCTTAAACCAGTAGAGAATACTAAAATTTAGGCTCCTTTCTAGCAAGTTTTCCTCCTCTGTATCCTGCCCTTCCCACAGGCACTTTAACAGTTCAGCATATTTTCAGTCTTTGGGATTTTATTGCTTTTATATTAATACATCTCTTTGCCAATTCTTTAATTGCAAATATTCTCAGCACCAAGGAATTCTGCAAATAACACACCCTCAGCCATGCAGTCACCTCTTTTCTGACTCCAGGAGCTGGCCTGTATGAGTGCAAATGCATCCTTTTCATCACTGTCAGGTCTCATAGTAAGCACCTCGATTTTCCATGTTCAGAAAGAGGATGGGCAAATATTTGGGCTGCTTAGCAGCACGAATCTTATCTTTCCTGTGAAGCTGAGCAATTTAGGAGATCTGAGTGCTCTGTTTAGGTAGATAAATGGAAGCTTAGCAGTTTATTTCTTCTCCCTCCCCATCAATATTTGTCTCCACTTAAAGGTGTGAGCCAAAATGAACATGTGAGGGTGCGCAGAAATATTTCATTGGCTGTATTTGGATCAAAACTACGTGGGAGAGTTTGGCAGACTAGCAGATGTCTGAAATTATTCCTCTGCTATGGTGTTTTCTCGATTAGGATTTCTATCACATTACAAGAACCAAAACCAAAAAAGAAAAAGGCATACACTTTAAAAATGCCAGAAACTTAAAAAAACACCCAAATGTGTTTTTAAAGGCATGCAATTAAAAGGCATGAATTGCCTCTCCTAAAGTGGAAAATCTGTGTTAAACTTGGTTGAAGTTTGGCAGTCTTCAAGCAAGCGAGATACACATTAAAATATTTTCTGTCATTCCACTCCCAGGTTATGATGCACCGGTTAATCATGAACGACATGTGGTTTCACTGGAGATGGTTTTTTTCTTTCTTTGTGTTCCTCAATCTCAGAATAGATGTTTAAATGAGAAGTTCACACTAGAAAAATTTTGCTGTTTAGCAGCAAAGGCCAGCAATATCCTGTTTGAAGTAGTCATAGTTCCTGGAGACTTTGATTTCAGTTTGACTCTTGAGCATTTGGGATGCTGAACGATAGGGCTTCAGGTCACTTCTGCAAACATCACCTATGTTCTTAGTTCTTGTTGCTTAGATTGTAAAAGCAGTCTGAAAGCTTTTGTAGCTGACATTACTTAAATCTTAGGCTGGGAATTAGCAGTTTGGAGCTTTGCTCCTAACTTTGCCACTAATTGGCTTTTACAGCCAGGCATTACCTACCCCTTTTTGGTCTTGTTTCATTTTCCAGGCATTAGCTAATGGCACTACAGGGACTTCTGAGCTCCCTGTACTTACACAGAGTGCTTGGTGCTCAGCACAGCATGGTCCATTTTCAGCAGCTCCTCTAGATTGTACAGTAATATATAATATATATAATGTATAATATAATGGTCCTGATGAAAGCAGCGGGGTGGAATAGTAACATTGTTGGCTTGTGGAGCTCGTGGACATGCTTCCTTTTTGCAAGATAACTTCTCCAACATGCAGTGTTTCATGCTTTCTTTCAATCACCTCTGTCAATGCCATTTTAGAAGAGGTTACATGACCAGCAGACATGTTCCTCTGAGCATGTGTGGGTAGTGAAGACATGCTGCTGTAAGATAATAATTATTTTTGAGATAGTAATATCGGAGTTCATCAACAAGGCTATTCTAGCTTTGGAATAAGTTGGTGTACACATTCTGACTTCTGGGTGAAAAGTCCCATTATCAAAGATACATTTTGGGATTGCCTGTTGCAGAAAGTAAAGAAGCAAAACAGAGAAGTATTCATTGCAATTATTCTTTATTAAATATTTCATTTTTAATACTGAAACATCTTATGTTTTTCTTGCATTTAACACTAAAAATTATTGAAAAGTGGCATGTAACAACAACCATAGGTTAATCTCATTTCTTTTCAATTGGCTATAAAAATAAAATGTGATTGATGGTTTACTTGAAGTATGTGTGGGGTGTGCTCAGGGTTATTTAGTTGTGTTTTCCAGGAAAATCAAAATCAATTGTTTGGTTGTCTTTTATTATGTGTTTTTTCTTATCTGATTAGTCAGATGACCTTGCTGTCTGAGTTTAAAAGACTACCATTGAAAACAGAATAAAAAAGGAAGGAAGGAGTAGAAGATAAGAAAGTGATGTTTGCTGGTAGTTGTATTTTGCACATATGTGTATATAAGGGGCCTTTTAGCATAGTTATCTAGTGATGAAGATCTTCAGGGAGTTTTTCCCCTGTATGTTAAGAACTATGTCTGGAAAGCATGCTGACTGTGCTTTTCATACAGCTGAGCAGCCATGTTGTGACATGTATTTAAAACATTTTCAAATACACAAAGCATACAAAACTTTGCTCTTAATACATTGTTATTTCTATAAGAAAGTTACCATGTTCATCTACCATTGCAAACCAGACTGTTGTCCGAAGACTGTGGGAGCAGGAGGGAAGGAGAGGAGATGTTGAAGGAGAAAGTCATATCAATACCATAAATGAGAAATGTGGGCAGTGCAAAGAGAACCTGTAACAGAGTTGACATTGAATAAACATTGGAAAAAATATTTCCCCCATATTAAAATAGCTTAAAAGGTTCAGAATTGTTTGGTGAAGAATTCAGAAAGAATCCAGTAAGAATTCATGAAAATACGTGGATGTATTAATTGTTTTGCTATGAAATCTTGGAAAACTGAAGATATCACATAAGTGTCTGAAAAAGAAGTTTCTATACTCATCTAAAATGTTTGGATATCTTCTGCCTTTAAAATACAAAGTAGGCAAGAGACAGCCCTTCTTGGTCTCACAGGTGTAATCAAGCAAGGCTTTTGGCTGTTCTACCTCGTAAATCAGAGCACTTCCCCATTTGCAAGTGTATAAATATCCCTTATGTTGCAGCTGACTGATGCTTTCCCTCCCTTCATGTTTCAATAATGCATATCATGGGTATCTAGTTCTGCCTTTGGGAAGCTTCTTAATAATTTCTTTGCTCTGAAACAGAGTCCATGCTTTAGTTCCCTTGCTTCCATCCCAGCCTGATGCCCATGGCATGCCTTGCCTATATTTTTCCATCACACTGGGCCAGGTTGCATTCCCAAACTTGACAGTATTTTATCAAACACACTGTCCTGCTGACTTGAAAGGATTTGATTTGTTGTGGTGGCCCTTGGGCTTTGAAGAACAATATTGTATTTCTTTTTCATACCTACCTTGCCTGTTTTTAAAAATGAGGAAAAGAAAACCAATCTATTAGCACTGCAGGTTCCCTGCATATCCAGGGAGTAAAACAGGGGTGCCACTTCCTCGGGAGCTTTTTATTTTTTCTCAATTTTTTCTGTCTTCACTGTTTTCCCAGTAGCCTGCTCTGTTTTGCTCAATAGGTCTTTAGTGTTCAGCTTCCCTCTCCCTCCCATGAGTTTTATGCATGTTATTTAAAGACTGATTTCCAAGTCCCGGAACTTCATAACAGCTTTGTAGCCAGTAATACAAATTATGTTCTTTAAAACAAATTATTGATGGCAACCAGAAAGAGAAGTCACATTTTGTGTCTGTTTTCAGGTAATTCCTCAATAATTTCTTTTTTTCTGAGATTGACTTAGCTTAACTTTTGAACTGGCAGAACATGGTGATGTTTTTAAAAATACACAAAGCACTTAAGGAAGGTAGCAATGTGGGGCAGCCCATACCAGGTTAAGACGTGCAGAGACTGACTGCAGTGCAGAGTATAAATGAAAAGAGAGCCTGGATTGAAGGGAAACTTGGGATGGGAATACACACAACTCTAAAGCCAGAAACTTAGTGCTTTATTTCTGCTTCTTCACTGTGTTATAAGTGCTTCAGGAGGAGGAAATGGCTGGAAAGATTCCCGCCCCCATAAGCAGCAATGCTGTAGATCCAGAGGGTCCTCAGTGTGTCTGTTCTCTGCTTTTCTACAGGCACAGAGCATTTTACAGATGCTGTTTCAGCAGCACTCCTGTGAGGCAGCTAATGCTGGTTTGCCTTAGGTGAAGTGGGAGCCTGTATCCAGCCTGATAATGCAAGTGGTGTAGAGGCAGCAGCACAGATGGAATTGGACTTGCTTTTGTTTCTCAAGAGTAACAGCTTACTCCCATTTCCCCACCAAATGACTCTTGGTCTGTGGTCTCCAGGCCCGGAATTAGAAAGATGTGATCCCTGGCATGCCTGGAGCTCTGGTGCAGGGTGGACAATTATTCTGTTGTGTATCCATACACGGAATGTCTGCCAAGTTCTCTGCATTCATTGGCTTTCTGACTGAGTTGGCCACATTTCAGATGCCAGGGTTTCCTCCAGACAGAGCAAGTAGGAAGTGAAGTGATGTTTCTTGGTCAGTATAAGAGCTCAAGGACCTGATTTCAGTCTCTTTTATAGAAAGCAGCTGAATTGCTCAAAGAAGCCATCCTAGACGAGACAGGAGGCAAAATGGGGAGAAAGATGGAAGAAGGCTTCAAGTAAGAAGCAAAAACTTGATGGTACATATTAGAGACATGTCTTCTCCCTCTCTTATACTGAATGACATAAGGAGCTGCTTGCAGCCGAAAAGAACCGTAATGCCTCATTCACTTTATAAATCTGGCCCTTCGGTGTTCATAAATAACACCCAAGCAAAGCTCTATAAGGAATGTTTTCCACCACTTTTTAATAAAATCTGAGACCATAAATGTGCAACCCATAGCAAAATTTTATGCCAGCTGTCACTGCTATAGACAACTCAGCAGGTAGAAATGTAGCTCAACGGTGCCATCCTTGATCCTCTCTCTAGATGGAAGAATTTTGCTCATTTATAAATAGGTGGACAAAGCCCAAATTCCCTGAGGAAGAATGAAATTTAATAGTGGGAGAGCTTTCTTGCTCAGAGCCTAAGGCACCTCAGACAGAGGCTTTTCCTGTGTGCTTGGGCTATGTACAACTAAACTCCTCCAGGTTGTCTGCAAGTCCTCTCTTTTTTCCCACACACTAATAATGTCCAACAAAACCTTTCATCTCTCTTTCTGAAATTTCTCACTTAATTCACTTGTGCCTTTCCTGTCCTTCCTCTTGGCTGTCCCGAAGCTGAACTATGGTTGTTACTCTTGCCAGCTGTAGTGAGGCTTGCTGGAAGCTGAACAGTATTTATATGGTTTCTACTTAACTGTGTAATTTTTAGATATGCTCAAGTGCATTAGAAGCCAGTCATATTAAAAAATAAAAGCCATTTATGAAACTGGGAATTAGAGCCTTTTAAAATGTTAAACCAAATCCCTGTTCAGAAAGGGATGGAGTAAATATAACTTCATAACCAAATCCCAAAGGTCAAATTTTTTCCACCATTTTTTTAAGGCTTTTCTCCTGCTTCCTTAAAAGAGAGATGTTATTTCTTTTCCACAAGAGTGAGTGTTTGTCTATGGCAGCATTCAAGGATTTTAATGATCTTAACATTAGACAACATGATATGTGACGGGACCTTTCTCCTGGGTCGTCTTCCAGAATTTTTGCTTCATTCTTTGCACATTTAATCTCCTGTTCATTTTGGCTGAGAATATCCAATGCAGCTGTGTTTAACTCAATACTTGTGTCTGCTCTAGAAAGCACAGGAAAATGCCAGAATTTACTTCATGAACTTGAGTTGTCCTTGCTAGGGGAAGTTTTGACATCTCCTTTTGGTCCCTGAAACAGATGAAACTTTTGGATGCTGGTGGTTGGTTGCTCCAGAGACATCAGTGCAGTGTTTCAAGGGGGACAGAAGGGAGGGTCATCTGAAGGATGGTGTCTCCCTCTGAGAAGCTTTGAGATGGTGCAGTATTGTGGGGTGCCACAGAAAAGTTTTGTCTGGATGGCAGAGGAATTTGCTTCCAAGTTATCCACAGGTGAATTGACTGAATTTTGCATTACTTGGTTTTTCTCCAAGACTCCCAAAACTGGAATTTTATGTGAGACTGGCAGCTTTTATTTGAAAATATTCTATGGCATGATTTTGACTGTTGCCCTCTTCCTATCTACTGATGGAAGAAACATGGGAAGGGTGAAACATGAATAAGAACGGGGAGACAACTAAAACAAGCAAGCATCCCATTACTTTTTTATGGTTAAAAATTTTTAAGCCTGCTGTGTGTATTCTTGGAACCAGGCCCAAGGTCTGTGAGCTGAGTGTTGGCAGCACTGCAGCTGACATCCTGCTCTAAGTGCCGTCCTGCATTCTCTCTGTGTTAATCTGACACACGAATGTTTAAAGCCAAGGGGACCATTATCACCACCTGCAGAGCACAAATGAAAGACCTTCACTCAGTAGTTCCTGCACTTATTATTAACTGGGCAATGGAAGGGCTGTTAAGATAGAGATGAAATACAGACCATGACTGTTTGGGATTGGAGTAGGAAAAGAGAGCAAATCCTTTGGATAGACACTGGACTGTCGCCTGTATATATTCCTGTAAGCCAAATGTATGCATTGGAATGTGTTTTGACTGGAAAGTGTTTTTCCTAGAGCTGCAAAATGACATATAAAATAGGATTGTATTGCATAAATGGAAACATTAGGAGGCTTAGAAAGCCGTTTGGCAAGCAGATGTGTGGAGTTCTGTTTTATAGATCTTGCCAATGTTATTAGGAAGCTGACATCTAATAAAACTTAATTCCATAATATTAAAATACTCACTTATTTGCCATAGAAAAAGCATCACTTTGTGAGAGAAAAGGGTGGAGGGGAATGTTCCTGGTCACTAGGCAACGTGTTGCCACATTTCTACATTAGTGCAAATGAGACATTTACCAGGTGAACATGGATGAAATATTGTGATTACAGGAGGAAATTTCAGCTTGAAGAAATTATCATATGCAGATAAAATACAAAAAGAATGGCAATGAGAGCACTATTCATGTGATGGGGCAGGAAAGCTGTGACACATAAAACTCTAAAAGGCTGCAAAGCTCTCTTAAGGGTTATAGTCAGGCAGTCACTCTTGCCTGTATTGCAGAGAGCATCATCGGTTCTGGTCTTGTGGGAGGCGGGCTGCATAACCAAAGCTGGCCTCACAAGGCCTGAAGATCTTACTGGTGAAAAATATAGAGAACTGACTTGCTTTGGCAAGTCCTTAGAGAAGGTTTGAAATCAAAGCAATTTGAGCTGAAGGGTAGCAAGCACTGTGAGGGGGTTGACCCAACTTTTCACAGAATCACAGCAGGGGTAAGGCTGGTAGGGACTCCACCTCTCTGGGCAACCTGATCCAGTGCACAGTTACCTACACAGTAAAGAAAGAAGTTCTTCCCCATGTTCAGGGGGAACTTCCTGTGCATCAGTTTCTGCTCATTGCCTCTTGTCTTATTGCTTGGCACCGCTGAACAGAGCCTGGAAACATCCTCTTGACACCTCCCTTCAGGTACTCATAGACATTGATGAGGTCCCTTCTCAGTCATTTCTTTAAGACTGAGCAGGCCCAGCTCTCTTAACCTGTCCATAAGGAGAGATCCTCTTGTCCCTTAATTGTCTTTGTCACCCTCCACTGGACTCACTCCAGGAGCTCCCTGTCTCTCTTGTCCTGAGGAGCCCAGCACTGGACACAGCGCTCCAGGTGAGGCCTCACCAAGGCTGAGTAGAGGGGCAGGGTCACCTCCCTCGACCTGCTGGAAATGCTCTTCCCAATGCACCCCAGGATACCATCGGCCTTCTTGGCCACCAGGGCACAGCTGGCTCATGGATGGCTTGTTGTCCACCAGGAGATTCTTCCAAGATCTCTGAAAAGGCTAACGTTAGCTCTCCTGAAATCCATGGTTGTAATCTTACTTGCTGCCTGCTGACCTGATACTGAACTCCGCAATCCCATGATAACTGCAGCCAAGGCTGCTCCCAACCTTCACATCTCCAAAAAAGGCCTTCCCTGTTTGTTAGTGTGAGGTCAAGCAGCACCTTGTTATTTCTTAGCAAAATTTTTATTTTAAAGCCACTACTATGAACTGCTTGAATAGAAATATTTTTGTTTTCATTTTCTCTTAGAAGCACTGTTTTAATTTAACCAATTTGCCCATCCTTAAAGGTTGAGCGCACACTACTTGGTAGGTTGAAAGGTCTAAATCTCTGAGCCTGATTTAAACAAACATCTTCTACAATGTGTGGTTTGTCAAGAATAAGCAACTCTCCAGTACAGTAGGAAGGATTTATTGTAGTCATGTGGATTATTTCTATAACTTCTGGGTTTTGTGGCTCATTCTCAACTTATGTTGCCAAAGATAACACTCCACACTATCATGCACTTGATATATGCTCCTTTGTGTATTATTTTGATGATTACATGGTGATAGCAGATTCTCAGTAACAGCCAAATATCAATAGTATTTATACTTATAGACATATCCTGGCCCAGGAAGAGAAATGCCCATGAATTTTCTTCTTTGTCTAGTTGCAAATGGTACAGTAGTTAGAAACTTAAACAGTATCTTCTAAATTAAATTCCTCTTGAGTGAAAACATTATTTACTGGCATTTAGATTTCATCATGCTGTTTTCATATAGTCTTTACTCAGTTTACATTTATTTACATTGGTGCCAAAAACACTTCTTCAGAGATCCACAGTGCATAACAGCTTAGGATGGCTGGCATAACTTTAGCTTACAAATTAGTATTTTTCTTCTCTCCTCAAATTACGAGTCTAATTTCAATTTCTCTGCTGTGGATCCAGTGTTAACCAAATAGCACACGAGCTCAGTGATGTGTTTATTTAACACGCAAGAATGGGAGCCACAGCTCTGAGCATTTAAAACATTTTCTCTGGAAGTATCCATGTGATATCTTGTGGCTTTCACCTCTTCAGAAGCATGTCCCCTACCTATTTTTTTTAAGGAAGATTAAACTATCCCTTTCCTGTATCTGGGGAAAGTGTGTGCATGCCTGCAACTCTCATACTCTGCCACATACGGAGCCACAGGATAGGGGAAAAGGGTTTTGTTCCTTTCCTCTGGGTTCCTCAGCACTGCCTTTGTTCTCTGTAGTGATGAAAAACCACCTTGCTCTGCACAGTGCAGTGATGTGATCTCCCTATCTCCTCTGAAGGCTGAGGACACTACCAGATGTGCTGTGTGGCCCACCCTGTGAACCTTCTGCACAACCTTCTTGCCACAATATCTGGACTGATATGCCAGGGAATGAGGGGGGCACTGGCTGTGGTACCTGCTGCTCCCATCACCTCTGTGGCTGTGCCTGTCCTCTCCTCCTGTATCTCAGCCACTTTATCTGCTAACTGTCATCACCCCAAACTGGCAAGGAGACCATCAGCACTGGAGAAGTCTTACTGCTGCCAGGTATTTTTGTTTGCCTCCAGCAGAAACATGTTTCTGAAGGAAGTTCAGCGAACTTTTCCAGAGAATGGCTGAATAAACGGTGACAGAAACAAGAGCTGATATAAAGTAATTAGCATTAAAGCAATCTGAGAGCCTGGATAGAAACCTTCTACCTTAATTTAGTATGAGAATGTACATTTATAAGGATTTCCAGATAGCATCAAGCTCTTAAGATGAGGTAAAGTGTTGACAGTGCTTAAGAATAGGAGGAGAGCTGCACAGTCAATGTACTAAACTGAAGAGGTGCCAGTTCATTGATTTGATCTGTCACTGCCTAATTAGCTTTATATTTAAAATAGAAAATAAAACTCAAGTCTGCCTGTGAGGCAAAAATCCCCGTTCTATGAAGAAAACAGGTCAGAAATTGGGCAGGAGTGGTGGAAACAGGGATGGTGCCTTAGCAGAGGGACTGCTAACATGCTAAGGACAATAAAGCCAAGGAAGCTTCATGGATAATGAGAAAATTACTGTTGTATGACAGTTCCTAACTAAGAAGCTTTGGGAGGCAGGCTGGATGAAAGCATTGCAGACATGCATCCCCCATAAATGGATTATTCTGTGCTGTCAATCATGTTGGGTTTGTGCTTTACCTGTGAAGCAGAAATGTACTACTGTGACCAGATTCAGGACACCTGATGAGTGTAGAACATGCTTAATATATTCTGGCAGTCCCTGTGTTGAAAAGCATGTGAGCCATATAGAAAATTAAGCTATGTCAAGTAATTATGAGCATTATTATTATGGTTTCAACAAAACAGAGATGCTTTACTCAAGATGCATTTTAAACACAGTATAAATCTTTCTTTCAAAACTGGGTTGGAAATACTTGATAATCTGGTATCTAATCCAGTCAACTGTTAATTTAAGACTATTTTCAAGTCTGAACATTCAGGAAATCTTCATGACAGAGATTGCTGGTGGAATCCTGACACTCCTATTTCTCATCTCTAGGCCCTGCAGATGATGATAAATCTTTCTCAGAACTCCCTGTTCTGCAGCCTTTACCCAGTAAGCCTGGGCCCTTGCATGAGCCCTGCACTTGTGAAGAGGTCTGTTCTCCTCTTGAGCTTATTGGAGGGTCAAGATTTAATTTCAGGAAATGTGTGTTTTTCATTTAGTGTATTATATGGAAAGGGGCTAGGTGTGGTCTGTGCGCCTTTGAAAATCCTATTCAAATGATCTCCTGCTTGGGCAGCCCTAAAAGCTCAGCATGTACAAACACGAATTCAGAACTTCTGAGAGGTTGAAAGCTGCTGCCCTGCTCTGTTAATCCTTTAATCACTGAGCAGAGAACATCTGAGCACTGTTTCCCAACCGTTGATTTGAACTACAGAGCAAAACTCTTAGAATCCCCTGAGAGGTGTATCCATGGAACTGAAACCATCACCATCCTGGAGCAAATATATTCTGAATTATTAGTTTCACTTCTTCTTGTATGTGATCTGAGAAGAGTTACAGTTTTCTGTCTTCCCTGAATATTTTCAAGATGTTCCCAGTTTCTCAGCACTAAGGGTGCTAATATTAATCAATCCCTCTTAGCACCTTCTCCCTTTTCCATCCCTTTACAGCTGTTTTGGAGGTAATTCCTCTCCTGATTTTATTGCATTGATGTGCTTGTCTTTTTGAGTTCATCCTGCAGTAGAAATTGCTCTATGTTCAGTGTACTGCATTGTCTGTAGGTAACATCATTAGCTCAGACTCTAGTGTTACTGTTTATATCATCACATTTATTATTGGGGGAGGGGGAGAAATTGAAACAGAAGCATTTACTTTCTTATCAAATTCTTTTTGATCTAGTTACTTTGACTTTAAATGCAGGTGGCAGGAATTGTCCATCCTACAAATTACATGACCGTGGTTGGGAAAAAAATCCGTTCTCGGCTAGTGCTAAATTCTTGTTTTCCTCTCATTTATAGAATCACTGAAAAATAAAAAGCCACCAGCAGCATACAGGTGCTTTTGTATCTTTTCAGGAGGCTTCTGCTTCCTGCATCTGAGGACAGGCTTGTAGGACTGGGAACCAGATGTTACGTGTCTCCCATTCCTCATCTTCTTGTTAAACCCTTCATTTTTGCTGTACTCTGGAAATAGAAAATCAAATGAGAGGTCTGGTGTCTTCTGCTCAGACACTAAACTCTTCTTCCCAAAGCAAAATTTTGCTTTTTGGTGGACTAGGGGAAGGAGGAGGAGTGGCTCTCTCCTTCATAAATGTTCATGGTGCAAGAAAATTGACTGTCATTCCAGTCCATGCTATATGGAATTCTACATTTTCCCGAGGCTCACGTGATCATTCCAGCTTTCTCACTTGTATGTTCCCAATTCAGAGACAGCTTCACATGGCATTGCCTGTCTCTAGGTGGCCCAGTAAAGGGACAACAGCTTTCTCCTAGAATATAGATAATGTAGGGGTTGCCTCTACTCTATATCCCCAAGGATGTGCTGACACTCATTCCTCTAGAAAACTGCTCAAGAATAAATTTAGGAATTTAATTTTGTGTTTAGGAAGTCCATTACCCCTTAAAGTAGCCATAAAATGCTGACTTTTGCAAGTGGTACAATTTTGCAGCAAGGATTTCACTTCTGAATTGCTGCCTTGGTCATGGGTGATTTCAGTTCCAGTAACAAGTGTACAAAGCCTTTCTTTTGGGGAAGGGTTACCACGGTACAGAGTTAGAGAAGTTCTCAGAGTACTTCAAAAAACTGAAAATGTCTGCACCTGCTTGCAATGTGCTGTCTGTGAGCATCTTAGACAATAAGGTGTTCTGCCCTTTATTTTCTCAGGGTGTGCTTGATAACTTGTGAGGGATAAGATACTCTAAGGGAAAGTACTTTTATTTTTTTTGGATGACTCTTATGACTGTGTATTTAGGAAGGCTTTATGGCACCTATGACTTGACAAGTCTGGCCGTATTTGAGGAGTGCTATTCAGTAGCAGTAAGGTTCAGTTACTCTATTCAGCTTTTAGCACAGAGCCTTTGAGTCAAAAGTCTTCATCCTAAGGACAAGTAGTGTGAGCTCCACATGGTTTTCAGAGTGAGCTGGCTTTTTTCTGCTTCAACATCTCAAGGTTTTAAATTGTAAGTGACTAGAAAGAGAGTCTTAAAGTGTTTAGACTACTCACCTTCACATCCTGAAGTATCATATCAGCTGTGTCATGTGTGTGCTGTTCACTCAGACTTTATGTATTCTGTCCATCCACTGGAAATTTGTTGTGTATATGCAATATTATACTTCAGTCTTGGCACACAAATTGCATGTTCAGTGCCTCTTGTACAGCAGTGTGAGCTTTGCAACACAGCAAGTTTATCAGCATTAAAATATTGTTCCTCTATGACATCTCTGAAACAAGAGGGTTAAATATTTATCCTTCATTTTGAGCCACTTTGGTGAAGGTTTCTTAAGGGAAACTGAGCAAAACAAAGAAATTCAAAACAGATAATGCACTGTTCTGTACAGCTGCAAATTATATTCTCTCTCCTGGCTAGGTGGTAGGCAATACAAATGTATTCCTGTGAGCACCATGTTTTTCCTAATGCTGGTAACAACACCAACAGCTTTGCCCAGCATGCTGCACTGGTGCTGTGAGCTCACCAAAGTTTTGTTCAGTCTGGCAGCTGATAAGCATCCTCTCAGTTTGGGTACTCTTTAAAGTTATTACCACTTATAGCCATCAAATTCTGCAAGTTATGCTGGTGCTTCCTTTTGCAGGATAGCTGGCCTTCATATTTCTAAGTGCCAGAGGCTGGGCACAAGGAAAAGCGCCATTTAGGTTGGCAAGTAATGTGTGTTATTCCTTTTGGGGTCTCAGAAGGGAAAGCACAAGATGCTAATGAGAATTTATCCTGTCAGACACAGAGTGAATTTAATAGAGATTATGGACTGTGAGGCCAGAAGGGTGCAGAACTGTGTGGAACTGCTGTATGAGGAACAGATGTGGTTGTGGTTTTATACCCTGCATGTGATTTGGACAGCCTGCATGAGATTTGTGCACAGCTTGACCCAAAATTGAAGGGAAGCAATTGTATGGGCAGGCTCTCCCACACAGGGGAGAAGTGGTTACGTGGTCAAACACGCTTTCCTTGAAGCAGCAGCAGTGTTAAAACACACAGCTCAGCACACAGCCAGCATATGCCCTCACTCCTGCTGCCCAAGAAAATTAACTCACCTTTTGACAGGAGACTGGTAGAGCAGATTTGCCCAGCCCTTGTCCATCTCTTTCAGAAAGAGTCAACAGCTGGCCCTGGAGATGCAGTCCTGTAGAGATCAGCCCAAGGCCCTGCTGCTTGTCCTTCCAAAACCATAATGAGACTGCACAGGTTTGTGGGGGATCAGTGCAGCACTAATAAGGCCATAAGTCCATGGCAGCAGGCTGTCTGCTGCTGGTTTCATGGAGCTTCTTTGGCCTTTAAAAATATCTGCTCTTGCTGTTTTCTGTCCCAGCTGTAAGCCTTATGGCACTGCTGTTTCTGATCATGGTGTTTGCTTGACAGGGTGTACAAACAAACAGGAGACTTGTTACATCTTTTGACTAATTCCGTTAAAACAAAAAAAGGGAAAAAAAACCCCAAACAATAATCCTACCCCAACAAATTTTTTAAAAGGTACATAATTTCTATGTTTTCCCTTTTTTTTGCAGGATTTATGGTAAACATAGAAATTCCTCTTTCCTTTATTCTCTCCAGAAGGCAACTATTTATTGAGTCAGAGGAGCATTTTGGGAATAGGTTGTAGAGGCAGATTTAAAATTATTGTTGAAAGGAGTTGCTACTATGTTAACATCCAATTTTCTGTATGTTGGGCTTAGTAAATAAAATTCATGGTAAATTATAATAAGAATTAAGTTGAATTGAAGAGTTATAGTCACAGAACTGTTGTTCACTTCTCTGAAGACAGTATGACCCTAAAACCTCCTACTGTGGCGTGCACAAAATCATGTTTTGAGTGAAAAGCTAGTGTCTGGACTTGGATAGTTGTTGACTGTTTTGCTCAGCACTACTATTGCTACACTGGCTAGCTTGTAGACTTGGGGGGGCTGGGGTTTTTTTGTTTAATACACTATAAATAACATCAAATGAGATGAAATGGTGAGCTCTCTTTTACTCTGCATACCACCTGGAAAATGAGATCTATTAATACTATCACAAGATACCATCTCTCTCCTGAGCAGCAGTCAGAAGGAACAGCTGTGTGTTATTTCTGCCTCAGGTTGGAGCTCATTTCAATAAGCTGAGATTGGCTGCATTTTCCAAGACTCTGCTATCTGGCTCATTTGTAACAGCCATTCTTCAGAGCTCTTGCATCTGTCAAACCTCATACAAATCCTCCCCTGGAGGAAGCAGATGTTAGAAAGTTATAATTTAGCTGTTTGTTTTGCCTCTTAGAAGAATTCTGGACAGCAATCACTGTGGTCTGTTAAACATCATTAGCAAATGCAAATTGTTGATGAACCTGTATTAGTTAGCAAGTGATATTTGTAACAACTTTTCACCTCAAGAATTAGAGAAAGGGGAATAAAAACATAATCTACTACTACAAACAGCTAGAACTGACTAAGCTATAGATTCATGCACAGAGTTGAAGGATGCTCCCTAAGTTATAATGCTATAAATGTGTTGCTGGAGTCATTAGTAGTGTAGACTAAATGGAGAAATCCAGACAGTTCTGTCACCAGTGTTAGATGTGTGAATATTTTCCAGAGAGGACCTTCCCTTCATTTTTCAGGTTGGCTTTTTGGCCATCTGGTGCCTATTTTAGTGGTTGTCCTTTCCTGGGGGAGTTAGAGCAGATAAGAGCATCTGCCTGGCAGTCTGAGGGACTTATTCCAGTGGTCTGCAAAGCTCCAGAAGGAGATATGGGCATTTTATGTTGGGGCTTGGACTGGGGAGCTCTGTTTGTGTGTGTGTTTCCAGAGTTTGTTCTGTGTGTGTGCACTGTGTCATGTTGGTTTGCTTTTAAAGGTCATCTGAAAAAAAAAATAAGAAATAGCAGGGAGCAGGGAGTGTCTGTTAATCCTGACCTGGCTGCTGCCCTTGGGGATTAAGCGGATGAACAAAGAGGTATCTGTTTCAGCTAGCTGGAGTTGGGCACTGCAGCAAGCAGGATGGATTCTCTGCTGAGGCAGGTTAAGAGGGATGAGGCTTTTTTCATGCAATTGTCAGGTTTCCTCAAAAATCAAACTCTTAACGAGAAACACGAAATGCGGGAGAGGTTGCACCTAATTTGTCCTCTGGCAAATGTAGCATCTTGTTATGTACTTTTGTAAATATCCAGAAGATGTTAAAAAACCAAAATGTGTTGAAGTAGCACATTCTGCTCTGCAGTGAAATACGTGCATCATGGATTCATTAAAAAGCAGATGCTGCACACACAACCCAATTATTACACTACCTCTGCACTTCAGGCCTTGGAGTGCTGAGGTAGGGTCACAGGGCAGATTTCAATGAATTAACAAAAAAAGATCCTTCTACTCATGTCTCCCAAAATACCATACTGTCGTTGAATCTGCTTATCTCTAGTTTTGCTTTTAAAATCTTAGAAGATAGAATGTCTTTTTCCAAGAATACAACTTGTATTTTTTCTTAAAATAATGATAAAATATTCTGTCTGTTCACATGCTGAATTATCATGGATATTTTTCAAAAATAATTATGATCTGTGGCATACTTCATTCTTAATTAACAAAAAAAGGAGATGCTGCTATTAACTGCCAACACATTTTGATGTGGGGAAAATTGATTATTCATGCTACAGGAGATGAACAGGTCAGATGAGCTAAACTGTCACAACTGCAGCTGTTTCCCTTGTCCTTATTTTAGACTTAATACTGAAATAATTTTAAAAGAATCTTTTACCAATAAATGTTTCTCTGATGGATGAGAAGTGAGGCTAAAAGTGAATTGGGTAGAATCTAACCTGTTTTGCTCTGTTGCATAAGTCTGAGCAAGCTACTTTAACTTCTCTCTGCCTGGTATTTCCCCCCAGCAATTAATCCTCTCATCTAATTAGGCAGAGCTCTTTTGGGCAGAGTTTGTGGTGCATCTTTCAGGGTTCTCCATCACACTGCAGTTATCCAGGCATCAGCAGGCCCTCAGGTTGGGACTGACCATGGTGATTCTAGAAATAGGGAGTTGTCTCCCCAGGGAGATGAATGAAGCTGAAGGAAGGATAACTAGGAAGAGCAGAAGGTAAAAAATCTGTCATCTGAATGAGGTCAGCTACAGTTTTGGGGGATACAGGACTTAGTGAGGCAATTAATCCCACCATAACTGGTTATCACAAACTGCAGCTGAAATTGTCTCGCGGGTGCAGAGGCTGTTCTGGTCAGTCACAAACTTGGTCTCCCACACAAGTATCCATCATGGATCACCCATCGTTGTCCTGCTGTAGCTGTCTGAAGCTTTCCCAGTTGTTGCCTCACAGAGCAGCAGTGCTTAGGACTGTGCAAAACTCTAACCCCACCCAAATTGTTTGCCTGTGCTGGTTCTGAAGATTAATTGTCCCATCTGCTAAATCTGTGCACCTAAATTGACTTATTTTACTTTGTTCTCACTTCACTTCCAGTTACGGATGATGTTATGACTTTCCTGAGGGATTAAAAAACTTTTCTACTTCAGGTTATTTGCTTCCTATATTGGCACTCAGACATCATGATCAATTCACTTTACATACTATCTGGTATTTTACCAGTTTATTATTCCTGAAATGTGCTTGATGAAGAGAACTGCCAATATAGGGTGTCTATTTGCAGAATGGATTGACAAAACTTTTAATGGTTCCTGGAGTCTGTCTACATTTGCTTGATGGCAGAATTTATTTTGTTATTTTTCAAATATCCCTTGTAGGTGCATATTGCACTCTGCAGCATCCCAGAGCTTTAGAATCATGTGGGATTGAATTCTAGGAGATCACCTCACTTTTAAATTTATCTTTTAAGCAGAGAAAATTAAATCATAGCATTTTGTTTTAAACTGTTTATCTTGGTGCTTTTTGTTTTTTTTTTTCTTCCCACTGGGAGGAGAGTACTATTCTGCATTATTAAAGATATCTGGGTCCCAAAAACTCCTTGTATCACACAGCAGGGCTGGATAGACCTTTGTTCTATAGACTCTCAGCTGGGAGGTATTACACCTTTCATGGCTGGTGAGATGGGAGGCAGACAGGTGAAGGTGATAAAAAGTGTGAATGAATTAATGATTCCCAAAGGAATTAAGTCAAGAAAGGCTTAAAGTTGTAGAGGTGCAAAGATGCAGGATGGATAAATGTGATTAAATAAAGCTCCGGCAGTCCGCTGAGATAAGTGAGATCTTTTCTGAGGTAGAGGTTTCCACAGCCTCAAAGGGTCTGCTCAGATAATGCAGAAGCCACAAGCAAGTAACTTGAGGAAGGTATTTCCTCTTAAACAAGGGTTAAAAGGACAAATTTGAGTCAGGCTTGGCCCCTGGTATAGCTGCCATGTAGGTGTTTGTAAGCAGTGAGCACTTAGCAGGCTAAAGGCAGCATTCCCAAGAATATGGCTGCATTAACAAAGAAAAGGATGCGTGACTGCAATGCTGTGGTAAGTCTTTGCAAAATCTTACTTCATCAGCTGCTTGCAACATTTTGTAATGCATTTGCCTGCTCTGTTGTTTGTGCTGATAAGTACCACTGCAGCCCCACGTAGGCTTGGTGTGAGTGATGCTGGGAAACCACCCCTGAACCACCACAACTACTTGTGGTTTCTTTCTGAGGGGACTTGGTGTATTGTTCTGGAGCATCTGCCACAGGCCCACTAGGTCCCTTGGCATCTCAGTTCTGCCTTGTTCTCTGAGCTCAGACAGACACATCCAAATCTGCTTTGAACTCTTTTTTTTGGAAGAGAAGGCATATCACCTTGGAAATTTCTGCTTGGCTTCCAGTGGGGATACAAACTCCTCACCAGCCCTGTGCATAAGGGGACTCTGGCATCTGTATCAACATCCTGTTGGGGAAGTTTGTGTGTGCACAACATCTTGTTTGGCTTCACAGACTCCCTTGATCTTCCTTGATCTTCCTTATCCAAGATGAGATTTAATCTGCTCTGGAAAACTCATTTCTAATGCCTGGGTAGCTATCCAGTTCTGAGCTCTGGGATTAACCTAAAGTCCTAAGGGCTTGTATTAGCCATTTAAGGACAGAGACACATGTCCTGGGACACGTGGGCCTGCAGTGTGGCTAAGGCATGCTAGGAGCAGCAGATCAAGGCTAAGAATTTTGTATCAAGGCCTTAGTGCAAATATGTGTTAATAGATTTCTCAGTCATCCTTCTGTATGCATTGCCCAAAAGATTGCATCAGAAGCCTGGAGAAAACTTGACTGTGCAAAACGGGAGTTGTTAACTAGAAACAAAAGGAAATAGTCTGTCCCTAGCATTAAGATTGCTTTGATTATTTAAGCATGTTGTGTCTAGGAAGCAATTTTCAGCTTCATTTAACATGCCAGTTAAAGAGGAAATTGGGGGTGATAAGTGCTGATACTGTCGAGCTTAACTGTCTGACCGAATTGGGGTCCAGGTGTCTATTTCATGACTTAGTTCCCAGGTAGCAAAGTGTATGTTCCTCCACGTAGGTTATTGGTTTGTTGCATACATATCTTAAGCAATAAGCCCATCGGCTCTCCCTCCCTGGGAAATAGTTTGCAGGAAAAAAATGCTTTATTAGTGGTTAGCTGTATGCATCACAAACTCTCTAAAAGTCTGGTTTCCTCAACATGTCTTTAAGCAAAAGAACCCTTTTTATTTTTCCCTTTTGCAAAATGCCTGTGTGTGGCTGCACCAGTGGGAGATCTGCAGAGTGCTGTAAGTAAGGTTCAACAAGAAACGACCCAGTCACCTCCCAGGGGAGGAGCACTCTGCAGCAGCAGTGCAGCGAGGAAAGTGCAATTGAACCAACTGCATTATTAGTGCAGTTTTGTTGTGGAGCAGCAGCAGTTTTCCACTGAGAGTCAGAACCATTGCATTACGTGTTGTTTGTTTATTTGTTCTTCCCAGTAACTGGCTCTAAAAACCTCAATATCATTAGATTGTGATTACAGTAAAAAGCAACAGCAAGAGGGATCTGGTTAATGAATGTGTTCCTTCTGTGCCTCTAAGTGCTGTTGATTACTGCACTGTTGCTGACACACTGCGCAGTACAGAAAGCCTTCCGTGCACTGGGAACCTCATGTAGCATTTATTTGTTCTGATTATTGCTGTTAAGATGTCCTTAAGGGTAGCAGCTGGCAGCTCTAATCGATACCAAGGCCCTGTTATGCTATTGATTGTGCAATGCACTGTAAGGGACAGGTCCTCAGGCAGCGAGCTCCCCTGTTTGCAGGACTGGAGCAGTGACTGGAGCAGCTTGATGCAACAGGCAGCTGGCAAAGCCAGACTAGTGTACAGGTGTCTTGGAAAGCAAAGAGCTTCTGGTTTCCCGTTCTGTCTTCCGCTTTCGAAGAATGTGGTCTGTTGCAGATGACCCAGTAAAATCAACAGGCCAAGGTAGGGAAATGAGCAAACTTGTGAGTTTTCATCCAGGAATGAGTCCAGAGCAAGCTGGGGGTTGAAAGCTGTTTTTGTAGGAAAACTCAGCCAAATCATTGCAAATGCAAGCAAATGAATGAAAATCATGACATGTTTTCTGGCATGTTTTAAGTCTGTGAAAGTGCTCAGTATGCCAAGTTAATAAAACTTGTTAGGACCTTGCTCAGCTCTCAAAAACAAAAAATCATGAGTTCAATTTGTTACTTGAAATTTTTCAAGTAATAAAGCTCAAAGTAGAGATCTAATAAATACAAACCTGGTTTTTTAAGGTATTCTGATATTCAGGTCTTTACTTGGTAAATTAAACAAATAAATCAATCACCATGTCATTGAATTTAGGTGGAAATACTGTTTTTCCTGAAGAGACTTCAATGCCTTGGGACAGCTGGTGAAGGAATCAGGGGCACAGTTTATTTTTTCCTCTGTTCTTCCAGGTGCATGTAGTGACATTGAAAGAAACAGATGGTTTCAGATCCCTGGACAGTTAGTGTATTAATACATGGCTCCATGCCAAAATTTTTGTTTTCTTTGATAAAGTGATGGCCTACATGACACCAGGCTTGCTGAATTCAGACAGGATTCACCTCTCTTAAAGGGGGAAGAAGGTCTTTAGTCAGAGTTTAGTGGGGCTTATTGATAGGGCTTTAAACTAGATGAAACAGGGGAAGGGAATATCAGGTCTAACCGTGATAGGGTGTGGGACAGCATGCCATGCTGCTCAGCTCAAATCTGATGCGTGCTCTGAGTTACATAACTGTTGTGTTTCTGTTGAACTGCAAATCAAGTCTTGCACTGGTGTTTAAGCAACAGAGCAGCTCAAGTTTATCAATGTAATATTCAAGCTTTTCTTGTGAGGAAGAAACAGCGAAGGAGGGAATCTTTTTCTTTGGATTTTTGGCTTGATTTGAGCACTTGAATTTCCCCATTTTATAGGATATACTCGGAGGTGCATTGCTCATGATCTTGTTCCTTTCATCTCATGGGTGGCTAGAGGGGTCAGATCAAGGAAATGCCAAATGTACTGTTAGAGGTAACATGGAGGAGTGTAGTGAACACCCCTGCATCTGGTGCCTGTCCAGGGGAATTCCCTACACCTGCACTTCTTCAATGCCTGTGTACTGCCAGGCAGTGAATTAGAGCTTTCTAATGAGGCTTTCAGTAAATATAACTAGCTCAAGTCTCCTCAAAGGGAAAGGCTTTCTCATTTTTTGGAAAAGAAAGGCAGTGGGACTGTCTGTGAGGCTAGATAATAAATTATTAGTTATTATTAATTGCATTATTATTACATGCTTACCTGAGGCACATCCTCACTACCTTCCACTGATATCAGCAGGCTTTTTGCAAGCAAGTAGACCTTAGGCCCATGTGACTTCTCCTGAAAGTAAGACTTTGCAAAATCTGATGTCAGCACTTTAATAAATTAAGTCCCACAAACAAAAATATGCTTCTTGTTTGCAGGTACTGAACCTGTGTACCAGATCCATGTCAGTGGGGAAATATGCCTGCCATTGAGCAAATGTTCTAGTCAGCAAAGCACAAGGATTAATGATGGAAAATACTAGATGAATGAGTATTATAAAAACTGCCAAAGCTCAGACTCCCATATCAGTTACATTTTACCTTACACATCCCCTTGGTGTAGCAGTAAATTATTAATGCTAAAAACTGTTATTTCATTCATGAATAATTGAATATGGCACTGGATGGGTGATGGGGAGCTACTATACAGTGTAAGAACAAAGTCAGTGGCTCCTGCTGATCCAAGAGGCTCTACATGCTAAGCAAGAAAAACCCTGGGTCATCTGTTGTACATCTAGGAGGCAAGAATAGAATGATGGATCTTGGAGCCCTTCAAAATGCATCTGGCTCGTGCTGCTGAGTGATACCAGAAGCAGTATCTGCAGAGAAAGTTTCAAGGAGTGGCATTTAAGTGTGAAACTTCGCAGGGAGGGTGTGTTTGTCTCGGCTCAGTATTGCACAGCACTTTCTCTGCAAAGGGTCGAAAGGGGAAACTGTACTTGCCCCATCAAACATGGGGGCCAGAAGGAAGAGCTGCCTGAGCTCTGTAACAGAACCTGCCTCATATTACCAGCAGGGGAATTTGGAGTACCCTGGAGCTTTGCTCGAGTGCTGTAAACTGCTCTCTGGAGAACACTTAACTGTCCAGGTATCTCAAATGGATGCCTGGAGGTAAACACCTCCAGATTGCTCTTTGAAATTCTGCCTGGTTCTCACTTTTGTTGTTTGCAGTCCTTTTCTTTTCCGGAGTGGCTGAGGGAACAGAATCACCCTCCCTTCAGATACTCACAGACAGGTCCCCTCTCAGTCATCTCTACTCAAGGCTCAAAAAGCCCAACTCTCTCAGCCTTTCTGCATAGGAGATATTTCAGTTTCTGAATCATCTTTCTCAGTCTCCACTGGGCTTCCTCCAGGAGCTCCCTGTCTCTCTTGTCCTGAGGAGCCCAGCACTGGACACAGTGCTCCGGGTGAGGCCTCACCAAGGCTGAGTAGAGGGGCAGGGTCACCTCCCTCGACCTGCTGGCAATGCTCTTCCCAATGCACCCCAGGATACCATCGGCCTTCTTGGCCACCAGGGCACAGCTGGCTCATGGATGGCTTGTTGTCCACCAGGACCTCCAGGTCCTTCTCCGTGGAGCTGCTCCCCAGCAGCTCAGCACCCAGCCTGTGCTGGTGCCTGGTGTTGTTCTCCCCCAGGCGCAGGACCTTTGTTGAATTTCAGATGATTCTTCTCAGCTCATCTCCAACCTATCAAGGTTCCTCAGAAGGGCTGCACAGCCCTCTGGGGTAACAGTCACTCGTCCCAGATTTGTGTCATCTGTGAACTTGCTGAGGAGGCATCTGCCCCTTCATCCAAGGCATGGGTGAACAACTTAAACTGTATTGGGCCCTGGGGGACAGCACTAGTGACAGGCCTCCAACTGGACCCTGTGCCACTGATTACAGTCCTCTGGGATCTGCTGTTCAGCCAGTTCTCAATCCACCTCACTGTCCACTTATCCATTCCACACTTCCTGAGTTTTTCTGTGAGGTTGTTGTCAGAGAAAAGCCTTATGTGTGTATGCCGAAAACCTTGCTGGCGTTCAGATAGACAACATCCACTGCTCTCCCCTCATCCATCCAGGCAGCTGTTTCATCATAGAGGCAATCATGTTGATCAAGCATGATTTACCTTTTATAAATTCATGCTGACTGCACCTGATCACCTTCTTGCCATCTAGGTGGACAGAGATGGCCTCCAGAATGAGGTGCTCCATCAGCTTTCCAGGGAGGAGCAGTTTACTGAAGCCCACCACAATTCCAGCTGTAACATCTATGTTGTATATATAGCATTTCCTATAGAGCATTGAAAAGTTTTTGATCTCTGAGGATGCAAAACTGTGTTTAAAGTGCATTTGTTTGGAGCACATGCACATCTTGGCACAAGAGTACCACTAAGTGAGCTGCAGGGTTGTCTCTAGGTCAACCTTCCAGCCCAGTCACCAGGCTGGGGTGTTGTTTTCAGTTTTCAAGCTTCACTATCTTTTTAGATGTATCCTGAAACACAGGGCAAGTTACCAAGTTGCTGGGGTGATTTGTCTTTGTAGAAGTTTCACAGCTTAGTTATTCGCTGCTAGCAGGGATGGAAATGTCAAAGTGTTGGGGATGAAGGAAGGTTTCTCACTGTGGTATGCCAATTAATTGGTTCAGGGCTGATCTGAGACCAAGGGTGTTTCAAGAATGGAAAGAAAATGAGGAAAAGGTTGGATTTGCAAGCGTGTTTTTTTTTTTTTTTTTGCTTGTGAAGCTTCTGATAGCTGCGCAGAATCTGCATTCAAACAACCAGGAGCCAAATTTTCATGTGCTGTTTTTTTTAGTGTGATTACAGGGGAAATAGGGGGCCCAACTCCCCTTATCCTTGCATAAAATGAGACCTTATCATGCATGTATGCAAATAGAGAGGGGAGTGGTGGAAAAAACTGCTCCCTGGAGTGAGGGAAAATGAGCCGAAATGCAGTTATTCAGTGTCTGCCTTCATCCTGCTATTCTCTGAATACTTCTACCCCCTTGTTGTGGTTATTTCTTTACTTGTGCTTAGCAGTATTAAGTAGGTATTTTGAGCAATGTCTAAACCCATTTTCTATTGCCTTCAACATGGGAAGAACTTCTCTCCTAATTTTGCTGTCAAGGCAGCAATCCCTTGACTACAGCACTGGAGAATATTATGTTGATGCTCCTAGCTTTGTTTGGCAGCATTGACACCTGGCTCAAGCTAGGCCGTGCTGACAGTTTTTTCCCAACTTTGGGGACATTACTTATCCTAATGAAGGGGATGCATTTTGCTTAACTGGCACTGTTCGTGGTACATTATTCCATTTCCTGTGAGTGACTCTAAACCACAGAGATAGGCTCATAAACAAGATATGGATGAGAAGACTAGCTGATGCCTATTTTTTAATTTGCAGAGATATGGTGAAGCTAAGCAAATTAAATGATTCATTTATGCTAATTTTACATGCACACCAAATAATGCATGCCACTTTTGTACTTGATTGTAATATTTCTAATTTATGGAGATTATAATGTAAAATCAGCAATACTGTGAATTGAGTAATTGGTGGAAACTCCATGGCTCTCAAAGTGAAAGGAATTTGCCTCACAGTAAGGCTACCTTTAGAAATGAAAGAGGGGGGTAAGGAAGGGTGGGCACATTCATGGCATAGTAAAAAATCTATTTGAGTCAGGCAAACAATCTATAAAGAGTTCACTTGGAAGAGAGCAGGGTAAAATAAACCACCTGGTTTTATGGGAAAAAACCAATCCGAAAAAAATTTTGACACAGCTGGACATAATTTAGGCCACACAAAGATCTGTCCTACTGCATCAACAAAAAAAATTACATTTTTTGTGGTTCTTGCCTTATATCTGTATGTTAGGAAGTAAGAGTCTGCTCTTGCTTGGTGAGAATCTATTTGCTTCCATGCAGTTGCTGCAATGTTGTAAAAATGTATCTAACCAAAATAGCCTGCTTACCTGAACCCGATCTCCTCCTGCATGGCAATTAAAAGCCTCATTGAGACAAAGAGCTGCAATTGAAGGAGGCTGAGGGCCTGGTAGGCGTGAGGAATGATATCTCTTGCTAACACAGCTTGTGGACAGCATAAACAGCCAGATTTTATCTTTAGAATTGCTTATCATATTGATAAAGGTTAGTTAAGTTCACTACCAGCATTTTTATGAAATATTTGACTGGAATGGTAATTTTCGCTTGCTAATTAGAAATCACATTGAAGCATCTTGTGACCTAGATATCAGGATAATTTGTATGCAGAGGCCTCTGCACCCAGTAGTGTTGTAAACTGAATGATTTTAGATGCAGAAATAATAAAAATGTAGTTATTTCTGTTTGATGTCTTCCCCCTTCTCATGTTTTCTCCTCTTCAGAAATATAAGTATTACTGATACAGAAAAAATCTGAAAATTACTAGCATAATTCTGTGACAATTGTATTGCTAGACTGTTGCCAGCTTAGTTAGGCTACATGTAAAAAGTGCATAGATTTGTGTTTATTAATAAAAATGGCACCACATTTTAGGGCAGGAATCCTCTATCCCCAACTTTTCCCTTCTTTTTTTTATTTTTATATGCTAGGTCAAACAATATTCAGCATACCTATTTGAATCACTGACAGACATCTAGTGCAGAGACACAGAAAACTGTTTCAGAGAAATGAAGGTTCTTGTGAATTACAAATTGGTTTTTCTGTCTGTAAAACGTTCAGATGCTTCAGCTTCCTCATAAAGACACGGGCTTGTGAAGAGGAACTGATGTTAGTTAGCATTCAGATGCTGCTCTGAGCTGCTTGCTCACATCTCAGTGAGTTGCTTGACTGTATCTGAGCAGAGCACTTGGAAAGGGTTCCCAGCTGCATCGTGCAGCTGCATCTGGGCTGAAGAGCAGCAAATGGTTGATGGATGCAGTGTTGTGCAGCCCCAGCCCCTGATAGATGGATCCTGGGCACAATCCAATCACACGGAGGTCATGTGGGAAAGCAAAAGCTGAGATGATGGTGTCTGAGTGGGCTACAGACCAATGCTGGACTTTGTACATCAGTGTGGCCAAGTCACCATTAGAGAGGAGATTGTCACAGATGCTGTACTTACCCCTGTGCAAAAAATGCATTCCTTCTGGGAAGGCCTGAGGAATGGAACTGAGTCATTCTGCTGATGTTGTGTTTTGAAGGGTGGATGAGGAAGTTTAGGGACTCAGAAGGCAAAGTCCATCCTCTCAAGAAGCAGACTCTTTCACAACTGCTGGTTTGCTTTGTTTCCCTCCTGACATGGGAGGAAGAAGTTGAGCTGATTTCCATCTGAGCTGAGTGGTGAAGAGCAGAGTGGGTGTTATACTGCATCACTAAAGTTGTTTGTCCAGGTAGGCATTGGATTCTTTGGTGTTAAAATAAGCCAATCTCCTCCTGGCAGTCAGGGTTTACACTGTGCAGCTTTGGGAAGATTGGGAAAGATGATTTTATGTGCTATGGGATACCACATGCAGCTGCCTTAAATGGAGAGAGTCTCTCTGGATGTGTTGACTTGTAGCTATAAAAAGTTCTTCTGGGATTTGCAGGGAAACTTTTGAATGGAGAAAAAAGTTTTGATCTACTTTATTTGAATCCTTAGTTGCAGTACCCGTGCTATCATATCTTCCACCCTTCCACCTCTTCCCTACTAAAAAGTCTTTCTTTCATATCCTGAAATAGACCCAGGAGTGTTTGCAAAAGGAGAACCACCATCTGGTAGGTTGGATTCAGAGAAAGTCTCTCTTATTAATTTTTCTGGGGAGGAAATAAAAGTGCCCAAGGGTTTGATCCAGCTGTTCTGTTACCTTTTGATTGTGCCCTGAAGTCTTATCTGAGCCCTTCTTACTGTCTGCAGCACCTGGTTACAAGTATTAGGCAGGCAAATCTGCCACTGATTCTTTTATTTCATTTCAGTAATCACTAAAGTAGTGCTGGAATCCATTTGGGATGTTTGGAAAACAAGGCCCGCTTAGGACGATTCTCATCCTGGGAATGTTTGTAAAACCCCACTCCTGATTTCCAGCAGTGTGTCTGTGACCTGTATCTGCCTGATACAGGACGGGGGCCACAGCAAGATGATGGTCAGATTTCAGCTAGTGGCTAAATCTCAAGGCAGGGCTTTCACAGCCTTGTGGCAGTCACTGCGTGTCTCCCAAAGCCTGAGGATTACTTCTGCCACAATTTAATTTGCATTTTACTGGTAAGGCCTGAAGTAGACCTTGTTCTCTGACTGCACAAGTCTCCAACTTTTTCCTTTGTCCTTTTATTGAGAACTAAATAAAGCTGAATGGAGCTGCTGATTCATAAAAAGAACAGTTGCTTTTGGAAAATGTTAATATCTTGTGATAAAGCAGTCATTGCCATTTTATGATACCTGACAGAAATTACCCAGTTTCTTTGCACACAATTAAATGGAATTATCAGCCCATTAGGTTAGATACATTTCACAGTAGGAAAATAAAACCTAATGTTTACTTATCGATGTTTAAATAAATTGTAATTATCATTCCATGACAGTCTTGTACTACTGTAATTAAGCTTTAAAATAAAGGGTAATTGGAATTAAGAGGGCTTATCTACATTTCATTTAGAAGTTATTGTTGAAGTCATCTGTGGTAATGTGCAATAACTTTCAGAAAACAACACTCACCTGTTTCTGCCATGGATTCCATTCAATGATGTTGGCACTCTAGAGAAGGAATTTGTGAACATCTCAGCAAGAGAGCCACAAGGAGCCAGCTGCATATTTAGGGAAACTTCCTTACGCTGAGCACTGATGGTTTGTTTTCTTCCTTTTCTTGGATTGAGTGCCTTTTGAGACTGAATGTCTTTTGAGACTGAGCTGAGGTCGTTTTGCTCCTGCTCTTTGATTTCTGTTTCTTGCAAGAATAAGTTTTTCCATTTTCAGGTTTTTTCCATCCAGTGGGGCAAATTGAATGATATGGATTGCTGGCTGTTTGATTCAGCAGGCTTTGCACGCAAACCTTTGATTTGCCAAGGAAATTCAGGGCTGGGTGAACAAAAAGGGCCCGAATTCACTGCTTGGGGACTTCTAAATTCGTAATTTGATGCAGGCAACAGGACTTGGATCTTCAGGGGAATGAGTGTAAATGTTCAGTAGGTATGGGGTGGGTGTGGGGAATGCCTCAGGGAGAGAAATCAGCTCTCCCCTCAGCAGCAGCAGTATAGTAACAGTAAAGCTTTAGCTGAGACAGGTCCTGGCACTACTCCCTGAAAAAAAAAGGTATGTCTGACTCTCAAACATCCCTTAAAGACTTTAGCAAAAGGATTTTAAAGGGGACATGAGCTCTTCTGAAAATGGATGATTCAGAAAACCCTGGGAACAAACAGCCTTCTGCCAGAGGTGTCAGTAAGTGGGGCATTCGGGTTCCCACCAGCAAAGGGATGTTCAAGCATGAGAAAAGTTGTAGCCTCTGGCTGCTTAGGTAAAACTGCTTCCTTTGAGACTGTGCCAGACATCAGGAAAGACTGTGATCAAATCTTTTCTGCAGATTTTTTTGGGTTTTTTATTGTATTCATCTTTTTTGAAGGCTTAGGAAGGGATACTATTTAGATTTTTTTAAATTTCATTTGGATATTGAGAATATTCTGCATAAGCAAAAGAAAGCAGCCATTCATGTACATCAGTCATTTGTTTGAAGCTGTTTGTTCTGGTGGATTTGGGGTTGGTCTTGTTTCCTTCCCTAAATTGCTCTGTGTCAAGAATCTAAATTGCCTAATTAAAGGCTATGTTTATTTGAGTTTCTCCCCAGGCCCTTCAACTCACTAAGGAAGTGGACAGATCCATAGCTTCCATGCATTTCCCATGGGATAAGCTCCTTTGGTTTAGCTTTTTATCACACATGAGCACTGATGACGTTGGAGCAATGTTGCAGGTAGTCTTTATTCCTTGTTCTCTTCCCACTGTGAGTAGGATGAATTTTCCTTTTCCTCATGCCTGCCTGCTCCTCCTTGAGTCTGTGGGATTCCTCTCAGGGCTGTCAGGGCACAGTAGGGAAGGTCCAAGTACCAAGGGGTGCATCTTGAATATCTCCCATATTGAGCTGTTCATGTTTTGGAAGCCTGACAGAGGCCACCTTAGCTGATGGATGCACTCTCTCACAGCTTGAGATCTCATGGTCTCGTCCCATTTTGTGAGAATAGCCAGGAAGATGCTTCCTGCTCTGTATTTACGCACAGTAATAGCTTAATTTGAGAGGGGCAGCCTATGCCAGAACATGAAGTCAGGACTGAGAAAGCACTGCACAGTGGATAGGGGTTAAAGTTAGCTTTAATTGCCCAGATAGATATCATGTTTTGTCTGGCTTCTCATTGTTAGCTACTAGTATTTCTGACAAGGCCACATAATTTTAAGGAGACACTTTAAACTGTATATTTAAGACCTATATTTTAATTTGGTAGTGGCCTTGGGACTCTTCTTTTGAAGTAGAGTCTGTAAACATTTGAAGTGCTCTGAACTAAAACTTATAAAGGAGTGTGTTTTTAAAAAATATTTTAAGGGTTGTGGCTTTTTAATATTGAGGAGGAGCTTTTTGAAAAAGTCAAAGCTGAATCATTTTTTTTCTTGGAGCGTTTAAATGGATTTGGATTAAAGCTCATCTTCAGTTTAAATATAATTTAAGGATGTAGAGTGAAGACAAAGACATTCAGGACTAGCAACTACGTCACCTTGAAAGCTAACTAGGGAAAAATCAAGCTAGAAGATCATATTAGTTATGCAGTACTGCTATGTAATTTTTTTTCTTAAGGAAAGTAAACACATGAAACTATTAGTCACCTGGGATAAATCAGATTTGTTCCTGTTACTATGGATTTATATTAGCTGTGGATTTACTTTGACTTCTGGGTGGTGCTATTCAAAATTATTCCTTTCTGATTACCTTGAGATATTTTTTTAATTTTGCATATTTTAGAGGAAGTCAAACTTGCAATCTTGCCATTACAATTAAAGCACATGAGTAGGCTTGGAAGAGAATTTTCAGATTTTTGAATCTGTATTCTGTGGCTGGAATGATAGGAATTAACTACCTTCTTGAGTTTAACATGGTATGAATTTTAGCACTTAGTTTTTGTATTTATAATAGGGGGGGGTTTTGTTGTTGTTTGTTTGTTTGTTTGTTTGTTTTAGGGTTGTGTTTTTTTAGTATCAGGCAAATCTAGAGTTTGGTTCATCATTTTTGGCATGTGTAAATTAGAAGATCTGAATCCCAGATAATACTAGACAGGAACCTGCCCATGAAGTGATGACCAGAATTCCAAATATTTGGAAGTGATTTTTAATGATTTTCCTTAAACTATTTGTTAGTGTATTCACAGAATTCTGACCTGGTTTCTCTCTTTTTTTTTTTTTTTTTTTTTTTTTAATAAAGGGAAAAACAGTACCTAGATTAATCAAATAAAAAAAGAAAGTGTTATCTTACAACAAAGTTATATTAAATTTTAGCGTTTAAGGTACAAGTGCCTCTGCAGCCAGCCAGCTCTGGAAGCTCTAGTTTGATGTGCTAAGCTAACATAATTGAGTGTGGTTACAGATCCACTGAAGTTAAAAGTAAAGTTTCCATTGTTAGTGGGCTTTGATCAGTAGTTGAAGAGGGGGGGGATGTCAGACACATTGATCTCCATGTTAGCTCTATTCACAGTTAAATTAGTGGGTTGCACACAGTTTCCTGGGTCGGATCTGCAGTTTCATGAGTTCTAAGTTAGTGCCTTGTGCTGTGTACTTTCAAAGACAAACATCAGAGAGAAACATGGATCATCCAGACAGCTTGCTGAAAAAGAAAAATTCTTCTTCGTGGAGTTGGTTGGCAAGAGGGGAGGCTGGGGGTGGCAGGTTTGTTAGTTACCAGCAGCTGTGTCTCTTTGGTGAGGAAGTTCTTGTGAGAGTTCTGTAGCTGTTGCTCTGCCTTCCCCCATGACCGGTGCCTACCTTTTAATACTGAAAGCTGAGCAACTTGTGGCATAAGGTCTTTCTTCCCATGAGCACAACAGGGTTCCTCTTGCTTGCTAACCCTCAGGATGTGCTTTGATTTCCTGAAGGGTAACAGAGACACAGTATGATAGACATCCACAGTCTCAGCTGCACTTTAACAGGCTGGGGTTTTGGAAGGAGCATGCTGTAACACACATGATAGATAAAAGAGTGTTGAAACAGTAAAAGTAGTTTTAAAATTCCAGTGCTTGTTTATTCTCAGTTTGTGATCTTTACCTTGGGGAGCAGATGACGTAACACCTCTGTTTTAGCCTGAAGCGGTGGAGTGCAATCATGATTTCTTATTCCACTATAAAATTTTACATTGGATACAGTTGACATTTTGGTACAATGGACCATAAATTAATGATGGTATGAGCTATAAAAGGAAGGACATTAGAATAATCAAGTGGCTACAGAACTAGTTGAGTGTGTGTCTGTGGCACAGAATTTTTCGATTAGCTTACTTTTATGAGCCTGCTCTCTTCACTTTGTCTACATCCAACATACCTTAATTTCATTTTCTCTCCAAAGTAACTCAAGGGATTGCTGAACCTCTTGAGTTACGGGATTTTTGTGTCAACAGAAATTTAATTACTTCAGCGAAATGAATCACTGTAACCCATCTACAATAAATCTTCACAATATAATCCAGAGAATATGTTTTTTGTTGAACCATAAGGTGTAATCTTTATCAGCATTTGTCTCTCTATTAGTATGACCGTGTTAGAGACATAGTTGTTCACTTTTTTGCTTTATTTTCCTCTGTGTAAGCTTTCACTGCCATAAGGCTCGATCTCTGTTGTGAAGGTAAGGACCTGTGCATGGCAGATCTCCCACGCTGAGGTTTGCATTTCACAGACACTGTTAGCACTCCTGAAGTGACTTGCTCACGCTGTGTTTGCCAATATGGAGTAACTACTTTACACTGGAGCTGACAGTTTTTCACCCTGCCAATTATTTAATCAATGTTAATAGCACATTGAATTACCTTAAATTGCTCCTGTTTTAGGAATTAAGGCCTGGACTTCTTTTTTGTGGACTGTTTCCCATGGCACGAGCATTGGCAGGAGCTGGGGAGTAAGGAATTAAAATGAGAGGAAGGGTTTTGCTCTGTGCTACAGCTGGAATGGAATAGTGTGCTCTGCTCCATGTATATTTTACCAATTTGACCTGTACATTTGTTAATTCAAACTGAGCTCTATGTAGCAACAAGACTTTGGTTTCTAGCTACTGAGAGAAATAATTTCTTTCTCAGATATTAAAGTTTTCAGCTGCTGAAACAACCTGAGCAAGAGAAGTGTGGTTGTGGTCAGTTGTTGGTTGGTTGGTTGGGTTATTCTTTAATCAGAATTCAAAATGGAAAATAATACTGTACAGGAGTCAGGAGTCCTTTCTTATTGGTAAGTTAGTGAACAGATTTCTTTCCAGTACAAAAAGAGGAAAAATTGCTTTTAGGTGGACAGTCAGTGTGAAAGCTTTAGTTTCCACTCGAGTTCCTAAGAAAGGTTGTAACTGGGAAAAAAATTACTTTTCTTTTTTCCCACAAGGAAGACCATGCTTGTTTTCCTTATAAGTTTCTTACTGAACAATGGTCTCAAAGGAGTGAAACTGGTGGTCTTCTGGGAATTTTGCTCAAATATCTGCCATGGCAATACAACACTGATGTATTTCAAAGACATCTTATCTCATTATAATATCCTATAATTTGCTCTGAATCAAATTTTTTATTACTGTGTTATTTCTGTGTCAGTGCAGCCTTTGGATTTGTGATGGTCTACAAGATGATGTCTTGCCTTGTGTAACCCATCTAGATAATTTTCAGTTTTGATCCCTCTGATGTTGTTTTTCATTCTAAAAGAAAATACAATCTCTCTGTCAGAATAAAGGTGTATAAACTGGTGCTATAAAATTTTCTTTGATGTGGGAATTCACTTTCTTGTACCATACTTTGCAGCAAATACACTCTTTACACTTGATGACCAACAGTCCTGTGAATATTATTGGAACTGGTATTGTATCTTTCCATGCTCCCAGAGAGGTTTCCTTGTTTTGGTAGCTGCTTGCAGTGAGGTCAGCTTTGGTTCAGAGATTCTCTGGATCTGAATTCTCTGCCATATTTGACACAGAGAAATCACCTGGCAGTGAAGAAATCTGGGATATGCTGTTTGTGACAGAGGGCATTTTTCTATCCTTCTCTTCACAGCCTGCAGCAGTCAGGACTATTCACCTTTTCCATTCAACATTTTCATAGAATCATGTAGAAATGCTTTCCTATATTTATTTTGAAACTGTTTTACTGCAGCTTGCTCCCATGACTTGTCTGCATCTTTAACGATATGAAAGACAGAGGCCTTGGCATGTTTTACATGTGGATGTTTTACATTTAATGCTATCATACTTCTCCTCAAGACCTTTCCTTTTAGGTTATACACTAAACTCATTCTGTCTTGTTAGTAGGTGCTGTTTTCTAGACTTGAATTATTCATAGTGTTCCCATCTGGATTTTGTCTAGCTGCTCCTTTGATTTTTTTTCCACCTAGTGTGTTTGATTTGTCAGGATCACTTTGGACTCAAATGCAGTTTTACAATGCAGATTATGTCCCTGCTAGTTCTGTATGGTTGGCAGTGATAAGTTTTTGTCACTATTGAATCATTCAGGTAGTTCATGGAACTACTGTCCTAAGTCAAACCCTGTGGTGAATAAACACAAAAGCATCTGACTCTAAGAATGGGGTTACCTGCTTCTTTTTATCTCTAGGTGAATGTTACGTCTGTTTGAAATTGTGCAACTTGAGGGGGGGGGTGATTTTTTTTTTTTTTTTTACTATTTATATTTCCCTCTTTTTCCCATCCTGTCAGTCCTTATGCTTCCATAGAAATGCTTCTTAACAGCTGCCAAGCGACTCATTCTCAGCCCATCAAGATAAAAATGCTGCTGAAGCAGCTCAAACTTGCTCTTAAGTCTTAAATAGGACTGACAGAGCAATTAATTATTGCTATTCCTAATGACATTAAAGTCACAGAACATTTAGTGTACTTTACCTGCATACAGAGAAGGAATTAAAAGGTTTTGACCCAAGAATAAGACAAAAGAAATATGAAGACAGGCAAGTGATATGACAGTCTGAGATGAATCTCCAAGATCTTTTGATAAACCTCTGCCATACTTTCGTGGTGGGATGAGTCATCTGAGGCCATCAGACAGCTAGTGGGTGGTTTGTTTTAATTAAGGATTCTTTTGGTATAGACATATTATATTATATTTTAGACAGATATTTGCTGAAGACTACATGCACAGTAAATAGGTATGAACATAAGTCCTTGGTTTCTGTCCCCACTGCCTATTGGTTCATAGGACTGTCAGCCCTCACTTACAGAAGTACAGCTTTTTCTCTCAAGCAGCTGTAGCTTGTCTTGCTGTGACCCTGCTTGATCCCTCTAGCTGGCTTTAGGCAGTATTTTGAAATCTGCTTTTCAAAGTGAATAGCACAGCAGCCATTTGTAGGCATATATTGGAATGGTTCTTTGCTCATCTTCTGCTCTGCTTGCCAAGAACCACATTGAAACTAAGCTTATTAATATGAAGTAATTTACTGCACATCCACCATTCTCAATCTTTCCAAAATGCACACTCTGTCATTGTACAATACCTTTGCTGTTTAAAAGTGCCTGCAAGATACCAACAAAGATTGCTGCTGTTACAACCCAGGTCCTCACTTGCTGTAAATCACTGCAGTTAATAGAGCAATACCAATTTCTCCAAGAAATGATGAAAATACAATTTTCCAACAGAAACTGCTTATTCAACAAGATCAAAACATTTTGTGGAACATTCCGACTTCAATCAAACTCCATTTATAAAAGAAATCAAAGTGAAGTAGCCTTTTACCTCATTAAAGATAGCTTTTCAATTTTTTACTTTGAAATTTAGATGAGAAACTAGAATATGATATTTTTAAACGTGTTCAGTTTTAATTTATTAAATGAAGTATTTGCACAAATATGTATTTTAAGGGATATTTTGACAGTTGGCAGTTCATTCAGATGCTGAATTAAGTTCATGAATGGTGTGAATTCCTGCATATCTGAGGACTTTTGCTAGGCATTCAGGGATGCAGATCAGAAGCCATTATCACTGATGACTTCTTGGCATTTTCAAATACAGCCAATGAAAGATTAAGAACGGAGAAGCAATTTGTCCCTAAGGTAGGAATGGTCCCTATGGTATCTTATAACGAGGAAAATGTACGGAATTTTGCATTTCATGTGATATAAGGCATACTTGCATACCCGTGTCTTAATGGCTATGCATTTACGGATGAAAATGATGCAAGATTCCTTTCAGATTTATTTCTGTATAATATAAACACACAACATGATAATAATGTCTTTAAGTACAGGTAATGAAACTTTATTAGCCTGTGATAGCTATGTCAATAAAAATGTGAAGGGTGTGCAGCTGTTCTGAAATAAGCTTTGAATTGTGTGTGGCAATGGAGTTATTGCCATCTTTACTGAATAACAACACCCATTGTAGAATCCACAGAGCTTTGAGGAAATGAGCAGGAAGTTGAAACTCTGGCTCAAGATTTCCTACTTTGCTGTGAAATTGTGCACATTCTTTTGGAAGAGAAAGGGAGATGCTGGCCGTGAGACTGTGGTTTAGCCAAGTGGATGATGGGGAAGGTAAGAGGCAAACCAAAGGAAAACCTCCTGGGTGAATATTTGCAGGGGACTGCTCACATTAAGGCCACAGAGGTGTTTGGTTTCAGTGCTTCCCTGGAACAGAAACTCCGATAATGAAATGGCTGAGTGGGGTAGGCACCATGCCCGTGTTCCTTTGTAAGAGCAGGCAATGATACCGACATCGGGCCAAACTGGGACTTGCTGGCATTGGCACCCCACGAACATTTGTACTGAAGCCAGGAACGGTCAGGCTGTGAGAAGCCTTGGAGACACCAGTGACGTCTGTGGAAGCTGCTCCTGCAATACTTGGAGAAATACAATCTTAATCTATGATTAATTAAGAACAAGAAGCAACTATGACTCCTCAGCTCTAGCTGATATATGATTGTAGTCCACTGCATGTCCCTATAAATCTGACAGCCAAATAGTAAACAATAAATCTGGGCTATAAAATCAGGCAGTGAACGCACTGGTGTTGAGCAATGCTTGGATCCCACATAGCATAGATGATTTGTGCATTACAAACAACTAATAATCAGACATGCAGCTTTTTGAAAATGTCCTCTAACGTAATGGAATATACCTGTCACAATTTGATAATGTCTATAATTTTGGACAGTGCAATTTACCTGTGGTTTGGGTCCATTTCTGTGTGTGGAGATGTGACTGTTCATCTTTCCAGGCTCTCCATTTCTCCTGGTTTGTACCCTGTCTGTACTCTAGTGTGGTATGGGCTTTTCAGAGAGGACCACTGCTATTTTTGCCACTCATGTTATTCCTTCTACTGCTGTTCACCTGCTGCTGGATCCCTCATTGCTGCAGTTGTACACAGTTTTCTTTTGCTTTCATAACACCAGACTAGCTGACAACGGGGAAGGATCCAACCCAAAATGTAAGCAACACCATAGCGTAATGAGAGGTATCTCATTTCACTATATAAGTTTCTTCAGGGTTACCTTGGATGAATTTCAGATCAAATTGAATTGAAATTCTAATGCTGAGTCATACCCACGCATAAGTCTGGCTGAAACTAGGTACCCTGAGAAATGAAAGATGCAAGTCAGTGAGGCTCATTTCAGTGCTGAGTTTCCATTAATCTTAAAGATACACAATTCATGCATTCTTTTGAAGGAAGGAAAGAAGTAAAACACTGTCTGGGTATATTTACACATATATTTGCAGTCACATTTTTTTTTTACTTTTAAAAATACTGTGGAATTCAAGGTTCACAATACCAACCTGTTTTGCTAGGAAAACAAATTACTCAAGGGCCTTTTCACTGTAGGGAATTTTTCTTCCTGAAGAGAACAAATCTGTTTTCTTTCCAAGCACAAATTAAAGAACAGGAGTTGCATTACTGTTGGCAGATGAAAAGATGGCTTTTTCTGTGCAGTACGCTGATCAGGGTTTAGAGTATGAAACTGAAGTTACATCAATTGTTTTAACCAATTGCTAGGCAGAGCAGATTTTTTCCACTATGTTAAGGCTTTTTCATGAAGGAGAGCATAGTATCTGCTTTACAATTTTACTTTCTTTCATGTTTAGATACCAGAAAAATAAGTGACTTTCTAGAAACTTTGTTAGACTTGGTAAGCAGCATAAAAACCCACTACCTCATTCTTTGTTTATATCCAGGTATAGCCTCTGGATATTATCCAGAGTTGTTAAGATTCAGAATATTTTAGCACATCTTTGCAATTTTTCCATCCCTTCAGGTTATACTATTCATTAAAACTCAGTTCATTAATTTACTACTGTCTGTGCTTTCTTTCTAAGTGGCAGCACTAATTTTCAGAGTTATCAGTTATTGTTTTCTTCCGAAGTATTTTGTTGTCTCAGCTTTTTACAAGCCAAACACTTTAATTACTCCTTTTAATCTTTCAAAGTGCTTTGCAAAGATGAATTAATTAATCATCATAACCCCCTTGTTGAGAAGGTACAGTTGTAGTGGGCTTAAATTGCAGGACTCTTGTGCTTGCACCTGAGTGCCCAGTTATGTCCCACACATGGGTGTTGTACCAGGAATATGTCAGAGGACTTCAGACATTTAGGTTCTCCAGTTTCCAGTAATTTACTTGGAGGAATATAGAGGCTCTGGCTGCAGAGCTGAGCTAGCCTAAGGGAGATGTGTCCCAGAAGAACAGGGTCACTGTGGACAGTGGAGGGAGGCAGTGATCTCTGTCTTAGAGCCCTTAAGGTTTAGGGTAATGTAGTGGTACCCTTTTCTGTGACATCAAATATTCTAAATTTAGTGCAACTCATGCCCCTGCAGGTCTCGTTTGCTCATAGTGAGAAGCACATTCCTTCCCCTGAGCTTCCCTGCCCATAATTTAGCTGGGGGCTGGACACCCTGGTCCTATACTGGCCAGCCCCAGGGACTGAAAGGTTCACCTAGGTAATAAAAATCAATTTACATCAGCAAAAGCCATTTCCCTTCCCTATCAACAGTAATGCTTGCACCCAAAGTCTGCTAGGGGAGCCTTCTACATGGAAAGCTGTTTCTTGTTGAAAAGCAAATTGGGAGCAGTCACGTCCTATAAATCTTTGACTAAAAAGATAGGTTGTCAATTTTATCAAAGTTGCACTGCAGGATAGCCCTAAGCAGGAGTTTCTAAAACCCTACTTCATATTCTACAGATAAGGATAAATTATAAGCCTCCTTGCTATATATCTCTGAGATATAATGTACCTATGTCTGTAACACAGGCTATAAAATGGAAATGAGATAGCCAGCACTGCGGTGTTTTTCTGATGTACAGAGGTTATCCTGGTAATACATCTCAGAAACCTCCAGCAATATTTTAAAAGATCAGCAATGTCAATTTGCATAATTCGGTATATAATCTTTTCATTTTTCCTAATGGCTGAGGAATGATGAATAAAATTTCACACTATTCACAGTAAGAACAAATAATTTAATGTGTGAAAACGCTGCTGTTATCTGTTACACGAGGACCAAGGCGAATACACTACACGTGTGACTTTCAGAAACCTGTCAAAATTATCTCCAGCTTATACCTTGCATCTATGGTGGAGTTACAACTGGAAATTATTTCATTACCTCTTTGTCAAACTGAATGGATATGGAAATTTTGTGGTTGACCTTTGACATTTTGCTAAATTTAATTAATTAGATTCAGCATTTAATGGTGTACTTAGCTTGGATTACTGCTGTGGCAAATGTATGCAAGTTCTTTATAATAAATGCTGGTTACTCAGTGTTTGGGTTCATAATTCAGTGGAATGCCAACCATGAGACCTTTACTTTTTTTAACTAGGTCTTCACTGGATGAAATCTGTTGGGCTTTGATTTTCACAAAGACTTGGGGTTTCCATTTTTGTCAACAGACATATGTGGATAAAAAAATTTGATTTTTCTGTGAAGGAGATTTTCTTCTTGGTTTTGTGGGGGGAGAATTGAATATTTGCAAAACAATACAAATTTCAGATAGAATTAGCACCAACTTCAAATTCAATGTTCTGCTTTCTCAGCAAGTGAGAAATAATTTCTTTCATTTTGAATGAAATTGTAACTGTCTGATTTGGGGACAAAAAATAGAAAATGCCATTTTGAAGGGAAAAGTCAATAGCTCCATTTTAAAACATGGCCACAAACTTCTGACTTGGGCTAGGCTTTAGTCCTAAACTCAGAGAGATCAACCCCATGTTTTCTGTTAATATGCTAGGTGTCAGAAAACTCTAATCAGCCTCTCAACCAGGTAAATCTCTCCAGTTCTTTCAGTTGCATTTGACCTATCAATATGACAGGCTGTCTAATCCACAGATATTTCTTCTACATCTACCTCTCTGGAAATATTTGTTCAGCAAGTTAAACTTATTAAATGATTTTTTCCAGCTCTTGAAAGCTGATCAATTCCTTGCGTTCAAAGTATATAAATTCTCTCTCATACATCATCTTTTCATCTCATTGATCCCAATATTATAACTTTCCTCTATGTGTATTTCAGTGGGGGCTGTGTTGAATGAGACCAGACCAATTTCAACCGGAGGTCTGTGTTTTGTCTTTTTTGTTTGTGTTTTGTGAGAGCTTTCGTAGCTGCTGCTGCCCTCAAGCTACTGCTGTGCTGCAGGGCAGGTGTGCCTGGGTAGGTGTATTCCAGTTCTGCCCAAATACGACTCTAACAACTGACTGTGCAAATGTATTTGCTACAGAACTGTGTTCATTCTTGCATACAATCACAAATTTGGAAACAATGTCAGTCTCATTTTTGTATAGGGAGTGCTATAATTCATGATATATAAGGATATTGCAATTTTCTTCTTTTCCCAAAAGATCGTTTTCACAAACTGAATCATGCTTGGGAAGATGTATCTTGGATATCTCCAGAGTAAACAAATACAGAATATAATTTTTTTCTCCAGCTAACTATATTGACAAAGCCTTATCTGCTCCATAATGAAAAGTTTTGGTGACTCAATTTATCCTTTAAAAAAAATTAACCTGCCTAACTGTTTTAATGCATTTATTAGTTCGTCTCACCCAGAGGTGGTATGAATACTAAAATGTGAAGGATATGTTGAATAGTTGAAAAGTGTCCTCACACAGTTAAAACTTATTTTCCTTCTGCTTCATCTTAAAACCAGAGATTTGGCAAGTCTGTTCTGTAAGGACCAATAAAGGAGTGAACCGAGACTGAAGGATCTTACTGCATCAGCAAAATATCACCTTCATATTTAATGTTCCTCTGGTTTAGCTTTGCTGTCATCTCAAACTGCTTTTTCAGGGAGCTTCTGCTGAAGGCTCAAGTGCAAACACTGATTGAAATGAGAGAGGGGAGTGCCCTACCTTCTCTTCCTCATCCCAAAACAGCAGGGTCAGATACCCATTACCACTTTCCCAGAAGTCTGACCATCATTTTTTCATGTATTTGATTCTCCTGGTTGGTCCTAAGCCTATCCTTTCAACTGTAAAAGAAAGGGTACCCTCACATCTCATGAGATTACATCTTGTGTGAATAGTGGAATGCTCAGCATGTGCCCTGTTGCCTTGGTCTCCAGGAGGCCAGATCTGCGTGTGCTGGTGTCTCATCATGCACAAAGTCCCCAGCTGTCAGCATTTGCACCTAGATGATGCTGTTATATCCAATATCAGCTTGCATCTGCTCCGTGGGTGTTCAGTGCACAGTCACTAATTATTCCTTCAGCAGCATATGTAGCTGTTTCTCTGTCAGTGGTGTTTGCTTCTTTGCTTCTGGCTCAGATGGTGGCTGTGGAAAACAGTTTGTACTTCACTAAGACCTGTGGCTGATGAGCTTGACTCTGACCCTGGTGGCAGTACCGCCACTGTTTACAGGAGATGATCCTGAGGTTTTAATGGCATGCTTCTTGCAAAAGCTTCTTAGTCCTGTGACTTCTTGACACCACCCATGTACGGGAAGGAGTCCCTAAGTGGGGTGAAACCTCTCCATTGTTGCTTTTAGTAGAATACGTGGTTTGACTTAAACATAATTTTTGTTAATGCTGTGTTTCATTTCATGAGGCAGAGCACATGAGTGTGTGTAGGGAAATCAGTGGACTTGTTCCATGTGAATGAGCGCTTACTTGGCTTTTTCCTTTTGTGAGTGATTTCCTTATTTGTGGAGGCAGAATTGGAGTTTGGGAAACAAGCAGACACCATGCTGTCTTACAGGTGCAGGGGATGGAAGGGACAGGATGGTGCCCCTGCACGAAGTGGGAAATTAGGTTGTATCTACATCTGTTGTGTTTCAGACCTCATTCCTTGAAATTCATCAAGACTGGAATGTTTCCATTAGCTGAAGCCAAAAGTCTGCTGTTTGACTCACAGATGAGAAAGTCTGGGGGACATCAACCTTCCAGAACTCCTAAGGCACATGTCAAAATCTTTGTGTGCCTGAGCTTCATTCAGCTAATTTCTGGTGTGAGCTGGAAAAGGGAACAGGTAGTTGCTGGGTGGGATATCCATGACACCAGCTTCCTGGAAGTCCCACCACCCTGTTGTGGAAAGGCACTGGCCCATTACTACGCCATGGAGGACACTGGATGCTGGACTCACCTGCCTCTTCTGACGCAGAGCTTCATTTGAGGGCAGCTTTCCAAGGACCATCACAACAGTTTGCCATGTCAAACTCTCAGTCTGCTGAGAACCTAATCTTGTACAGAGTTAGGGAGGAGAAGGCAGCTGGGAGGACCTAACAAAATGAGCAAAGAGCTGCAAAGGCCAATTGATGGGGGGTAACACAGGGAGGTGAGGGGATTGAGCATTGAGATTTTGGGTTAAGCTGGTAAAGCTGGTAGATAGCTACTTCTGTGGGTGTGCAGAGTTAGTCCGTGGATTGTGCCACAAGGTTTCTTGAAATGAATTTTATCTTTTGAATATAAACTTTCCCAGGAGCTTTTTGGGGCTCCTTTTTGCTTTTGAATGCACTTACGTGATGCAGAGCAAGGTATTAATGACCCATACATTGAAGAAATTCTTTCTTTGAGACTTTGGCTCGCAGGGATTTCTGTACAGCAAATGAGAGTGGCAGTGGAAGGAATGCATGGAAACACAGTGAGCTTAGAAAACCTTACCACTATTATCTGTAGTGTAAGAGAACGGGTCATCTACAGTTTATCCCCTAACTGCAGAGAGCAAATGCAAGTTAAGACAACCTCTGAAGTATTTGAAGGTTTGAAAAGATTTCAGTTAATTTGGCCAGAGTTTGCCTCTGCAGGTGCAACACAGATCTGAGCAGTTAAGACTGGCTTTGTTAGAGATTTCATAAGGCAGGGGAAATGCAGAAAATTGATCCTGGCAAATTACCTAAGCGAAGTCTACAAAACCTAGAAAAATCTGAGATGGCCCAAGCCCTGCACAGATGGCCCTGCTCTGTACAAACATTAGTGCAATGCATAGATCCAGGGAGAAGATACCACTACATTTGAAGTGTTATTCAGGAAACAGGATGCTGTGCCAGGACAAGACAAATGGCCTGTCAGCCTGAAACTAAAGGGACACTTATTAATTTGAAGTTGGACACAGGTTCAGAAGCCAACATGGTGCCAGAAACCGTGTTAGCATTGCAGAAGAAACCACAGATGGTTGAGAGAAAATAGTTAAAAGTCCAGGATGACAGCTGGGATCTGGCCTCTGCTTTAGAAATACATGAACCAAATGTGTAGCTAACAAGGTGAAGTAGATACAGTTTGTAAAAGCATCTGAGAATGGATCACCCCGTGGGTTAGAAGCAAAACAGGTCCTTGGTTACATATGGAAAATGCTGCTTTTGCAAGAGTAGAGTAGAGATTTACATATCTGTGCCCTTGAAGGTGTGCTCAGACACCCTTCATCAACTTTTCTGCACTCTGCCAGAGTCTGAGCAAATCTGCCTGGGGATCAAGATGCATTTGAATTGTCAACCTTTGGCTCAGAGTGACTATGGGAACTCTTGCCACAACATACAGAAGGTATCTGATTTTTTTCCTCATTAATCAATGCCTCCATCAATACTGCCAAGATGCAGTATTTCCAGACTAGGAAATATTTCCAGAGGCAGCTAACCGCTCAGGATAGTTTGGTTAAGTATTTTCACACGTCCCCACTTTATCATGGGAGTTGAGAGAAGAAACATGGAACAGCCACCAAACTCCTGTCTGTTCACCTGTGAGCTGTATGTCTATCAGTATATTTCTATTTCAACTTTACCTTACAGTAACATGCCTTTTTGTTGTTTAATCTTTCCAAGTATATGTTTCTGGCAGCTAAGTAGCCATTGAAAAGAAAGCTATAGAGATGGAGTGATGTAAAAATAAGTTTTATTTCAGTTCATCAAGCTTCAGTTTGGGTGCTGCACTCATGCTCTTGCTAAATCAACAGGAATCACACTGTTTCTTGGCATTTGGTGAAAACAGCATTTAATTGAAGACCCAAGCAGTAGTTACAGATGAATACTATTCCTCATTTTGCTTCTGGACACTTTAATCAACCTGCCTGCATGTTGGGATCAATCAGTTTCAGCAGTTCTGTTCATTCATCTTTGTCCTGCCATTCATCTCACGGCAGCAAGGAGAACACTGTGTAATTGAATTTAGTTGAAATCTAATAAGAGGGGAAACCGTGACAAGCCACCTATAATCAGCTTGATTCTGAATTTTCAGAACAAGCATTAGCTTTGTATTTCCAGGAGGAATATGTCGGGGGTCCCACAGAGCTTCAGTGAGAAAGCTGGCAAAGAGAGTGAAAAACTGGAGACGTGGAGTCTGTTTTGTGGTTTGGTTGGGGATTTTTTGCCATTTATACTCAATCAAAATAGAAATTATGATATCTTGCTTGCTTTCACTCAGCTTCTACACTGTTTGCTTAACTTAGAAGGGAAATCCACAACCTTTTCCCTTGTGTAAGAGGTATAAAATGACATTTTGTGGTGTGTGTGTGTGCATGTATTTGGTTTTTTAAGGCTAATGTAACAAATCATAGAGATAAAATCTCAAAATATTTTTACTGAAGCAGATGTAGGTCTGGATTTTAAATTTTTCTAAAGTGCTCAGCATTTGATATGCATTTCCACATGGCTCCCTTAGAAACGATTGCAGTATTGTCATGTTCATGGAATTACTGCTTCTTTGAAAGCAGGATATTAACCACTTGGGTTTAACATGCTGTAAGTTATGTATGTTGTCTTTAGAGTTTCAGCTGATCCGACTTGACTGAGTATTCCCACGGAGCAGTGGCTTTTTTAAGTCTTTTACCATTGCAGATCTTTCTGATAGAATTGGAGAACATCGCTATAAACAGAAGCCAACTTAGGAATACTCAAAGGATTTCTCACTGCCTACAAATTCTTTATTTTTGGTAGTAGCTTTACACATGAATAGCAAAATGTATTCATAATCTGAAATAAGGGAGGTAAAACTGGGGAAGGAAAGATCTCTATATACATATGTATGTGAAGGGATTGCAAAATAGTCCATCAAGGACCTATTACAAGGGCTTATAATGTGTTACTCAAATGGGATATTTAATAAGATATCTCTTTTCTTGGAGTGTTATTGCAATACATTGCCAAGCTCTTACAGAGTTAAACTCCTGGGAAGTGCATGTGTGACCATTTTTTCAGATCACATTTGGTGAGGGGAATATGCATCAGGATACAATTCTAATTTTTGCATTATAGTTAGACCCTACTATCCTCCAAGACAGTAATATTCATGGTCCTAAGGTTGTAAGAGTATATCATGTGTCCTGATTACATAGATATATATATATAGTTTAAGAAAAGTGCTTCAAAAATATTATTAGTTGGGGAGGGGAGTAATAAACCTATTCCTCACATATATTTTTAAGAAAACTAGGAAAATATCTGCTTTTTCTGGGTTTTGACTGCTGTAGCTGTGTCACTGAATAAGAAATTGATATGCTCAGAATGCAGCATTTGGCTTTTTGGTGATTTCAGATTAAGACATCAATGAGTGCTTTAATGTTTTACAGTTCAGAATGTCTGCACAGCCACCCACTGTAAGGCATTTAACCATGAGCTGGTGCACAGCTTTGAATGGAAGCTTCCCATATTTCATGCACCACGTTGGGCTGGCATGTAGAGGCAATGGGTATAAAAAATGTAGAAGATTAATCATGTCAGAATACCATTTTTGTATGTTAAGGGACTACTTTACCAATCCGTGGCCGTGCCTGGCTACAGGAAAGGAGTAGCTCTGTACAGATGTGTACAGCCATTTGTCATAGGCATATGAGGAAAGCACAGTGACAGGGACATGTGCTGGCAGACTTGAGTTCACTCTGCCTTTTTTCTGTCCTGGCTGGAGATAAACAAGTTTTGGACTAAGGCTGTGCCCAAGCTAACAAGTCTCATTCAGCCTCTTTAATTCAATTATCTGAATTTCGCAGGTCACCCAGCTCTCACAAGCCCTGTGCCTGTTGGACATCTTTCACAGCAGTCAGTCACTTCAGGTAGCAGGGAAAAGGACAGTAAGTTGTAGGCAACTCTTTTCTGTACCCAGAAATGAGATTCTGAGATTCCAGTTTTTGTGAATCATTTGTGTTTTTAAAAACAAACACAAAAACCTTCTCCATTAGCACCATGGGCACAGTAGTTAATTTTCTCTCGCTTTCACCAAAAGTAAAATTAATCATAATTGATTGTTGGTTATTCTTGTTATTTCTCTTCTGTGAGAGCAAGGTCTTGTGTAACCAGTTCAAGCAAAAAGTATCCAAGACCCAAACCCTCTAGTGTGAGATAAGCAAGAGTGGGAGAGTACTAGAGGGTGGGCAGTAAGCAATGCCCAGTGTGCTAATGAGGTCAGTGTAATTAGCACAATAAATCCTGGCCAAATCATAGCATGTGCTTGTGCCAAGAAGTTTAATGCACTTTTTCCTTTCATGTGAAAAAACTGTGGCAAGTGCCGAAGTAGAAACATGGCTTTATTTTGATTTTTATCTGAAATTGTTTGGGTTTTTTTCACTCTAAGTAAATAGTCTCTAATTACAATGTACTTGTGTGTACTCTCCTTGCTGCTTTCTATTAGTGTATTTTTGAAATCCTTGGGACGCCTGGAAATTATTCAAATAGAACATCCAGGATGTTCTCATAGGCATAAATACTACGTGGGAATGAGGCTGCTAAATCTTCTTTATCCACTAAATTTGAAACTCATATAGATTATATTCTGAGACGGAACATAATTTAAGGGGGATGTAACAACTCTCATTACATTTCCATTAGTCAGTAGCATAAACTACTTTCTAGCTGTGGAAGACTTCACAAGAAAAGGCTCTGGTATTGTAAGCATGAGATGTTATTCGTGGTAGTGATTAATTCCTGTAGTTTCTGAGATATTCTGAATATGTACCCGACCTGCGCTGCCTCCAGTGTTAGAAGTACCCACTGTTCTTACTTTTCTTTCCTCATAACTCACTGTAACAAATTCAAATTTTCAGTCTGTCTTTGGGTGGCAGAGTTGTCCTCCAACGGCTAAAGGTACAATTTCCTACTGGTGAGAACAGGCTGCTCCAAAACAGAGCACGTTCATTACAACAAAACTGATTTATTTTTATTTTATTGTAAGTTTCAGTGTACTGCAAGAGGGAAGGGATGAAAAATGTTTTTGAATGAGATTAGTTGAGTTGTTGGTTGCTTCATCCCAAGTGAAACTACTTTTAAAAAAAGAAATTCTTCCAGCTTCATTCTACTACACCAAGTATTTCATACGTTGTAACATTTGTCAAATTTTTACATGGGCTTTTATGCTGTTTCTAGATATTTCTACTGATAGCAGTAGAGTTTGCCCTCTACTTATTGTGTTCTTTTTGCCAAATTTTACTAATTTTGAGATATGTTTTAAACCCTGAAAGGATAATTTTGTTACCTAAATGCATCTGCTAATAAAGTACTCAGACATCCCCTCTGTAATGCAACTCAGTAGCAGAGAGGTTTTGTAGGCCTGGAGAGGGATTGGGAGTGGGTTCTTGATCCAGGTTCTTTGTCTCTCTGTTTATCCATTTTACACTCAACAGTTACTGTTTCCTTAAATCTACACAGCAGAAGAGACTAGGGACAGGAATATGGGACTTCTCCCCGTCTGAAAGGATTTATTTCATACTAGCAGCACTTATACATAATACGCTCTGTGGAGAAGAAATTTGGGTCCAGAAAGTGTGTGGGAGTTTAGCTCTGTTCCTCTCAAAAGGCCAAGATTTTGCTCTGTCTCTTATGCTTTAATTTACTGTAAACAGCAAAAGCATTCCCACTTACGTATGTGGGGAGGTCTAAATCATTGTAAGTCAGTGCAAACAGAGGAAAACTTTATATGCAGCCTGTCAACAGCAAATGTCAATGGAAGAGCATTAGTAATAAATGTCACGGTGTGCTCTAATTACCTCCTACAGCTCCGCTCCTTTAGGGTAGATGTTCTATCCATTGAGGTCATGCTGTGGTACATATTAATTAAATCTCTTCGGTGTTATCTGCTGTTTCTGGAAGGCAGCAAATGTAATGTGCAAAGTAGTGGCTTATTTGGAAGGAAAAGAACACATCCCAGAGCAAGGAAATATCTTTATCTTCTTGAAATAGATATCATCTATTATTAAAGAAAACAAAATGGGTACCTGCTGGATTTTCTGCCCTTGTTAATAGCATAGTTTAGAAATATTGACTAGAAAGAGGAAAGGGAAATATTCTCTGACATGAAATCACAAGGGCCATAGTTAAGTAAATATGTGTTTCTATTAAAATTATGGCCCTGTAGTACCAGTGGCTAGTGAAGAGAGGCATCCATAAGCATTGGAAAGAAATGCAGGTGCAAGCAGCTCTTTGCCCTTTGCTTGGAGAGATTCCATTTTATCTGATGGAGAAGTAAATTGTTCCAATCTGAAACCCTAAAACCCACTGAAGTCAGACAGTGGAAAAATGTGAGGCTTTCCCATGATGCATGTGTCTGGCTCAGGTTTCTGGTACCCTTCTCATGTATATTAACAGTCACATAGTCATTTTTGTCAGAGCTGTTTTTAAGAACTACTTTTGCATTTTTATTTCAGCTGCAAAAATGTATATCTGCACAGGCAAAACCACCTTTTTGCCAGTAAAGAAATAGGATCACTGCTTGATGACACAATGGAAAGTGGAAATTTTTGCAAACTGCCTGAGAAAAGGGAGAATACACTTCGGGTTTGAGGCAGCTTACCTTCATGTCTTTTAGAGCTTAGCAGAAATGGTTCTTAAATTTTTGAGAGCCTTCAGAATCACTAAGGAGCAGCTTGTTCTAGAAGTAGGGAGTTGGTTCAAAGTGGATGAGAAAACCTCTATAGTTAATTAACAAATTTAGTGTATTCCAAGTAAAATGAGTTAGAAGCACTGCAATCCAATTTCTTTGGCTCTCTGCTGTCTAAACTCTTGTGCCTTGCTGATGAATTGGGATCGGTGTTCTGTAGCGGGGGAAAAAAAGGAATTTCCATTGCACTCAGTTATAATGTTCATCTAAATCATTAAATATGGACATTTTTTACTAAAGTCTGTTTGTTTGTGGGTCTTAGGCTATGTCTGCAACACAAATACCAGTGGACAAATATTTAGAAGAACTCAGAGTATTTAAGAACATAACTCCCAGGAAAGTTCAGGAGCAAGTAGTTCCTCTTGTTCCTTGATGTACACATATGTTTTGAAACCTGGCTACTGTTTTAAGATTTTAAGGGACTAATCATCTGGTCTGTTAATTATCTGATTCAAAACATTTTGGATGCAGCATCTGATGAGACACAAAAGTCTAGCTCTGTCAAGAGCATGAATTTTACATGCATCATACATTTTACCAAACTTCTGGGTCCAGCCTGAACTCCATTAGGCCCAGAAAACGTTAACTTAGCTGTACCCTGGGGGGATCCCAGCATTATATAGTGATTTGATTTGTGAAAGTGCTGGACTGCTGGTTGTCTTGAATGCTGAGGATCTCAGCCTTGACACACACAGACCCTGTGTTGGCTGAACAGGGTGTGAGTGCACGTGCGTCCAACATGGTCCTGGCAAGCCTAGGATTACTGTGCATGAGCTTACACTGGGAGAGAAGGCTGTGACTGTTCCCTTCATCTTGGCAACCCTGGATTTTAGCTGGTGAGTATTCAGGGTAAAGAAAGCAATGCTTCAGAGGGGCTGGCAGGGCTGCTGAGGCTGTGATAAGCTATTTGAACCATCTCACATACCTGAAGAGGTGTTTCGATGTTGAATAGCAAGAGCTATTAGCATAATTTATTACTTTAAGGGAGATACTTTGGTCTACTGCCAAGCAATTACAATAAGTAGTGTTTAACTAGGTGTTAACATGAAGGAGAATTTCTTTCTTCTCTGTTGTACGATTCAAGAGTTATCATGTAAAGTTCAAAAGATGAAATGGAGAAAAAAGAACACAGTGGAAGAGGATTACATTGCTCTGTTACCACCCAGCTCAAATCTTTTCCTCAATTTTCAAAAGTACAAGGACTAAGTTCCTAGATGGGTTCCTGAATTTAGATCCAAGTTGCTGTCCTGAAATTTTCTCTGCTTTAGGTCAAATCCAACTTTTGGAATTTTGGAGGAGTGTGAACCTGGGTACAGAGATTAATATCTGTCTGCTTTTGAACTAAGGTGCCTAGTCTAGATGTGGTGTCCTGATGCAAACTTTTACTTCAGGCCTTTTTCTAGTTTAAAATGTTTTCAGATAGGACTTGTTTCTTTCCGAGGCAGGGAAGAAACAGGGCAGCTCTGGAGAAAGAGGGCATTGTTTCCTCTGTATTTCATTTCTTTGCAATCTCTCTCATCTTAACTTATAAATATTTAGCTATGAATATGCTTGACAGCTTGCCTTCATCCCATGCCTAGACAGAAGGCTCCTGCAGATAACCAACACAACTTGTGTGCCTTAATCTGTCTGCCTGAATATCCTTTAGTGCAGAGATGTGCTTTAAAGGGTCTGGGAATTGCTCTGGTCTCTGCATACATCACAGGCTTTCAAGCTCTGGGTCTCTGGTAGGTCTCAGAGGCCATGGGCACTTTAGCCTCCCACTACTTGCTGCGTTTCCTGATCAGGTAACAAGGAATTCTTGTGGTATTTACATGGAAAAGGAGATCTCATTATGGGAAGAGCAGGATGTCTGGATATCTGTACTAGCTCTTGGCTGCAGTTCAACACTGATCTGTTTTCACCAGGTACTGGGGACTGGCATCGACCTTTCTCAGTAGATGTGACGTGAAAAAGTCCCATTAGAGAAACTAAACAAAGAAAAATTGCTTTATATTTTCAAGTATGGGCACATAAATTCTCTCTCCGCAGGACATAGGTGTGTTACAAGCAATTGGAGGTTTGCATCTGTTATTTGATATAAGACTTTCCCAAATAGTGGTTTTCTGCTCATTTCAAATAGTCATAAAGAAATTATTTTAATTAGCTAAAATAAATAGATCTTCCCATATATCACCACCCAAATGTAGCTGTATAAGTGTTAGGTTCTTTTTCTGTTAACCTGAGGTAGTGGCAATAGGCAAGAGCACCACACAAAAGAAATTTACAGCATTAATGATGTTGCAGCTGTCCAAAGATATCTGCTCTTTTTATTACTGTACATCTTTTGGTGATGTGACAAATGATATAGCTAAGGCCATGGCACAGAAAGATACCTGGATGTCAGCTTGCACAAAGATGAGAGCTGCTTTCTGCCAACAATTCATTAGAAAGTCAATGAGCATAAGCAGTTGCCCACAAATTTACAAACATTGCTCTTCATTACATCAAGTTGTGTCTTTGATGTCACTGAGGCTAGTCCTCATCCTCACCCACCTGAAACATCCCACTGCCCAGCTGGGTCTCCACTGGCACTGAAGGCATCCTTTGGGAAGAAAATGGTAACAAATGAAATTCAAATCCAGTGAATTATTCCAACAGTGTGGATGGATATGAGTTAGGGCCCGAGACCTGCTTTAGGTGGCAGCAGTGCTTTCAGTAGCATGCAGCCCCCTGTTTGCTTGGGATCACTGGATAGGAAACCACCTTGCACTCAGGGACACAGTTACAGTGGGAAGACATGGAGGGAAGTGCAGCCAAAGTGAGCTGGGTTTTAACTCCAGCTCTGACAAGATCTTGCAGAGAATCTTGAGGGATTAATTTGCCTCAGTTATAGGTAATTCTGGACCTGTGTTTTTCTTAACATTCTCCAAGTTGATTTTACTCTCCAGCATTAATCTGGGAAATTCTTTTCAGCCATGCAAGCAGCTAAATTGTTAAATCACTTAAAAAAAACAAGCAGAAGTGCAATGCTGATGTGAAATAAAATTATGTGGTAATGCTTAAGAGACAAATAGTCCATTTGGCAGGAACTCCAGTTGCTTATGTTCTCTTCCTAAATCTGTCATCTGCTGTCACGTGGCACTCACCTGTCAGGTATCCAAAATACTGCAGCTGTTGCCTTGGGACAGACTTGGTTCAGTAGCATGGCTGTGAAGGGATGGAGCCTTGAGAAAGAAGCGCTGGAAGCACTTTACCATGGCCACCACAGCTCTCTGCTCAGTTCCTGCTGTCTAGTTCTAAAACAAATACCTGCATGGCATGTTTCTTCATCTCCCACTTTGCCTTTTTGCTCATTGCTCCTTATTATGTGTTTTTAGACTGCCTGAGAGCAGTAGAAGGTTCTTTGCTTGGTGCTAGAGTAACACACATCATCTTACAGGCAAAGTTCTAAAATCTTTGTGCTTGCAAACCTTCATCTAGATTTTATGGTACATTTAGCAATTTTTATATTCTGCTTGTGGAGGTTACCATTTGAAAAACAATGTTTATAAACAACTGGTTCATTATATACACTTTGAGATAACACAGCTGGTTTACAGTCATACAGCTCAACTGGATGTGATTGGGAAATACTGGGGTTCTTTAAGGCACTCCAGGCAAGGTGGAGTTATTCACATTCTCAGCACTGAATCAGTCTTGCAGGAGGAGTATCCACACCTCAGTCATTAAGTAAATCTTCAGGCAACTAAGTGATTTTCCTCAATCTTCAAAAAGGCTGAGGTCTGAAATCATCCTGAAATCTCCTAGATTTCCAGAAATGCCACAGAAAATTGAATGCAAAAGCCTTTCTGAATATCAGGTTGACTTTAGGTATCATATTTTGAAAAATATTCCTTCAGCTTTGCTCTCCCAAATAATTCAGTGAGTTTCTTCATTATGTAGCACTGATTATGTTTGCGACATTAAGTTTTTGACAGTCTCCTTGCCTTTCTATTTTCCTAAGCATTGATTTTTTATTTTTTACATGGAGGAAGGGAAGGAGAAGGAAGGTCTTTTAAAAAAAAGAGTTATATTCACCACTACTTTGAAAAACTGTCACTTGCACAAAAGCATAAACATTCTCGGTATTTGTTATGATTTAGCAGACTTCTAACAATAGCATAAGAGAGCAGATTCATAAAAGGGAGTATTTTTCTTCTTTGATAGAGAACAAACTGCACTTCTTATAGAAAGGACGATCATTTGTACTGGGCACTGTGGCTCTGACAGATTAGTAATAAAGCTGCAGAATTTTTCCTTTGAAATCTGTGCTTCAGGAAGATTTATGGTGAGACAGAAAACTCCATTTGATTCTGCTCAAAATTTTGGGCATGAAAAGCTTAAGTTTAAAATTCTTTTGAAGAGAGTCCAAAGTAATAGAAAAGATAATTTTGAAGGAGCTGTGGCTTAAAAAACTATTTGTTTCAGGGTTAGGAGCTCTGCAATGAATTTTGTGCGTTTCACAAGAGCTGTAATGTAGTTCTTCTGCAATGGCTTAAGGCCAAATACTCGCCACTACTTTCAGGAAAGTGATTTACAATGAGCTTGTGCCTTTAAAGAAGACAGTTTGACTTCTCTCCGGAATCTTTTCTGTCAAAGCCAGTCATTGCCAGTCTTCAAGTGACCCACAATATATTTCTTTAATCGGCTACCTTTTGGATTAGATTTTTTCTTTCTGAGGTTTTGTTATCTCCTTGACAACCTTCACAGTATAGCAGTGTTAAAAAACAACAACATTTTAAAATAGAGGCCTTTAAATCTGGCTGGTTGATTGTGTTATGTCTTTTTGCTTGGTTTATGACTGTTGAGATATTGCAATGCAGATAAATATATATTTCAGCTATCCTTTGAAGGAAGTAGTTCCTGCCAAACTATTTCCTTTAATCTCATTTATTAACAGTGACTGAGTATGCCATCCATGTATGCATTTGGAGACACTGCTATATTCAGATGATGAAAAAATTCATCTCACCTCCATGTGATAAGGATTGCAGCACACGTGCAGCAGAGTTTTTATGTAGAGCTGGAGCTGATTTCCTCAGGGCACAGAATATCACAGTGGGATCTTTTCAATGTTACTGGGTGACTAGTCCTTATGATCTTTAGGAAATGCATTCTGCTGAACTTTAGATTCAAATCTCATCTCAGTTTTGATAGCCTTAAATACTTTTTGTAGCTTGGAACTAATTTTAAGTGATCTTTTCTTCAAATCTAGGGCTGACAAGTCTTCATGCTTGGGGATGGACAATATTTAGCCTTAAGGAGTCATTCGGGAAGGTGGAATGATATCTGGATAGTCACTTCTCTCCAAGTTTGTTCAGTCTATTACTTCTGTTTCTACAACAACTAATTCACGTGTCCTCCAGGGTTTCCTTCATGCACCAAGGCTTATTTATTTATCTTTGTTTCCATTTACTGCTGTAATTTGGCATAATGAAGTAGATTTCCACTTGTGTCCTGATTTTATGCAAATTTATTTCGAGGTGGCTGCTAGAAAGCCGAGTACTACGTATAGTTCTTATTATTTTGATGGACATCAGCATTTGAGTGTCAAGTAGTTACTTATCTCATCTTGTAAGGAAGAATAAAGCACTTCTGTAAAGGCTTTGGCATCACCTTTCCCACGCTTTTTTCCCCTGTTGAGATTTCCTCTACGCCAGGCTGTGACATGTAGGCACTCTTCTGTGCTGGGTCACCTGGTGCTGTCTCTGGGAATGGCTCATTATTATCTCTGTGCTGACTGTCAGGATGCGTAAAGAAAGGACGTTATTTTTAGGAGGTAAGATCCAAATACACTTACAGGCACTCCCAATTCCTCTTGAGTGCTCGAGACACCATTTCAAACTACCATAAAGGTTGAGAACTAAATATTTCTGCTTAGAAGCAAACATATGTCTGTGAAGCCAAATTAGGTCCTCAGATGCTTAAGTGCCATTTCCACTGGACAGTGGTGCTATCCTGCCTGGGAACACAAAGCAGAGTTTGGCATAACACAGTGGCTCAAGAATTAAGATGTTATGAATTGGCAGTTTAGTTCTTACTGCTTTTGTTTAAGGCAAGGGTGCAAAAAAATTAAATAACCACTGTGAGGCTTAAGAGTCACTTTGTTTTCAAGAAGCAGAGATTGTCTGTTGGGGAGATTTTAAAACCTGAGTTTATGTTTTGAAATAAGTGGCCTGAATTTCATATATGTTACAACATACATTGCTTTTTGAAAGTCTTAGCCTTCTCTTTCCTGCCTCTGTCTTTGCTGTTCTTCACCATCCACATGGTATTAGCTTCCCACTGATGAACACGACAGATCCCATGCCACTCACTGTTAGACTGGAGGCTAAACCAGCATGGAGCCACAGCAGTAGCCAAAATACAAAGCATCCTTAGATTTAAGAACTCAGCCCGTGTTTTACTGCTCCTACCATTCTCGCAGAAGTCTGTTATTAGAGAAAGCTCACCTTGTTGATTGTGCTGCTACACTTGAAGTTCCAGAATCTACCACAAAAACTAGCTGGGTACCTCTGGCATCCCATTTCACCTCTCCTGGCTTTGTTTCCCCCACCTGCAAGGGGGTCCCAGGGTGATCTTTGTACACTCTGCAAACAAGCTGGGCATCAGGACCTCCTGCAACCTGCAGGACTGGTCAAATGGGCTCACCTGGATGAGCTTACATTAAATTAACAGATTGCACCTTGCTGATGAAGACATGCTTTTTCCTTCCTCTGTAAATTATGAATGGTGATGGTTTGGGCAGCATTTCTCCTGAGTGAAAGCACTACCAGCTTAGTATTATGACTCACTGAGCAGCACATTCCTATAATGGTAGGCTTTTAAAATATTTTATGGGGTATTTGTATGGGATGGAGTAAGACTAAATAGAATTGCATAGAGCATTTTCCACAAAATTTGCTATAAACCTCTAACAGGGCAAATCTCATTGCAGACTAATTAAAGAGATCCTGCTGAAATGAAATTTGTCTTTATTGCTCTCACTTGAATAGTTTGGAATACAGCAGTATAAGCAAACCAAAGGATTTTTTAATCTTAAGATATAGTAGAACTATTTGATAATATTTCTCACTTTTTAACTAAAAAACCAACATTGTACAAGGTCAAATCACCAAGGATCATCTTTTAAAGCTGATCCAGTATTTGGAAACAATTTTTCCAGGCAGTCCCCACACTTTATGTCACCTCCACATGGTGGGCACTTTCTCTGCAGCTGTCAGCACCCTCCCTACAGCTCTGATGAGCACCCGGTGCTGTGCAGACTGAGGGTATGTTGTAAGTTCAGTGATAGCTGTCACTATGAGAGGGTTTGAACCCCCTCTATGTGAAGTCTGAAGCTGTGGCAATATCCTTGTGCTAAGAGAGACTAAGAGATGATACTTGGCTTTAAATAGATTAGGTGCAGAGTTCTTCCAACTTCTTCCCATCTCCAGACTTTCCCAAGTGCCTGGGTTCTGTCAGGAGTAAAAACAACAGATGCCATAATCTTCATCTGCAGGCCAAAGAACACATCTTCATGTCTTCTGGGCTTTTTTATTTTTCATCTTTCCTCTTGAAACTTGGAAGAACTCAGAATTATGTGTAATAGAGGAGAAAGAATATTTTTAACGTGTGTGATAATTGCAGTGTCTGCCCTGGTGTGTACTTCATTATATGCTGATAGCGTATTCATTAAGAGCTTTATTACAAACACAGACATCTGACACTTTAATTGAAAGAAATGGGAAAGTTTGAAAATTGTTTTGTGCTCAACTCTTATGTAAAAATTACAAACAATTTCTCTTCCTGATATATAATGCTGATTTTTCATGCTGGAATGCTCTACCTGTGGAATTTCATCCAAGAGTGCATTTTAATAGCTGAGTTCTTAACCCTTCCAAATAAAAGCATATAATGGAAATAATGATAGACTGAAATTCCACCCTTAATTTGAGCTGTGTTAGAAAGCCTGGGTATAACATTATTCTATTACTTTTTCCTTTTTCGAAAATGAGTATGTATTTCTGTCACTTGGCTTTATGCATATTCATACACCATTTAGCAGCCTTTGCTCAGCTGGATGAGATATTGCCTAGGTAATCTAGCTCATTTATCTTCAGCAGTGCAACTTGTGCTCGGCATTATTCACCAGTGGGGCCTGTTAGACTGGAATGGGTGTTTTTTGTGCTTTAGCTGTAATGTGTGTGTTTTTGCAGTTGTAATAAATGCTGAAAGCTGTATATTTTGATGCAAGTGTATTTCCACATGATAAAGCCTTGCTCAGTTCGTGAAACACCATCTGTAGAGTTTTACAGACTCTGTTCTCGGCTGCATTGTATGCTGGTGTGACCACTGGTGTAGGAGTGGTGGACAAGTGGTGTGATGGAATGAACCACCAAATTCTGAATCCCGAAGTGCTTTCCAACCCCTTATGGTGAAAGCTCGTAACTGGAAGACAGCAGTGCATGTGAGCTCCAGCTCAGGTGACTCAGCTGCCCAGGAACTTGGACACGCTCGGGGCTTCCTTGCCAGATTCTTGCACTGGCTGTGGAACAACTTGTGTGTTCTTTTGTCCACTAGCAAGTGGCCATGGAAGCAGGAAAGCAAGTTTCAAGTCCTCCTTGAAACCTCCTTGTTGGGAAATTGTCACTTTTGGGCTTTTTTAATGACTCTCTACAGTTCTAGATTATCAGATGTCAGAGACTGCTGAGGAATGTTGTTGTTCTTTTGCTTTAAACTTAAGGACAATCAGTGATTTATGCCCCACAATTTTGGAGCACTTGATCTTGATTTAGGCTGTGCTCTGCCACTTGCCAATAGAAAGAGAATGTTAGAAACGAGCTGTGTCACTTCATGAGGAAAATATCCTCTGGATGTAAATGTCTCATCTGTGTAGGTCTGTCAACCTGCATTTCAAGAAAAATTGATACTTTCTTTTCTCCTTCCCTTCAGGCAGTTGTGAATCATTAAAAGAGCTTTTTGTTTGTTTACTGTGGGGCTGACCCCATGGGAGCACGGATGTCACGCATGATAGATTTATTGACAGATAATCATTTGTTTGGGGCTCTACCGTGAAAAATGGTTTGACTTCATAAGTATCACCTTCAGAAATTATTTAGAGTGTTTTCTGTTTAAATTATGAATCTTTGCAGCAAGGAGAATCCTTGACAGAAGCTGTCTGTAGGAAAAGGAAACCTTCTCATATGTGAGTAGCATGAAACAAGTAACATCCCCCAGGTACATCAACATGGGCCGGGCACCGGTGTGGGCTCAGAACAAGCTGCAGCAATGTAAAATTGTGAGCTGGTTTCTCTTCCCTTTTAAGTATGTTCATACCCTACACAGCTCAGATAAATACAGTATGGAACTGGTTGCAAACCACATACCCTCAGTACCTGGGCTGCAGGGCTCAGGGCTGCTTGCACAGTACAGCTCAACAGTGAGTTAAGTGAAGTAGGAAAAAAGATAAAAAATAAGGAGACTTAGAAAATGTGAGCTTAATAGAGATGGAAGTGAATTCTAGTACTGGTCTGGTACAGTCTCTGCAGAGTTAGTAGTACATGTACAATTCAAAGTAGCTTAGCTTGTCCTGATTACAAGACTCTGAAGAAGAGCTTTACATTGATGCTTCATGAGTCACTAAAACCTGCTGCTAATTGCCTCAGTCTGGAGGCCTCATGGAGAAACAAAAAGAAAGATCCTGCAGGTATTTTAATCGGTGTTCACAGAGCAGCCCTGTTGTGCTTCATGGATTTGATTCAAGCTGTTCTCAGTGCCGAGATGGGAGGTGGCAGTGCTGTTGCCATCTACACTCTGTGGGCGCTGCAGCCTCTCAAGGAGCCCCAGCAGGCACCAGAGTTTCAAAGCAGCTGGAGCCACGCAGGGAAAAAGCATTCCCCTCCTCCTGGTCTAGGATCCCAGCGGTGTGCAGCAGGTGAGCAAGCAGGTGATGCAATGTGGGGGAAAATGCAGAACAGCGGGGAATGTACCATAGGCAGTTGCAAAAACAGTGGATGAGTTAAATCCACATCAGTTAACGCCATAACTGGTACCTGACGGCAGTGCTTTCCCAGCAGTGAATGTAGGTTGCTTAAGAATGATAAAGTTACCTCTCCCGAAACACTATTTGCTTTGGGGGTTTTTTTATGTCCTATAACATTTACTTGATCCATTATGAACAGCTCAAAGAAGTTTAATGCACACTACACAGAAACTGCAGTGCTTAGGGGCACTGTATGGATATTGGATATATGCTGATGATAATCCTGGCAGATAAAGGTGAGCTTTGAATGTCTGCCATTAGATACTACAGTATTTTTGTTACAGTACATTTTCTCAATAAATTTGTGTGAGAGAGCATTTTGTTTATCTGTCAGGCATGAATTGTTTTACATGAGAGAGGTAAACTAATCTGCTAAAATTAGCTAGAAATTAGGCAAATTATTGTGAAAACTGATGTTTAGCTGGTCCCTTTTGTTTCTTGCAGTAAAGCGTGCTCTTTTGTCCAAATGATTATAGATTGATTCAGCTGTGCGTGAATAGGGCTCAGTACTGTTAAAATAGAACTATATTTTTTGGCATTTACAAACCATTGTGCATATTCAAAGCATTTAAAAATATGAAAGTTTAGATTATGATCCACTGCAGTTAATATCAGCCAGGAGTCACTGGTCAGCAAAGAAGGCTGTGCAGGACAAACATTTCCCTCCGTTTTTTAAAATTCTTGTTTGCCACATAAAGGGAAAAATTCTCATCAAATGGCATTTAAAGGTCTCTAGGGTTGTTTGTGCTCAGGGTATGAAGGCTGACTGTTGTATCAAGAGTCAAGCCTCATCGCCCAAAATGTGAAGTACAGTTTTTATTTAAAGCAGAACTGGGTCAAATACTTCCCATTGAAAGTTGATTGAAAATGTGTGCCTGAATGTCTTCTACCCTTTGAAAATCCAACCTAGATATTTCATTTTAGGAATCATAATCAGTTTAACTTGAAGGGTTGGAGGCATGTAGTTTGAACATGTTATTTTCTATAGGACAATTTTTTAGGCTGATACGATCCTTCACCATTCTAGAGCAACTTGACTTCATGGTGATAATCTACTTCGCTCAGGTGCTGTATCAGTTAATAGCTTAACATTTCCTGTAATAGAAGTGTAAATCTGATGCTTGCTAATTTTTTTTCTAATAACACATCTATTTTACACCTCCAAAGAATGTATCTTAAGGCCGGTGGGCACAGCACTGAAATGTGGGGTCTGCCTTAGCTGTTCGACTGCTGCAAGTGACTCATTTTTCTCTACTTGGACTTCTGTACCTGGCTGTGTTTCAAAAAGAAAGCAATGATTTTGGCATTCTCCATAAAGTGCTCTGGGAGTGGCCTATTAGTTAATGTTTTTCTTTTTTGCTTGCTCTCTCAAAATCTAATTTCTGTAACGCAAAATAAGTAAGAGCTTTGGGGGCTAGAAAAGAAACTATTGGAGTAGTCACTCTTTTCCTTGAAAACTGAGGTTTCACAAGAAAACAATGAGTTAATAAGTTACCCCAAAAATCTGAATTCATCTCCTTGGATTTCTGGCTAACTTTGTCTGCTAATGTCGGTAATTTTCCCTCACGAAAACACCCACATTCTATGCAGCTGCTTTAGGTTGCTCTTCTGCTGACATATTTAAGGCAGGACACCTTTTCAAATGTGGACAGGCTCATACTAGTGAAATATATACGAAGAAAACGGTGAAGACTACCAATACCAAATTAATGAATTACATTATCAATGCCTTATGGAAAGAGCCATGAATCACATTACAGGATAAAGAATGAATTTTTTCCCCTTTGCTTTTGAAAGAAAAAGCAATATATGGTCTGAAGTCTAGCTTTGATATTTCTCTCTACTCTTCTCCCTCTCAAATCTTTCTTATAACCAATAAAATTCACAGGTTTGCCATATCTTATTCAGTGAGAAGGCAAGTTATAAACTAATATGCTGCGTTGGCACCAAGTGAAAGAAATTGATTTAGAAGATGACAGCAAAAGGGCCATGCTGAAATGTGTATAGCCAGGCAGTGTCACACTTCCTTGGAAAGTATTCAAATCAATTTCTCATGGATATGTATTCCTGAGGAGCTGTATCAGATAAAAAGAAAGCTTCCTTCAGGAAGAGCTTATCTGTCCAGTGGGCTCCCATCAGAGCACTTCCACAGTGCCACCCCAGAAAGATTTACAGGATTAAATGTACTTTTCCATTTCTCTGGTGTGTTAGTGCCGTATGCCTAACGGTGGCAGACTAGGCTGGAGCCCAGGATACCCTGTGCTGATCTCAGCTTAACTCCTCATTTGTCACTTGGTCAGGGCAAGACACATCCTTTTCAATTCACTCTAGTTTCTCTGCCTGCAGAATAGGACAACTGAATCTTTTTACTCAGGGTTCTGGGAAAGTGTCTGAGGAAGGAAGGATGAATGAGCTAGTTTGTTGCTGCTTTTACAGTTGTTGTACTTTAGTTCAAAACATCTGATTTAGGTATCAGTGTTTTAGACTATATACACTTTTCTGTTCTTATGCTGTATCATTGGCCATGCCAAGCCTCAGGCTTACACAGGAAGGACCACATTTCTGAGGGAAGTGGTGGGATTTGTGGATAACAGTCTAAAGCAAACCACCAGCATTTATTTTTCAACATTAGTGTCACTAGCCACAAGAACTTCCTCTTAACATATTAGGGATAGCTGGGTTTGGACTTGTACAGTGGCCAGTTGTCCAGAGAGCCAGGAGATTATCACAGAAAGCAGAAAGTTTTGGTCAACTCACAACTTCGTGACAAAAGTTGTTGGGATTTAAGAGTACAGATGAGGTTTTGGGAAGATAGACAATACCTAGAGAAATGGAGATTATATCCATAAAGAAAGGCAGTGAGATTGGACTGTTTAGAAACTTGTCTTTTAAGAAATAGTGACTGCAGGTTTCATATTCCCAGGGAATGAGATTGCATGCGCACCGCAATACAAAAAAGGAATAATAATGCAAAATGGAAATAGAGCAGATGAGCGTGAAGGTTTTCTGGTTGCTGATCTTCCCTTCCTCCCCTGAATCACAGAGTCTGTCTGCAGAAAAAAAATGTATAAGTGGTTTCTGTTATTCTCCCTGGCAGACAGAGCTTAGCAAGTTGCTAACTTGGAGGTTGTCTTTTGCATTTTTTTAAGGAAGATCATCATCGTTCCTCATATGCATGAAATCCTGTATATCGCCTCGCTGCTGCTGAACTCACTGCTGCTTCGGAGTTCATTATTTGAGGGATTAATTTTCTGTTTTACTTAATGGTTTTGTCTGTGTGATTTATGAGTTTTGTTTTGTTTGCAAAGCACTTTCTAGAATCATTTAGGTTGGAAAACACGTCTAAGACTGAATCCATCTATTAACCTAACACTGCCAAGCCTCAGGTGCCTGCATATCATCCTTTCGGATGCACAGTTCTCTTCCTGCTTCCCCTTTGTTCTTAAGACAACCCTTTGCTGTTTGACTAACCAAATTACATCCCTTTCTCTTTCCCATAAAATTCTCCAAAAAATGCTTTATTCTGTGCAGTCCAGCTCCATCTTTGAATTACTAGATTCTCTAGGAGTCCACTTTGAAGCAGATCCCACTCCTGAGCAATTACTTTGCATGTGGAGGTCAGGTGGCATTGAAGCCAAAGAGGGTCACTCCAGGACCAGCACCAAGCATTCATTTCTAGGTCCTCTGTAAGCACATTTTGTGGATAGTTCATGTGAAGGTGTATTTGAAGGAACTGAAGGCACTGCATTAGTTTATGCAGTTACAAAAAGGTAAGTGCAGCTCTTACTAGGGTCTCCTGAAATAGTGTGTTGAGCTGTTGAGAGAAAAAAAATATATGAGGACTATGAAAAAAGGAGTTTCAGTTTTTGTCATGCTTTATTCCTGCTTCTTTGATGAAATGAATGGAAAACTGTTGGTTTAGAATTAAGCAGAAATGCAACATTTTCATTTAGATCTTTTTGTAGGGGGATGAAATGTGTTGGGGTTTTTTCGCCCTGAGATTTGTGCCTTGTTTCTAGTTTTTGTCTCTTATCTCAATCCACTTTTGTAATGATAAAAAGGAGAAAGCAGGGAAAGAAAAAAAACTGCAAAAACTGAAACCTAATTTTCCTCTCTCATTCGTATCAGCATGTAATTTACTTTGGTTGTCAGAAGGGTTTGCCACTGTAGCCATCTCTACTGTTGGTGAAGTGAAAGAGGCAAAAGTGTGTCGTCTGGGTGTGTTTGAAACAAGATAACAGTGCTCCAAATGTAATATTTTATAAGAAAACAAGCTGATGCTTTTTAAGCAAATGAAATAGCATGTGAAGAGTATAGACAAGTCTTGCCAGTTTTCAGTCTGGAGTGTTATATCAGTGTGTCAGTTTTTCCTGGAGGAGTAAACTGGGATTATTTGGTTCGGTAGCATTTTGTTTCCCAAGTGTTATAGTGGAAAATTCTCAATATTTTCAGGTGTCTAGCACTCAGATAGGGAGGACTTAATGTCTCTATTGGTGTCCTACCAGCAGGTCAGGACTACATTTTCCTGTATATACTTATTTTTGAAAACAATATTAAACCCTCTAAACCAGACTTCTTTTGTTGATATCTTCTCAGCATTTCTTGCACCTTGCAGTATCATTACCTAAACAAGAATAGTATTTTGGAAATATACCTCACTATTTGCCAGTCTGTCTTGATGCACTCACTAGACAGTGGGCTTTTCCTGTTCTGCAGAGGCTGATGGGTTAAGTGCTTGAGCATAAACAGACTGAACTTAAAGTTACCTAAATATTTGAGTGTTCAATGCAGTCATTCACTGACACATCTTGTCCTAGCAAGTGGCTGAGGTAGAAAAAGAATCGTGGTAAAACTTGGGGTGGGAACCACAGCTGGTTTCCACCACTTTCCTCGGAATAATCTTGGGCACACCCCACTTTGAACACACCCCACTACCTGTGAAGATCTGGCTGACGGGGCCTTTTCTCTTATTTCCTTTGACTGTGAGCACAGTGGTGGCTGTTGTAGGCTTTGAACTGGTCATGGAGCTCAGGTTTTATGAGTATCAGGCTGAAAGATGAACAGTGATGCCTGCCTTCCATCTCAGAATTCCAAAGTGTCCTGAGCATCCCCTTGTAATTGTGCTGCAGAAGAGCTGAGCTGTGGGCTATCAATACATTTCGGGTGCTCCTTTGCTCTGGTTCTCTATGATATATGACACTAGAAGTTAATTAATTGAATATTTTATTTAACAAAGATTAAAATAAATTCATAAGCAATGTACTTCCTGGCCTGGACACCCAGTAAATACTAGTACTTTTCATTATCCCTCAAGAAATCATTGGCTATTTTATGCGATGCAGTGATGTATTATTCATAGACAATTTTGTTGGCTACATTATTGCAGATTCTCAATGCAGCAAGAATGTACATAAAGACATGAAATCCTGAGGAAGAGAAGGACAGGTGATCTTCCACAAAAATGAGAATGTACAGTTCATACACACAGAGGACTACAGGTCTTTGTGGAATCAGGCAAGAGCCTTTTAATCCTGGTGGTGAGCCTTATTCTTGAAGCATGCCTGCTCCTGCATGTTATAATGCACTAATCCCTCTCAGTTTCTTAATGATAAACTTGAAATATCAGCCTGAACTGTTGTTCTCTGCCTGAAGCTGGGTATTTTCAGTCCCATTGTTAGCAATGCACTTGTATTTATTACATGGATGAGTGTCCACATTCCCAGCCAATTTATTCACCAGTTTGGGATGTAAGAGTATGCACCTGGAGAAACTCATTTGCGTAGCTTGAAGTCTCATCTTCTGCAGTGACAGGACACAGCACACAGAATTGTGTACCCCACGCTGTCATCGAAGGAGAAGGACTCAATTTCATGGTGTCTCTTTGGCAGTGTGAAATAACAGCAGTTTGCAGACGTTTGTTCAGCCTCCCCCTGGTGTAAAGATGCATAACTTTTCTGGCATCAGGAATTCACCTATTATCATTTCAGACCAGGTCATCAACCATAACTCTGCCTTTCCTGTTCCTTGAGTTTCAAGTTTCCCAGCCTGAATGCTGCATCCGAGGCAACTTCTTGTCTTGCCACAGCAGGTTTTTGTCAGGAGTGTGCTTCTTTCTAATCCATGGTCCTGCAGGCACTGTAAAATCGAGGAATAAGCCTTTGTTCCAGTGGTAGCAGACGGCACTGCTACTTTGTGCTTCCACCCTGCAGCACCACCCAGCTGGCTTGGGCCCTGCTACAAGGGATGAACTGAGCTCTGCCTCACCCACTGCTGCTGCACAGGCTTAGCACATGTTCTTGTCTGCCTTTGGGGACCCTGGTGCTGTGACTGCACTGTAGGGGGTGTTCTAGAGCTATGCCATGCCCGCTATCAGACCAGAATCTCTCTAAAGGCAGTGGATCTTGGATTTCACATCCACAGTAGAGGTCTAAAACTGTCATTGTATCCTGCACAGTGTGTCCAAACTGTTCTTGTGGCATAGGCTCATAAACAGAGACCTTATGATACTTGCACTGAGTGCAGTGTAAAAGCATACTGTGTTAATCCATTTCTTTTTACTCAATGTCTAATGGTTGTCCTTGAAACCTTGCGGACAGCGTTGTTATCTAAGTGAGATATATTGCTGTGAGAGCTTGCTACACTGGGGTTCTTCAGAAAGCTTTTACCATTTCATAATTTAAATGTATGTTTGCGTCTCTTTAATTGAAAAGTTGGTAGGAGTGAAAGGTTTGTGTGTCTGAATTGTTCGAAGGCTGTTTTGACTTTTGGTTGCCAAGGAAACTGTTTTAATGTAGAATTGTATTCCAGTGACTTCAAAGTCTCTGTTCTGTTATGGTTTGTGCATTCCTCGGGATGGGAACTCTATCAGTGGGAAACTGTTTCAAAGTAGCTTAGTCCCATTTGGGTTTGGCATATCTAAAAAGTGCTGATGGGACTTCAAAGTTCAGCTGGCACTGAAATTTCTAAGTTGGTTCTATGTTCCATATGGATGAGGGCTGGACCTGACATCAAAGCTGCTGACTTGTGGCTTTGGAATATGAGCACCAACACGTTACCCTGTATCCTGACTCATATCCTCAACTCCTTGTATCACTCCTTTGCCTGTTCATACAAGTGGAGTATGCACCTGTGGTGTCATGGTTTACTGACTGGTGATTATGTGATTATACTGGGGAAGCTTCACGTTAAAGCCCCTATGAAGAGGGGAAAACTGTCTGCTTTTTACAGTTACTGATGAAATATTACATGAAGAAGGCAAAGGAGGTGATGGGTCTACAGGTCTGCAATCCTCATTCATCTCGTGCTCAAGGTGTTGGAAAAGGGAATTAATCCATCTCTTTGAGTCCCATGTTGAGTCTAGGATGCCTCTTCACTCCCCTTTCAGGCCACTGTGCTGTTCCCAAAGATGGGTGACATTGGTGCATAGGATCTTCCATCCTTAATTTAGAGCTGAGCCATCAAAATGTAGAGTAAGGATTTGCTGAAGTCCTTGGAAATATTAGCTTGACTCTGGTTAAATCATGGGATTTCTAGGGTTGCATCCTCTGTCTTGGCTGCTAATCTCACTGTTCCTGAGGCTGGGAGTGAATGACCTAAATTGCCTGGACTCCACTGGCAGCAGGGCCTCTCTTCTCACAAGCTGTCAGAACTGCAGAGCAAGTAGATGCTGTGGTGTAACCTCAGGGGCAGGAGGAGACAATTAAACCCAGTTCTGCAGGGGAGCCATTTCCTTTTCACAGGCAAGTATCAGAAGGTTGAGTGGTAGACATTTCTTGCCCCCATTGCAGCATTTAACAGACTATATGGAGGGGTGTAAGAAGCCCATCATACTCCAGGCACTGGGCTGAGGAAATAGGAGGGGAAAAACTCTTCTATCTCAGCAGCTCAGACATCTGATAGCCAGAAGCATCTTCAGATCATGCAAGTCGCAAAAGTGCCTTTCACCAGGAGTTCTCTCCCATGTCAGGAAAAGACAAGGCTTATCTACAGTAGTGGTTGTGGGGAAAATAGCCTTAAAAAAAAAAAAATGTATTTTCTCCTGGAGGCACATCCTTATATGCCTTTTATGTGGAGCATGAATGTGTTAGTACAGAGGAAGAACTCACTTCAATAGCAGGTTCTGCTGCGCAGCAAAAGGCCACAGCTGCATGGACATGAGCCTCCAGACTAGAAGGGCAATTGCAAATCAGCTTTGGAGGCTAATAAAGGCATGACCTTCTTGCTTAATGAAAGAAAATTTTCCCAGGAGATGCAGTTCCCTGCTGGCTGTTTTACGTTTTCCCAGTCACAGGCCACAGTCCAGTCCCTCCTTTGCAATCAGCAGCGCTTGTGTTGTCACCCGAGCACCAGCTGTGGGAGGGAGAAGGTCTGGCTGGATGTGAAGCTCTGAGTGAATGATCAGGAAATATTTTTCAGGCAAAGAGGTCATTAAAAAGTCTTTTATTGCAAAGAAAGCATAGGACATGAGGAAGCTTAGCAAAGAGAATTTTTGAAGGTGGCCAGGAGGAGATGTGGGTGATGAGCCCTGTGTGGCTGAATGCTTTGAGTGTCTTGGAGTTTATGCCATCAGGAGCGAGGCAAGGAGGTTTCACGACATCTGGGCCATTTTTTCAGTCCTAGTAGAATATAATAATTATTACATTGAATGAGTTTTGAAGGTTCAAGGGCGGATTGGGTCATTTGGAGAAACCTTTCTGAAACTGATATATTCATTTTGATTTCATCACAATCCAAATAGTTCCTGAAAGTGAATTGATTTCTGGGCTGCTATTTTGGAAGCAGTAGGGGAGAATAAACTTGACTAATGTCAAAACATCCCATTCTGAATCTTCAAAGACTCTGTTTGGGTGTAGGTATTTTTGGTTGGTTGGTTTTTATTGGGGCTTTTTTTTTTTGATTTTTTTTTAATGGCATCATCGTTATAATGCAATGTATGAGCGCAATCTAATTTATTTCCTAGCACAATGTTAGATCAGTCCAAAGCAATTATTTTTCTCTTAAAATGTCATGTTTAATTTTGCCTCTTAATGAATTTAAAATTGGAAATCTCAAAGCTGTTGATGAAAACCAAATGTTCATCATTTTTTTGGACAGTTCTGTTCAGGTGCTCTACATTTGGCTGTGGTAGAGTCACTAGATAGCACAGACTGCAGTGTCTTCCTCCTGCCCTGAATCTTCACTGGTTGGGGTGAAATCACTTCAGAAAAGAAGGGCTTTTTCCTATGTAAACTATGAAGTGGAAAGGAGTAGTAATTGTCATCAAGTTTTCCAGGGTCTACTACAGTACTGATTCAGGCCACGTATCTTGTAACAGGCATTAACAACAACTGTATATATAATAAGTTTGACACATTTGAGTTCTAACAACCTTAAACTCCAGGGATTCAAGCCAACTTCATTAAAACGGTGGAAGAAAATGTTAGCAAGTCATTTTAAATGGTGTTGGCATATATACACCTTTTGACTTGAATCACTTACTGTTGTCCCAATAATTCAGTCTGGGTTTTCTGGCACACTGTGTGAATGTAAGGAGGAAGTGGTAGAGTTCCCTTAGACTCCCACTGATGCTTTGCTGTTATCTTTGCAGTACATGCTCCCTCTGTGTGTGGCGGGAGGTGTGTGTATTTATTTGTGTATATATTTATTTATTTCTATTTTTTATATATATGGGGAAAAGCTTGTATTTTTCACATGCAAAGTATTATGGAGCATAAGCCCAGCTTTTAATGCTTAAGTCTTTAAGGTATTTTACATCTTGGTTGCTAAGGTAGGTAGTAGAGTTTAAATTGCACTGTCTGGACATGTATATTCGTCTGCCTAACAGTTTTTGAAGCTGGTGGCCAATTTCAATTATATTTTGAAGAGAAGCAGAGGTGTCAGAGGGACTACACTCCTACAAGTTTTTAAGGATTAGTGGCTCATAGAGGATCCACAGTCAAGGAAAGCTAACCCTTTGTTAGACAGCAGGAGAGCATGCAGAAGAGACACTTATGAACCCGATTTACTAGTTCCTATGGCTCATTCAAATTATTTGTTTAAACCCGAAATACACCTAATTTATACAGAGAACAGTGTGTCTACACACATTTGTCTGTTACACACATGCATAATGTTCACTGAAATCCTTCCAGAAATTAATTGTGCTCCTCTTTGCTAAAAGCAGAACCTCAGCTCCATCTGGTGGCTTTGTGATTGGTAAGACAAAACTGCTGAAATTTGTCTTGGCTGTGATTTTGCATTTTGTCTAGTGAAAAAACATAAGCATAGAACCAGGCACACAGATAAGTGTTAGCTCCCTCGAGATAGATTTTATCTATAACAGAGAAGACCCTTATCTTTTGATTCCTTTTTTTGAGGGGGGTTGTTTTTCTGAACTTAATGCCTTTAGAGATCAGGAGGCTTTTTCTTCAAGCATGAACTAAAAAACTATCCAAGAAAAAAGGAGAAATTTCCCTCTACCTCACCTCCATCTCTTGAGAGCAAAAGGTAAAGCTTTGTGAGGAAGGTCAAATATTATATCTGAGTTGCAATGTCTTCCTGATTTATAACTCTTGTCATGTGACCCCTGGAACAAAGCTTCAAGCCAGCTCTAAAACCAGAAATACTCATGGACTGGTATAGCTAATTCTTTATTAATAACACATTTTGATAAAAGTCAAATGCTAAGAGTGGGTATTTTCTTCCTTCATTGCTTTTTCTCTGCTTATATTAGGGGCATATATTGGGCATAGATTTTCTGTTTTGTAGCTGATTTGTAGTAAGAAATTATTTTTATTCCAAGTGGGATAACAAAAAAGAATTCTGAAATGAATTTTTCATCAAAAATTAGTGTTAAATCGGGCAGAGTTTTTGTTTTGATTTTGGTCACATGTTTTTAAAAGAAAAAAAAAATTCAGGCAATGCTAAAAATAAAAAAAAAAAAGATAAGTTTTGTTCAAACAGTAGGCATGGCTTCACATTTTCCGTAAAATAAGTGATGTAAATGGATGAAACATCTTTTTCGTGAAAAATAAAATGGCTTTTGACAGTGAGCTGTGCTGTCTCTGATTTTGCACAAACATGAGGGCCTGGAAGTAGGGCAGTGAGAATTAGTATAGGCATGCATAAGGTCAGCTGAAAATCAGCTCCTTTGCTCTTTTTGCCCTGTGAATTGATACAACAACACTACTGAAACTCTGGGCTAGATTGTATAATTTAAATACATTCTAAATTGAAAAATTTTGTTTTAAAAATATTAAAATTAAACAACTCGATTTCCCTCTGCCTCCCACTGCCTTCTGAACCTGACTGAAACTCAGTGACTGTTTGGATAGGCTTAGAAACATGTCTTTGATGAATTTTAATGATGTGGCTGATGTATAATTATTCACCCCCTTTTAGCAACAGGTGGATCATCATTCAGCTTTCAGTTCTTGTTTTGTGTATAGCATGAGGCTATGAAAGGGGAGAACCTTACACTTAAGGTGCTGAGGAGGAGGAAGAGATTGTGAACTAGTCTGATGAGAGGAAAGCCAAATCCCACTTCTTCAGCAGATACTTCCTGAGAGAAGAAGTGAGGCCCAACACTACGGTATGGAAATAGTAATCCAAGACTGGCTTTCATTATTCCTTGTACTGCCTTAGTCCTTTGGCACAGCCTGTCACTACTTTATGGCAACGTCCCCAATGCTCTTGGTGCTACAAGCAGTGAGCAAACCTGAACCTACACAGAGGAGGAATGGAGAAGTGTAGGTCAAGGCATCGTGAAACGCAGCAAATACAGCCAGGTAGAACAAAGTTATGAGCTGAGAGTCAGAGTAAAACCAGGACATCTTGCAGGCAATTTTAATCCTTAAGACATTCAAGTTTGCTACAGAGGTGCCTTCACTGAAGTTTATAGTCCCCATGTGCTCCTGGCTTATGTCGCACTTACCCATCACTAGGCATTTGGCAGTGGAGCAGTTGCATATTCTCTCCTTTTTATACATTGCACTTTCCTGTGTGTGGGGAAGAGTTTTATATAGCCACAAAGAGTTTTATATGCCTTGGTGACATTTAATCTACATACTCTCCTCTACTTCTCCGTGTTCCTAATGAACAAGCTGTAGGCTGCATATTTTGCATACATTAATGCTTTGTCACTTCGAACTCGAGGCGGAAGACTGTTCCAGGCAGAAATACCATCTTGTTCCTGTCACAAGTCTTAATACAGGAGAATATAAAAAACCCACAGCATTTGGAATCTTTTAACCAGTTTTAAACAGCACAGGGTGTTTTCCTGTCTCATCTGTTTATAATAATGCTTAAGGTCTTAAATGAGAGCTGTTTCTTCCGTGTGGGAAGCACAGAGTCCATTAATAATGAAATACAGCCTTTTCCTAAGCTGTGTACACTCATGATAGACCCTGGCCAGGAAATGTTCATCCCTCTCACCAGTAACTGGTGTGGAAATCACCAGACATGACCACAGTGTGGTTGTGTCAGAAGGGAGATTTAATCTCTGCTGCCAAAAATAAGAACATACACACATACACAAAATGTAATAAATTGCTTAAGACTGAGGCTAACTAAGACAAATGTGTAGCCTACTGCTAGGCAGTTGTAAATGGTGTGCTCCAGAGAAGGGAGTTGTGCAAAATGGTTAAGCAAAGCCCATATGACAAAACTATTCCCCCATTTCTGCCACTCCCACCTTTAAATGGATGCTGAACACATGTTTGAAGGATGGCATCTGCAAGACAATATTTTCCCAAGAACAAACAGTCTTGTTGGGGAGCAAAGCTGTTCAGTGTTTTCTATTCCACTCATGAAGTGGAGGTGAACTTTTCTGGCATTTATAAAAAGAAACAAGCCCAGAGGACACGAGAGAGCAATCATCATTGCACATGTTTGCGTTCACATTCAGGTGCACTGGGGGATTGTGGTGTCAGAAGGCCAGATATCGATCTGGGGAGCAGAGACTTCTCAGGACAGGCTGGAAGGATCCACAAAAAAAAAAAGCATCACAGCCCTTGGGGATCCCTTGGCTTTCCCCCACTTCTGAGCAACCCCACTTCCTCTTCATAGCATAAGGTACAATCCCTCCATGCGCTTCTGTGCCTGTTTTAAATGTGGCATTAAGGAGCGAGGCTCTCTATGTACAGAGGCAGGATTTGTTGAGGGAGCATCCCATGCTGCCTCAAAAAGGGCACTGACTTACAAGTTCACCATCACACATCCCCATAGAGACCCTGAAATGTCAGATCTTTAAGGATACAGTAGATCTAAAATATTTGCTTTAGAAGGAAAGTGGTCTTGCCCTACTGATCTGTAAGGAGCATGGGAAGGATGATGACTTGACAGGTAGATAAACACACAGCATACACCTCTCACATCCCCTTAGTGAATATCAAATACTTTTTAGTGGTAGAGAAGACTTTTGTGGGGTTTGGTTTGTGTTTTGGGTTTGGATCTGGTTTGGGGTTTGTTTGGTTTTTTGGAGGGGTTGGGGGGGGTTCATTTTTTTTTTGTGCAAGCAGAAAAATGGGCAACAAAAAGCCAGAACTGTGTGTTCATAGCAGCACTGCATATCTGTAGTATCACCACCTTTTCTGTGGAGATTGCAGAGTTTTGAAGTACTCCCTTACAGCAATTCACTAATAATTATTAGCTAGAGATCATGGGGCCCTGTGGCAGCAGAGGAAATATTCACTTTCTTGTGCAGTAGCTAGCTAAAACCTGACCTTTTGATCTTAGTTTGACCAAAAGGATAAAATCAATCATAAAATTAATATATATTCCCAAATCAAAGTGTGTTTCCTAATCGGCAACTTTTACTGCACTGCAGTAGCAGCTTTCAACACGCTTGATGTGATTTTGACACACTGCAATTTGGTCTGTGGAGTTCTAATGATTGTATGTGAGGTAACATTGATTTTAGGCTTATTTTTCTCCTTTGCTGTTTTTCTTAGTCACCTGCTATGGCATCTGAATCTACACACATAAAATGAAGTGTTATTCAATCGTGCCACAGTCGTGGCACTGTCACTGCCCTTGAGCTTCTCTCCTTTGATGTTAAGAGAGCCTGCAGAGCCCAGGCTCCTGGCTTAAGCATCAGAAGGAAGCTGCTTGATGCAGGCTATCTGAATAGGCTTTTTCTGCCCCTTGTCATCTCCTGTAAGGCTTTCTTAAAGTCACATGCTTACTTAACAACGGCATTTTTAGAGAAACTCAGTGGAATTCAGATTGGGAGTGTCTCTGAACACCTTAACTTAAATATGTTGTAGTTTTATGTAGATAGAGAGGAAGAAGAGGACAGTTGTAGTGGTAATTTGGGTATGTGTGTCTCACTGGTTGTCTGCTCTGTGAAGCTGTTTGCACTGCACCAGGTCTGAGCAAGAAATATGACAGTGGGTGTAATGAAAACATCGGGAGCTCTCATTAGGGCTGGCTGACCTTTCCGTCTGAGCTGTGGGTCTGCAGCAGGTTCCATCAGAAACAAATGTCCAAGGAACTGCTTAAAAAAAGTGGTCACTTATTTTAAGTGACAGCAGTATCAGCAGCAGTATCCCTCTGCTGCATAGGGAGCCTCACACAGACACTTCCCAGTCCATAGGAAAGTAATTTTTCAGGATCACAGAAATACCAATACTGGCAGAAGGCAGAATATTTTTCACAATGGGGAAAAATTCATATGCTTTTCCTACCATTATTTTAATCAAAATATTATGCACACCAAGTAGATGATTTGATCTTGACCTCTGAAAATTTTAGAAAGACCCTAAGGAAAGCTTTGGCCAGAGAAGATAGACCAGACAATCAAATTAATCTAAACTGAGCTTTTAAATTACACTTATTCATACTGTGCTGGTTGAAAAGCTGAATTTTTACTGTCCTTCCCTGGAACAGGTTGTTATTTTTGGCATCAGTATCTGTGTTATCATCAATGCCTGATCATTTTGTCTGTGTGTGGCAGCCCCATTCCTCTTCTCGTGGTCTATCACAAACACTGCTCTACTCAGAGATGCTGGGGAGGGGAGGGCTTGATGCCCCATTGTAACAGCAGAGACTCCCCCTCAAGGAGCTTCTGATTAATATCAAGAGGCAAAGTGCTGTTTAATTTAAGGAAAGATAATACCCAGAGGTGATATATTCAGTCACAGCTTAATTGAAATCAAAGAACACGCAAAAAGGTGAGGGAGACAGCAGACAAAAGGTTAAGCAGAGCACCTTGTATCAAATGTTCAGCTGAGGATTAGCTGTTGATTGTGGAGCATAAGCCAAAAATCAAATTTTATTGTGTGCCCTACAGAGATTTCTGTGTTCAAAATGAAATCAGAAAAACAGGCACTTGTTTATCTCCATACGTTATTGCAGAATGTGTGACAAGAAAATAAAGAAGTAATGAAATATTATTAGTGCTTTCTTTTTATTGATTACTGTGTTTCTTTAGCTGCAGGAAATACTGGAGAAAATTTATGGCTCCAACCTTTAGTTTAAAAATTAGTGTAATTGTTAAGCTGTGGAATTATGAACAGCTGCTTGTTGAACAGTAACAAGAAGACAACCTTTACAAAAAGCACCTAATAGTCTGCCTGCATCAGGAAACTTTCACAAAATAACAAGAGCCAATCAGTAAGAGTAATAATCTGCTTTAAAAGAGGAATGTAGATGACAGTAAATAAACACAACTGTTGGAACAGGCAGTGCAAGGCACATAATGAGGGTGTTTCGAAGAGATTTGCAGTAAATACAGCTTTTTTTTTTAATAACAGGATGTTTACAAGTTCCTCTGACTTTTTACTCCTGAGTCCATCACAGCAATTCCACTGGCTTAGATGGCACAGTAATCAAGTCAAGCCTGATGAGAGTTAGATTTCTATTCTAAATCACACCCACATCATCCTCCTAGTCCACTTTTGCTCGAAACTGTTTCCTCCACAGAATGCTTCCAGAAGAGTTAAATAGTGGGGGCAGTGGCTTTACAAATAAGCTGTTGGTTTATATCAGCCGTTGTGGCTGACACTTCCTCTGTCCATAAATTTTTAAGCTGCCATGACAGTGCTGTTGCATCTTTACGGGAGTGGTGCCTCACTTTGCCCCATCCAAAGAATCTTCCCTTGGCATGAGTTCCATCTGCTCAGAGTCAGAAGAAACTATTTAAAAGAAAATACTTTTAAAGGTTGTTTCTGGTTTATTGTAAGATGTTTCTGTTCCTAAGGCATCTTTCATCTGATGATTAGCATCAAAACATTTTGTAAGCCTTGATTCTTTAGCTTTCTCTGTAGTCCCAAGGTATATGGAGAAAAAGGTTTAGCATATCTCAGAGTTGAAACTTACTTCTTAGCAGCACAGAGCAAGGTGACACAACAGCTAGGGCCAGAATTAAAAAGACAAGTGATGGATAGCTAAAACTGTGAGAGGAAGCTGATGTGGAGAAAAGAATACATGAGTTGAGTGCTTCACATGCAGTTCAAACCTCCCTCTCTTTCACCTTCATCTTATTTTGTCTGTAAAGCTCTGGAGGAAATAAAGAACTAGGCACTGAACAGAGATTGAAGAAAACCTTGCTGAGCTAGAAAATGGAGGTGTACATGGAGAAAAGAAGTGTTGGGTCTAAGGTCACAGCCAGCTTATGAGAGACCAAGGGCTTGGAACACTCTGTCATGGCCAGCAGATGCATTGGATGAGCAGCACCACAGCCAGGATGTGTGGTCCTTCAAAGTCCTCCATGGAGCTGAGAACGGGGAAATCCAGCAGCACACAGGAGGACTGCCAAGGATCTGGTAAGGCAAGCCAGCCAGGAAGGGGAAAAGCAAGTGACCATCCTTTTTCAAAAGGGGCGTGGCCAACAAAGCAGTTTATTCTGACCATTACGTGTTTCTACTGGTACAGTCATGCTGAAAAACAGTTATTCAGTGTTAGCTATAAGCCCTCTGAGATGTTTACACATGTTTTTTATTTCACACTAAGAAATGGTCAAAAGAATATCATTGGAGCCTTTCACTGTAGAAAGATTGAATGAGTGCCCCATCTTTGCAACACTGAATGGGCAGATATGACCACAGGTGTAACAAATACCATCCAGTGAATCACCTCTTATGCCTGATTTTCAGATTTCTTTAGCACCCTCACCAGCAATAATTGTTCAAAGAGCTCTGTACTCAAAGGGACCAGATTTCTGAGTGGCTCAGCACTCTGGGAACAACCTATTCCCCTAGCATCATGAAGAGATATGCACACCCACTACAACACAGACATGTGTCTCAGTCTTCAGTAACTAGCTGTCAGTCCTTAAAGATGATGCTGAAATGGAAAAGGATGTGCAGCCTGGGAAAATAATGGCCAAATTTGTTTAACATACTTTACAACAATGTTTATGTCACATAATTTTAAGTGAATCTTGCTCGTTAAAGGCCGAGTCTCTGCATTTGGTGCTGTAGAAGCCTGAAGGAATCACAAAGAATTTGTCTAATAGGCATCATGGATGAAGGCTGCTGAAGCATTGGGAACGACCAGATCTTCCGCACCAGTAATGATCTTATTGCCATAGTTACAGTTGTCTGACTCTCCTGCTCCCTGCAAGCTGACAAATCGCATTAAGAATATTTGCAAAACCTTGAAAGTCTCACCTAGGATACAAGCAGTTGAACAGCTGCTTTAAAACCCACTTCTGCCTATAGTCATGCCCAGTCCTGCTTCAGCTCTGGGGGAAGCCCTCATTGTCTGTAAAACCAAAACATCTGCTTGCTCCTTAATCCCAGGCACTGGCACCCCAGGGACTCCTTCAGCTTTGTGGATGCTGAGCAGGCTAAGCCCTATGGAGGGCTATGAGGTAAAGTAGGAGTTTCTTATGTGCCTTTCTTCCTAGGGAAGGGAATACGTATAATTCTTGGAAACCTGTTCAGATCAGGAGCCTGGGTTAGGACAGGGGCACTGAGAGTGGGTTGGTGTTGACTTGTCCTGGCAAGACTGATATGTCTCTTCTTTCCATGAGGTTAGAGTGGTGATTCCAGCCACCCATGAAATCTGGGACATCTTTCATTCCCCATCAGGAAGCTGTGCTCTACCTGAACAGGGCAGGTGTACAAAACCACAGGCTGTGAGTAAGAGCCAGAGCAAGGGCGCTTATCACTCTTGACTAAAGAGGCTCAACTCTTGTTCTGTGAATTAAAGAATAAAAGGCTGCAAGGAACATGGTTACTAACCCACTCTGGCACTTTTAGCGTCAAGTTGTATTCCAACCTTTACAATTTGTATCCTTCTTTTTCCCTCTGCATCTTTCTCTCAGTAAGCAATAGTAGCTTCTTTTTCCATTTTCAGCCCCTCTTGTCTCAAACTGGGTGGTAAACAGGGTGGCAGGACTTAGGTGCCTCACAGGTATTAAGATGACTTCTCCTTTCCAAAGCACTTTGTCTCAATTTCCTGGCTTGTAAGGATCCGTGTGGTGATTTGGGTAGTTTCAGCATACTCTGTAATCTGCTGTCTGTCTTTTTCCATGGAGAATGTGAGGATGTCATTGTCAGGCATGCACAGAAGCTAGACTGTCAGGCATTCTTGCATGTATCTTCTCCTTATTTTGTAAGCTGACTTGATAAATTAAGAATGGTTCTCATACAAACAGACTTCCAAGGCATCACTTAGTAAAATTAATGGGATGGGCAGGGAGTCTTTTTATCAAGCACATTGTCTTTGTGCTCATCTGCCATCTCCTTTTGCGGACTCATTTAAGGTGAGTGTGAAACCTGTTCAAGGTTTCAGGAGAAGCATCCGTCTGAATCTTTTAATTGAGGTCAGGAGAGCAGAAGCAGCAAGCAAACTTGAAAATCTGGAAAGAGGGAGAAAAATGTCCGTGGGTTTGAGACAAGCCTTGTTGCAAAGAGGCACAGGTTTGGTGAGAGGCAGGGCATGGCTTTTTCTGACAGTTTGCTGTGAATTTTGTGGATGGTGTCAGTGACCCTCTCCCTCTCAGGCACAGAGTTTCCCCTCTGGACCATTCCTACGCAGGGCTCTGAGGCCACAGCAGCTTGCAGAGGGGGAATTTTTCAGTATCTCACGGGAAATGTAGTCCACTCAGAAGCCCTCACCTTGGAGAGAGGCTCTGGCACAGAAATACCCATGGGGAGCCACACTGGTATTTCCAGTTAAGTGTCAGTGGCACTGGGCAATTTTCAGTGTTCAACTTTCCATTAGAAAAAAAAAGAAACTGTTTTCTGTGAAAAATGCTTTTCTACATTTTTTTTCCAAGCCTTTGCCTACATCTTTTGCACAATTAAACCTTATTATCCAGCAGTGTGGAAGGGATGAACTCTGCATCTGTCAACATGCTCCATACTAACTGCATTAGCCTCTCCTCCTTGGCCATATGGATTAATGTTTTGGATGGTCACCTGTAGTCGATTTCATAATGGCCATTAATAACATCTAAAACTACAAGTGTATTGAAAAAGGAAGGAAGCACTCTCCTTTAGGTGATTGAACAGATGCATTATTTCTGTGTTGTCTTGGCAAAGTTGTTATTTTCCTGTGAAACCATGGGTTAGGATTTTTTTGCTTGTTGGGTGAATTGACAAAGATTGCATCAGGCATGAGTTAGAAGGCATTGGACCAACAAAATACAAGGACTTGTACTGTATTATGCCTTTCACAAGTTGTTTGAACAATGGGTCAATTCTCAGTTATTAATAGTTTTCAATGAGAGATCAGGCTCTGGTCTTTGATATGGTTGTTAAGTTGAACCCTACTGATTCAACTGTGCATGCAGAGGATGTCTGCAATTGCATCTTCAATTTTTAAGTTATAACTAAGCTGCAGGAAATAAAACCTCCATGCCGGTTAAATTATAGAATACTTTATTTTACTTAATCTTGCCCAGCAAGCTAAAATAAACATGCATCCTTAGATGTACCAGTAATTCATGTAACATGATAATTACTCAGTGTGCAATCATTACATTTCCAATAGCACTCATTACCCCAACAGCTCTCAAGCGTTTCTGCAGCAACACTTGGCTTGTAGCTGTAATGATACCATTTTGCAAGTTTCTGAAGGCATTTTTTTGCTCTGACTAGCATTGATTGCATTTCATTTACCTTTTTGCCCCTGCTATTGTTTATTAGCAAGAGTTTATCAATTAGCTCAGTCAAGATCCCAACAAAAACTACTGTTTCACTCACTAAAAATCAATAGCGAAACTCAATAACTCTTTCCAAAACCCAATAAAGAAGCAGCAAATAAAGTGTTCGCAGCAGATATGTGCACAGGGCTTTGGTTGAATAGTTTATCTGATGAAAAAATCATGGTTTTTGTTGACTTTAACTACCTACCAAATGCAGCCTGAACCTGCAAACAATTTGTTCCTGCCTTGCCCTTTTGCTTTTGTTTCAAAATACTGAAATAAAGGTGGTGTTTTCAAAGAGAAAGTATTTTGATACCTTAGAAAACATATCTTGATATAAAGGTTGTGGGAATGGGAAAGTACCATCATTTTTGAAGGTTAAAATTATGCTAAAACCAAGCCAAAATATTGTGTGCAGGGACAGGAAGGATGAACAGGCAATGTTATGTTGCTGAGCTCAGACCAAAGCAACCACTTTGCTTCCACTTCCAAGTGACTTTGTAATTGTCCTTTTGACCTCAGTGTACATCCATTCCTCATGTTCAAAATGGGAGTCCATCTGGAGTATAATTTTGGGGACATGAGCTAAAGCTCATTTGTTCTTTTCATGATGAGGCTAATGTAGTGACCTTCATAGCAGAAAGCAATAAGAAATTATTTTGTATTGTAGTTTGGGATGACATATTCAAGAGGGTGATGAGCATTCATCTGATGATGAGCTAACAAATTCTAAGGCAGAAGCAGGAGGTGTTTTCATCAGAGTTACAGCAGGATCAGTTTTCAAATGCCCTTTAGATATGGGCAATAATTCTTGCTCTTTTATACTACTGTGGCAGCTAGAGGCTTCCAGCCAAGCCAGGATCTGGTATACTGTGTGATGCTGTATTGTTTGTGCACACAATGCAAGACATTCCCATCCCAGAAGATGTGCTAAAATAAGCAAATAAGACAAAAACACCGAGAGAAAGGAAATATTTTTTTTATTTTTGCTTGTTCAGCTGATGAAGATAGCAGAGAAGTTAAGAGATACTCTCTGATTACCCGTGAAGTTGCAAGCACAGCCCCAAGGCAAACACTAGTACCTTCATTTCCAGTACAATACTTTAAATTTGTGTTATCCTTTGTGTGCACAGGAACCAGAACACAGCAGTTGGGTAACATTGTGCTTCTCATATTTTGAAATGGTCCAGAGCAAGCAGCCGTTTTTGCATAGCGAAACAGCTTAAGGCTTGTCAACAATTAACATCGTGTTTAGAAGGGAAAACATATATTTTTAAAATCTGCTTCACTCTGATCAGATTAGAAAATGGTGTCAAGGCAATTAAAGGAAAATAAAGAAGGATGAAACTGCTCTCAGAGTAATGGAAAAATAATTATCAGTGTCCCAGCCGATAGCGTGTTGTCCCTGCTGGGTGCCAGAGGAGAAACATCTATTTTCAAAGTGCTTTTTGGGCCTCATCCTACACAGTGCTCAGCTTGCTCAGTTCCCATGCAGTGTTGATAGAAACTAGAAGCACCCAGCACCTCAACAGCTGCCCTGAGTATCTTCCAGGATCAGCCCATCATGGACAAGAGCAGCTTGTGCACTGGCAGTGAGAGCAACACAAAGGAGTTGAAAATACAACAAAGGAAAATAAAACGTGTTGGAAAATTCCACTTTTAAAGATGATGGCTTTTAATTGTGGTTTATTTACACGGTTGCTGCCATGTTTCCAATGATTGCTTTTTTGGAAAAGTGTCTCCTTGGATGTGCTGACACAATTGTGTCTGTTTATGGTGAGAGATCTCCACAAAACAGTTCAGCAGCTGGGAGACTGGTGATATACAGGAAATTGTGTGCATCTCTTGGAGAAAAGCCCCCTGAACTTATCATCATGAAGTGACTTTGAAACCTTGTCCTCCTGCTCGCAATAAGTTACTCCTAGGAAGGGGAATTGAAGATAAAACTCTGATTTTAATGAAAATTTAGGAATGTTTACATTTGCTTTCGTGGCCTTTGGTTTATAAACTCTTACAGCAGTAAATGGAGAGGCCCCAAATAGCACTGGGACCTAGCACAGCTGCAGTTTCTCATGGCAGGGGGAAAAAATAGTGAATTCCACTAAGCAGTTGGTTTTTATTCTGCCTTGCTGCTATTTAGCAAAGGTAAATGCATTGTGACGATCAGGGGCACAGCAGTCATGTGCTCTGGCCTGTGACATGAGTACACATCAAATGGTTCTGAAGTCTTCCCTTTCTTGGCTAAATAGACGATGGCAGCAGGAGAGCTCATGCCTTGCCCTCCTGCTCTAAGTGCTCTTAGACCTTTCTAAGTACAGCCAAGGGGAGGACTTTCTTAATCAACCTCTTTGGTGATCTGACTGAAGGTCTTTAGCAAGGTTTATTATTTTCTTCATCTTTGGCCTGAGTTGGTGAGATGGGTAATTAATTATAGTTTATCCATTTGTCAGGATGATTAAAGCAGCTCTGCTGTGTAGCTTGACCTTCAGGTAACCGGAGAATTCTTTTCACTTTACTCTACCCTACCATTGCAGGAAATTTGTGCAGCCGCTTGCACCTAATATTTTCCTCATCATTGTTCTGAATGTTTTGTATTCTTCTAGTATGTGTTTTTTTTTTTTTAAATCTAGAAAATACATAGAATCATTCTCATTAGGATTGAAAGAATTTCTGAGGCCCATAAGAATATTCATATTGAATGTTGTGGGCATTCTTGTAGGTTTATCAGCTTTTCTACAGATCTACATCCCTTTTATTGAAACTAATACATAAAACTTCCCTGCCTCTTAGTAATTTATTCTCTCTTTCTTTACTGAAGCTAAAGATAAATCTTTTGTGATCCTGCTCTCAGAGGTTTTATTGAAAACCACACTATTGCTTACCGAGGATCCTGAGAGAACCAGTTTAAATGCCTACCAGAGTGGTGGAGGATACTGAGGTTTTTGTACTGAGAGTCCAGACTGATGCTGGAAAGGTTATTCCTGCAATCTTGCTTGTGCGGAAACAGTACAATAAACTAAGGATGTCTTTCAGATCTTCTTTGTCTTTACCATTACTTGACTTGAAAAGTCTCTCCATTTCTTTCTCTTTCCTAATTATCTCTTTCAATTTGTCTAACTAGACAATTCCGGCAGATACTCCTGTTTCTGTCTGGGGACGGGCTTTTGATCTTGGATCCTAAACTGTAGTGGTACAGAACCCACAGCACGATGGAGGACAGGAAGCCTGAAACTTGGCCACCTTCCTTCTGGTGTGCTTTTGAAAAGTGCCTGCTATTTACTCCCCGGTGACTTTTCTCACAGCACCGTTGTCTGTTAGTTCACCACATGTCAAAGGAAAATGTTCTAATTTAAAATACAATAGTGCCTGGTGTCGATACTGTAATTGTGTATTCATATTCATAGATCACTTCAGAAAACTCCCATACTTGCCAGAGTCTAGAAGTTGTGAGCAAAGATTCCATAAGTCATGAGATTGCCTTAAAATCCCGAGAGTCCAGGGTGTGTGAATGTGTATTTCTCTTGGGTATTTCTTTAGGGTTTATATTTTTCAAGCTTTCCCCTGTCAGCTGAAAAGAAAGTCACTTATGAATAAAAGAAAAGCTGAGAATTTCCTTCATGTTAGAGGGCTTCAGGAGCCACAACTTGAGCGTGAAATGTCACTGGATCTGTAATGAAATCATAGGAACTGGCAGGACTGCCAACACACTCTCCTTTGCCTACTTCTTAAAAAAACCCCTTTAAAATTAGGCTATTGTTCCTATAAAAACTGTATTTAAATATTACTGTCATTAAATATTACTGTCCTTTAATACATACCTCCGTGTGTAATTATTTTGCATTAAACCTATGAATTACAGCAGATAGAGCAGCTTGATAATGATAAATAGCTGAGGATTTAGTGTATATCAGATATGAGTCCATCTCTTTTTGTGTGTTGATGTTTTTTAGCTGCAGTTACACATCTGCAATAAAGCTGTAGCAAATACTTTGAGGAAACTTTTGCATTATTCCTTCCAAAATAGATTTTTCTCTACAGCCCAAACTTGTAATTTAAAACCAAACATTTACATTGTCCGTACATTTCAAGAGGCATCTGGAGTAAAACCTTTTGGATGAGATTTTAATTAATGACTCCGTTCTCTCACTGAATCAGTGCAGGGAGTAAATTTTTAATGACTCATTAACAAAGTTAATAGTTTTGAAAATCATTACAGTGTGATTCCATTATTTTGTTTCTTTTTGCAGCGCAACTAATGCTCCATGCATCATAGTAATGTTTTTCTTTTGGTGCTTCCAACAAAAGTTGTTCTGACTCAGAGCTTCCTCTAGGAAATGTGTTATGAAAATGGCAATTTAGAAATACTCTGAGATGCTCACAAATTGGATTTAGGGTCACAAGAGACTTACTTGAGGGTCAGACACCACAGCCTATATGGGCCCCTTTAGAAAGAGATACATACCTAATACGATTTTCAAAAGTATTTGAGTAGCCTAACATTTTGATTTGAGTATGAATGAGAGGCCAAATTTCTGTAGGCACTCTATATAACCCTGTAAGCTGCTTAGATTTGTTTTCCTTCCTTTACTCTTTGAAATGTTTCACATATGAATGTGGTCCTAGGTCTGCGTTCATACGCCCACTGACCAGCAGCCTTTGCCTGGCATAACAAGAGATTCATGCTCAATATTCTCTATTCCCTTCTATCTACAGGCAGCACTTTCTTTTGGCTATATTTTATGTACAGACATTTCTTTTATAGGAGCCTTTTACTACAGCTGTCGCCCTGAAAATCAGTCTGTTGCATTCAGTTCAGATCAACTACTTCGAGTGGATAAAAAAATACCTAAAATTATTTTCTGTAATTTATCTCTTAGTCAAATATCTGTATAGTCCATTGCCCGCTGAGTGAAGAGAATTTATAATAAATGTTAGCTAACAAGCTTCTTCCTTGCTAACTAGAGCATTAAATTCATTGACAAATGTTGTCATGAGTTGGTTTGTGAGCAAATAAATGGGAGTTCAGAAGTAAGGAGAAGAAATACGAGGCCACAGAAAGGGGCCTGGAGAAATTTGAAAGCTTAACACTTGTCAGCATTAGAGAAGACCTTTATCCTGACAAAACCATACAGGACAATGTTTTATAAAGTGATTAATGGAGAAGGTAGTATGGTCCCCCAAACCACACTGAAAAGTCTATAGGTGTTCAGAGATAACAAAAGGGGAGAATTTAAAACTAACACTGTGAGTCCCATTGATTTGAGAGCAATTCATGGCACTAAATGAGATAAACACAGCTGATCTTACTTTTTATGAAGACTGCCTCCCATATAGCTCATGGCCAGACCCAAGTTGTCTAAAGGTATCAGGAGATGATATTTACAGCTTGGGCTTAAATGTAAAATAACCATAAGCTTAAGCAACTTCCCCTCTTGCCTATCCAGCCCCAGCCAAGCATTTTGTAATTTTGACTCCTACAAGATCTTTGGAGTTAAGGAACCTCTTAGCCTGCAGCACATATTTCTACTGAGGCCTTGAGGTGCTGGTATGGGGGTATTATATTTCTGAAAGACACTAAATTTTAAGACACCTTTTCTCTGTTTTGCATCTTTCCTGCTCATCTTCATATACATCTGTGTCATGATGGGGACTGTGATCCAGAAGATCTTCACGGATTATATTTCCTTAGTCTGCAGGCAATAGACCCAGCAGTAGTCTCAGTCTTGCTGTTGTGCAGGGACTAAAGCCTGCTGTCATAAGAGTGAACTGAGTTACTAGCAGAAATTAAGTGCTTTATAGGACAGGACTACAGGAATCAGGGTTTTATGAACCACCATGGTTCCTGCCTACTCAAGAACTGCTTGCAGATCCCCCCATTTCAGTCATAAATGGGAAGTTACCCGTGTGTCACTTATCCAATCTCACTCCTGCTCCTGGTGGTCCCCAAGTTTGTTTCCCTTTGACAGGGACACTGATTTCCTTATCAGTCTCATGGTGGTGGTGGTGCCTAAAATTCAGGGCTGCCACTGCCTGTGCCAGGAGCTGGCACGACTGAACAGGTCTTCAGGTAGTGTGGTTTCAAAGGAACAAATTTATTTTTTATGTTGGAAGTGTCCCCTGATTTTAACGACAAGAAAGAGATCCGTGGAAAAAGAGTAACCATCTTGAGGGGTGAGACCTTGCTAAGCAGCACAGACAGGGAAGAAAGGGAACCCATAAATTTGGGCACCAGCCTGCAACCCTAAGGCCTGGCTGTTTCTGCGGGTGCTCTGTAGTTTCTTAACAGGTTATTGCTGTGTTATTGTAGTTGCTGATACAGGTTGTAGTTGATCTATGCAAGATATCATAAATTTGGATTTAGGTGCATGCATGTTTAGGTCAATGCAGAGTGAGAGGAAGTAGCATTTGGAAGGGAGGCTGTTTCATATGTGCTGCCTGCTACTGGATATTTAATTCAAGGGGAAATTCAGTGCTTTGTCCTCACAAGAAATCAGTGAACTGTGCTGTACACTAGAAGTTCTGTGTAGAGTTCTCAGAAATGGCAGTGCTGAAAAAATAAAATGAACTGATATTATCATTGGCTCATTCAGCACTGCAGTATTTTTAAGGCTACTTATTGATAATATATAGATTCTGACTGGTATTTCCCACTTGTAATTATCTTATATTTATTTACAGCAAATGGTCCCCTCGTTCTTTAATGTAAATAAATTTGTGCGAGCATGTGTTTAATGGCCTCTTTCATATTTTCCTTTTAACCAACACTGGAATTTATTCTACTTGAGCTAAGCACCTCCATATTTTGAGGCAGGTTACTTTCCTATCTTTCTTCTGAAAATATCACAGACAAGATAAATGGATTGGCACCAATTTGGTACTTGGGTGATTAATGTCAAAGCTATTTTTAAACCATTAGTTTGTTATTCGTGGCATTTTATCTTTGTTTAGAAAATAAATGTACTAAGTGCAGATGCTAACTATAGATTAAGAAAACTTAATTTATTTTGAAATGTAATAAACTTTGGAGAGGGGATTGCCTCCAATGGTAATGTCCTCACCCATAAGTGCTCAGTGTTAAATATTTTTATTTTAAATCCACTTTTACTCATTAGTTTGAGCTGATTGTCTGTCTAAATAACAATACACTTCAGAAACATTGATTTATGTTTTGTTTAAAAAAAACCAAACATCACCACTACTCAAAACGCATTGTTTTTCCTGCACGTCCCCAGAAGCTGAGGGGACTGAATAATTTGATACTCAAATTCCAGGATCAGATTTTGTGTATGTCACTTCTGAGTGAAGATATTTCATCCCTAGCAAAAACTGAAGGCTGTCCTTTAGTTCTTTTTTCACTGATTTAGGTTAAATATGTGATTTTATGCCTGTATGCAGCCTGGGTAAAGGTTTGGATCTGGGTCCCACAGGGCCTTCAGTTTTACCAGCTGCACTTTCTACTGAATGAAGCAAAATTTCCAGCCAGTTCATGAAACAAATTTTGATCCTGACTTTGTAGCTGATCAGTAGATGTCACAATGGTCAGCTAAGAGTGTCACACATTGCAAAACATCTGGGAGGGAATGATTCTGAGTGATACAAGCTATAATACAGACACACAGTCACTATTTGCAGCATGTCACCTGAACCTGCAGAGCAATAAAGCAGGGAAATGGAACTATGAATTACCGTGGGGAGGGAAAAGTGGTCAGCAGTGTGATATTAATGAGATTCATGGTATAGATTTCCATTTGCAGCCACAGTGCTGCTGATAGAGAAGTAGTGACAACTGTGATGTATCTCAAGGAGGTTAGGTCTTGTGTGCTGTCTATTTAAAAGCAAGTTTTGCACCCCAAATCAGCTCTTGGTAGCTATAAAGTTATCCAACAGCCCAAAGAGATCCTAGTCCTTGATTAGCTGGGACATTGAACTTGGAGTGATGTCCATGGCAAACCAATGCTATGGTTTGGAATAGCACACTGTATTTTGACTTCTACCCTTAAATATTAGTTCCTTCCTTCCATATTGTGTCTAAAAATACTTTAATATTTTACTCCAGGGGATTAAAACAGCCTGATTCTTGGAAGTGTTCTCCTAGCAGCAGCCAGGGAGATTGGAGAAGAGTGCCAAGTAACATGAAGACGTATAATTAGCACTGTCAAGCACGTTTCCCCAAGGATAGGCCTCTTTAAAAGCCTTGATTTCCAGGAATCCCTATGGAGAACAACTTGTGTGTCCCAAGCACTTTGGCAAATTAGGCTGCTTATGTTGTCAGTGAGGTATCCTTGTGCAAATTTGAAATGTTGATAGATGTATATCAGGTTTCTGCAGGGCTTATGCACGGTGACTCCTGCAGAGTTTGGCCATTCAAAGAAAGAACTGACTGCAAGAAATATTTCAGTGTGTCCCACAGTCTGTCTGCATGCAGCATCTCATGTCACAGTAACCGAGGCGATAATTCTTCAATTGAATAGAAAACAGTTTTGCAAAATGAGAGCTAGTGAGAAAGAAAACTGAACACAGGAAGATACAAAACATCATGAGAGAATTAATAGAGTAATCTGTTCATCAATTTCTGTTTGAAAAGTAGGTAAAGTTCTTTTCTTTTGATTTGTGTTGGATGGATCAGCACTTCTTCCAGGAATAAAGTCATCGTCTTTTTGTTCCTTCTGCTTTCTTTCCTTTCCTGCCTAGGACATATAATCAATATCTATAAATTTCTTCATTTTAGTGGTCCAATGTGAATTTTTTACAAAATACTTTTAACTAAGCCTTAGTAGGCAAAACACTTTTTTTCTAGTGATCACCTGAAGGCATGTTGATCTTCACTCCTGCTCAGCACTTAGAGGGAAACCTTCATCTGATAAAGGAAAGAGGAGTGAGTGACCAAGGTGTACCTTTATCTTATACCTCTACACAGAAACCTCTTTATTCTTGGGTAGGAAATGTTACAACTGCATTTTTGCTATCTTTTTTGATATTAACTTTAGGGTCTTCATTTAGAAACTGGCAACCAAAACCTATTTACCTTGCTATATGTGTTCCTGCTTTGGTAGGAGTCATACAATTATAGTAGAATCATTTGGGACCTCCCTGCCATGGCCACAGATATTTGTCACTATATCAGGTTGCATAAAACCCCATCCAACTGGAATTTTGAATATTTCCAATGATGGGATGTCTACAATTTCTCTGGGCAACCTGTTTTGGTGTCCCTCTCCCTTCAGTGTAAGAAATGTCTTCTTTATATGCAATCAAACTTTGCCCTCTTTCAGTTTTGAATCTTTGTATTTGCATTGCAAACTTGAGCACACTTAATTAAAATAAGAACAAAAGCCTATAAGCATTTCCAGTTACTTGGGTGCCATTAATCTTTGGATTAATTTCCTTTGAGCAACTATCATTTCCATGTGATGCTATCAAACAGCAGCTGTCTGGGCTCTTGCTCCTAAGTAGGGATCTGCTGCAGGAGTGTGAATAGATGTGAGCTGGATCACAGATGATTGTTTGGCTTGTGTCGTGCTTGGCATGCTGGGGAGAGCAAATCAAGAAGAGCACGCATTCATTACACTGTGGAATATAAAAGGGGAAAATAAGACATGAGAAAGCATGAATATGTTCATGTCTGCAGGTGTACTTGTGTTCACAGACCTCTAAATCTAGAGCTATTCATTCTTTGAAGTCAGGATATGGGTATTCAGGAGGTCTAGGAAACGTCACTCATGTCCCAGCTGTGAGATAGCCTGAGTTCACCTCAGCAGAGCACTTGACCTTTCTACTTTTAAACTTGGCTGCTTTTTCCTGTCATCCCTCTGATTGCACTGTTCCACTTTGAATGCATCATTAAAAATTCCTTGTAACAGAGAGAGCCTGTTTCTCTCTGGCATGTCAGGTCGTTCCTAATTCATGCCATAAGAACATTTGGGGAAGCATTTGCCTGAGAAGGGACTGCAAGCACACGTGAATTTTCTAGTTCCTCTATTGGTTAACTAGCTTTCTTTGCTGTTCTCTGCTCCATCAATATTTGAAGTTTCCATTGGGTTCAGTTTTTGCTCAGGGATTTTCCTCAGTGTAAAAGAAGCAGAAGACACTGCAGGGTTGTAGCATTTCTGGTTGATATTTTCTTCTTGGAGGGGCAGTACTTCGATGTGAGTTACTTGGAGAAGGCAGGATTGTGACAGTATGCCTAAGGGCTGACTATCAGACTGGAATGAATGAGAGCACATATGCATTAGCTGTGTGAAGCACTGCAGTCCTGAAGTATATGCTTGTGAGTTGGTACAAGATATACAGCAGGCTTTCTTGGATAAGGAATTGCTGAGGTTTCGTACAGGGAGCTCTTATCTGTATGGATAGCTGGCTCTGGAGCTGTACTGTGACCTCCTGGCTCGCACTCTGCAAGAAATTCCACATACTGCTTTATCCTGCACTGGAGCTGTGATGCTGCTGAGGCTATAAATGCAAACATAAATGAAAAGCAGGGTGGAGCAGGTCTGTGCTGTAATTTGCTGGTCTTTTTGCTGCAAGGGCTGGTCACAGGTCAGCTTGAGGTTAACCCTTTCATCTTTCTACTATGTATGTCCAAAGGCAGTTCTCATCAGTGATAGCCCTTCTCTTGTGAAAAATGAATTTACTGTTGCCAATCCCACTGCATGGGCTCTGCAGGTGGCATTTCCTGGCAGTATCTTCTGGGAACTTTGGAGAGGTCAGGTGCCACAAAGGAATGCATTCAAATAGTAAAAGTAAAGATCAAATTATCAAAGGCAGCCATTTGCTTTCTTTTTTTTTTTTTTTTTCATAATGCTTAACTGCAAATACAGAGTGTTCTACCTAGATTTGGGTCTGGAGTTTGGGCTCATTTATACATCTGTGTGTATGTGCCTCGTAAAGGGGTCAGGTCAGCCCATCTTGGGTAGACATGGTCTGATTCCAGCTCACATTCCAACAACCTTCACAACAGACTGTGAAGTTCTAGGCCAAGAAATAAAAAAGGGGACTTGAGCAGTTTTAATTTCTAATTTGATCTGACTTTTTAGTGCATGTGGATGTACAACATCATTTGTATTATTCTATGTGTGGGCTGATCAGAGAAGTGATAGATCCCATAGTGTCATTCACGGAGCACAGGATTTCAGGATGCAACACCAGACTTGACAGCTTCTGGGAGAGAAGGTGGGTCTCTGCAGCAGCTGGCAATCAAGCTGTAATTTTGATTTCCTCATCCTGGGCCATCAGCCCAAAATGAGAAGGGAACTGGTGCAGGCAAAGGCTGCAGGGCCACGTGTTTGCTGAATTAAAAAGGACTGGAGGAGAGATCAGCTGGGACAAAATGACCCTGCTTTATATCTCCACATAATTTTTGAGGGGATTGAGTAACGCTTTGTGTGAGACTGAGGCCTCTGTACAGTCTTGCTCAGAGTTTTCAACTTTGATATACTGTATTTGCACTGGATCCTGATAAACTTGTTTAGAGCCATATTGTAAGAAATGTGGTTTGGCTAAAATTCTAGTACTGTACCAGATCATAGCTGATCACGAGACACTTCTGCAAAGCAAAAAAGATACGGAACCTTTTTAGGAAAACATGGTTTTGATCAAGAAGAGGTTGAAATATACATTTAACAGCATTTCGTTTCTCAATTCACAAAGATATTTTTGAATGGCTTTCAAACAGGCAACAAAATTGAAGCAAAAGGGAGGTTTGCAGGAGATGCATGACTCCAGAAGTAATTATAGAGAGTGTTACTAAGACAGAGCACCTAAAACAATACAACTTAATTATCTCATGATAGATGTATAACAAATCCCCTCAAGATTAATTAAGGTCAACAAACACATTGAAAAGTCTCACAGAGGGTAAAAAATAGGAAGGTTCTTTAGTCATTAATCCAATTTTAAACCTGAAAGATCTTATAGAAATAAACTCAATAAGAGAGGAAGACAGAAAGTAGAGGAATGATTTACCCATATAGCACAAATGTGGCAACTTAGAGTTTGAAGGTATTGGTTTGGCTTTGATGACAGTCAGAATGAACCATTTCTACTCTTTACAAGAAATGAAAATGCAGGTATTATTAGCATCTTTTAAAAGACATCATTTTTGTGGGTAAAAATACAGTGTAAAAAAGTCTGGAAACAGTGATCAGTGTTAGTAATCATGTTTGTCTGCTGTCATGAGTGCCCTTTGCTGTCCTGCAGTCTGTCCATGTGCCTCGAGCTGTAGTATCCCCTCTCTCCTATCTCTTCTCCATAAAACATTCCTGGAGATGTGGAAGCTCCTTTTTCTCATTCAGGTCAGGGCTGTATATTGGCTAAGAGCTTGTGTCTCAGAATGGGTAGCTGCCAGGATTGTTTAGTTAAGTTCCCAGCATCATGGGATTCAGAGTCATCTTGGACAAGTGTGTGGCAGCCAGTCCCCTCTACATCTTGGGGTTTTTTTGCCCTGTAAATCGACAGTCGTGCTATTTGCCATTTCCTGCATGCAGGATGTATACCCAATAATTCACTGTGTAGGTGCCAAAGCTCTTCACTTGGTTGCTTGGCTATAAATATTAACAGGGCAGAATACTTGACTTGGTGACCTAAGATGGGCATTAATTCAACAGGTTCTCTGCTGATGGCATTAGAATATGAACTCCTTTAAAAGCTTGACCTTTTAATCACACACAATTTTGCCGGTTAAATAATAACCTTTTGATGGGTAGAAGAGACTTGGGATGGTCTAGGTTTTAAAATTCCAAGTGGTGTCTTCAGTGGCAGCTTTTCATTCAGCTTGGCAGCTGCTCATCTGTCCTAGCTGACAATGAAATTCTTTCGGCAATGAGAGAACATCTGCCTGTGAGTTAAAGTGGACAGAAGTTCTGCAGGAAAAAGCAGTCTTGAAAACATCAGTGAGAGATTGGATTTATCAATGTAATGTCACTCAATAGTTGCAAAAAGCCTCACCTGAGATGATGAGTTGGAAAAGGAAGTACAAGGCTGTAAAAAAGCATTTTGATAGGCTGCATTGTGCTTAATGATGTTATGTTTTGAATTTGGGAAGGTCACAATCTGATACAGACTTTTAGTGACACTTAAAAGGATTGGTGCTACTAAATCTATGTCAACACACCTCTGTGACATTTGCTCCCATTAAAAAATGCTGTAGCTCTCAAAATTCAAACAAGCAGGGAAAATTCCCAGGAACGATCTGAGGATCTCATGACAACTATTTATACTTTGAGCTAAAAGGGACACCATCTTCAAAAGGTGTTTTTCACCATTTATCAGCTTTGTTTAGATAAGAGTTATAAAACCAGAGCCTCTTGCAGTCATCACCAGTTTGCTTACACATGAACATGGCAGTGGAGCCCTTTTTTTGCAGCAGAAGACTTCATATTTTATAAATACAAATAAGAAACATGTCAAAACAAGGGTTTTCCACTGGAATAGTGGAGCTTAAGAAAGCAGAACATCATGGGCACATATACAATTTGATGCCTTTTTCAATCAGAGGGATTGGCAGCAAATAGCTTGTTCATGTCATTTGAGTAACGCTGAATTGTTTCTCTCAATGAGTTAAAACATTCCATTTTCATGCTGTTTCATTTAATTCCATTGATACTTTTGTACTATAACATTCATTTTATGCTAAAATGTTCTCTATTTTCTTTTTTATTGCTTTAATGTTCATTTAAAGCATGCTCTACTCTTTTTAAACAAAAAAGATTCATCTGTATGAAAACGCAGCCTTTTGGTATTTCACAAGTTTTGCAAGAATTTTTAAGTGTTTTTAAGGTTCACAAGAAACATCAACTCTTGTGCTATTTTGCAATACAAATGCATTTCAAAATGACATAAGATCCCACTGAACAGAAATATTTTCTTCATGGTTCTAGTCGATAAATTGCTTTTGGACTGTTACAAGTACTGACAGGATGTATTATTACTTCTACTGGGTGGTATTTTTTCATTATTTCTTCCGTCTGAGTTCTGTCTAGAATGTGTTTAAGTACTCATTATATTGATCTTGTATCACAGGCTCATTTTTAAAAAATAATAAAAAGAAGTATGCATTATGCAGTTTTTCAGTGGTTGTGACCACACTCTGTATATAAAGGAGGGGGTCACTGTCTTTCTTTCCAAAGAGGCATTTTATGCAATTCCTATTCAGGTTATCCTAGCATAGTGCTCTGCTGTTTGGTTTTTGTGGCTTGTTCATTGTTGGTTTGTTTGGGGTTTTTTTCTCTGGGTGGCAAGTTATTGCTTCTAATCACACATCCAACAGCTATTCCTGTTAGTCAGTCATGTGGGCTTTCTAGTTTTCTTTGTGGGGGATTTGGAAAGGTTACCCACATTCCTTGGAAAGGGCTGGCTTTTGTCATTCATCTACGTGATTCCTTAGGATGGCAGGGGTAGATATGGTGAACGGGGTATTTCAAACCAGCTTTAGGCAGCACAGCCAACATCCTGAGTTAACATCCAGGGTTTCTGGCTGTTTGGATGTGTGCATACTTTGGAGTGTTCTGCAGCCTACAGTCAGCTCAAAGCCACAGACACCATCATAACACCTTGATCTGCAGATGGTGTCTGCCCCAGCCCTGAGGATGTGACTCTTGATTTCAGTTTGCTTCTATTGCAAACCTCTTGCCTTTGCGAATCACGCTTTTGTCTTATATAAACCTAATCAAATGTCTTTAGTTTCACAGTGAGGCATGTGGTTTACATGCTGGCCAGTGCTAGTCACTCTTTTGTACTCTCTCAGATCAAAGGTAATCAGGAAAGCACTGAGGCAGAGTGGAGGTGCAGTGCTTTACATGAAGCAGCTGAGCAGAACCAACTCTAGTGGGTAGATGTCCACTAAATCTGGGTTGGTAGGTTGTTGGTAGGTTGGCCAAGGCTTAGACCTATAAAAATAACTTTCTTTTGGACTGCTCACACACAACATTTTGGTGGTGAGGAGTGTGTAGTAGCAGTTTCAGAACAGCTTGATTTTAGAATTGCATTTTGAAGTTTAGTCTTCATGCGGTAATTATGACTGAAGATTTCTGGAGTGATTTAGATTTGTGGTGAGCAAGAACACAACCTTCCCTCTCCCCCATGCTGCCCCAGTGGGTGATGAGAAGAAAACCTACATAAGGTGTGCTCCAAGTGTATTTCTACACTTACTTTTACAATCCTTGTAATATGTGAATAAATTTTGGTTTTTTGTTAACTGCAATTAGTAAGAAAGGATGAACCTGCTCTCCTCCAGGGTTCCCAGCATGGGAAGATTTGTTGCAGATTTGTTTTCTCTCAAACTAACTCAGAGCAGTGCAACCAGCCAGGCTTTTAGTGAAATGTGTAGCTAGATGTCCAAGCTTCTTTAGGTAGCCCTTCCCTTGTATTCCTGCTGTGAATCACATCCCTAAGCCTCCTGTGTGTAATGGTAGGACACAGGAGAGGGAAGAGTGGCTGTGAATTTAACTGTTATCCCTGCTTCACAGAGCATTTACAATACTTCTCTCTGCTGTCAAAAAACAAGTACCAGAGATGATATTCTCCCCAGTTATTGAGAAATTGTTTTCCTATTTATTTTATGCCCTGAGTGCTCTTAGGACTCAGTATCAGTACTCTGCATTAAAGAGGAAGGCTAAAGAAAGATATAGTATTTTGCTTGACTTGTCTCCTGTGCTAACAAAAGAGGCAAACCAGAGGGCATAGCTCATATAAAGTCCACAGAACACAATATTTCTTTTTCCTGAGGTTCTGCATAGGAGCAAACCAAGTGTAAAGAAAACCCCATAAACTGAAATGTTAAAATAAGCATTATAATGGTGTTGTTATGGGATCATTTGCTGTCACAATGACACTCCATCAGCAGGTCTGAAAAAGGTGAAGGATTCCTTGGCCATGCTGGTCCAGATCTTCCACGGCACATTTTCCACTGCAGATGGTCATGTCAGAGCTGGAGGCAGTCAGGACAAAGGAAAAAAAAAAGTGCTACTCCCTCCCCACCCCACCCCCCCAAATTTTAGTTTCCAAGGCTACAAAACTGAGAAATAAAATCAAAGGCATGACTGTCATTTGGTGTCACAGAAAATGTTTTGCTAAGTGTTCCAGTAAAGATGATACAGTAATGGTGTCACATTGTGCATTTATATGTCACAATGCTTTTTACAGTAGCTATAGACTTTCAGATGCACTCCTTGATAATCCAGCAATTTTATCATCAGGGAGTGATAACCTCTCAGATATGAAAGCTGATGTCAGCGTCTTCTGCCACTTTGATCTGCGCAGGCTGATGCCTTGAAAATTAATGAGAATACTACATGTGAAATCAAAATCAATCTACTGTGGATTCTTTCCTCTCTCCACCTTTTCAGGAGAGCTGGCAGGGGGAGGGGGTTGGTGAGAGACATGCATTATCAAGTCTGAAGCATGGCAGAGTATAAAGGCTGTAATCTCATCTCAGGATTCTTATGGCTTTAATAAACTCTTCATGCTTCATTCTTGCAGTTTACTGCATCATAGGGACCCCTCTGCAAAATTGCAGCCATAAATTTTCCCTTCTGCTGGACAGATTTTACTCCCTTGCTTTGGTATATATGTCATCCTGCTTTCAACAACGTCGAGACATGACAAAACCGATTAAATATTTGTATTACCTTTTCAAAATATACAGAGAAAAGTAATTTCTCTAGATGGAGGGAAACAAGGCAAAAACATTGTTGAGTATAGTTCATGGAGACTTCTTGGTGCTTACAAACAGACAGCAAAAAGTAGAATTCAACTTCTGTCACCTCTTGGGATGAAAATTCCTCGTCGCTTGATCTGAGATTGGCAAAATATCTCTATTACCATTGGCATTTGGCAAAAGGTATTAGTCAATCATCCAAAAAAGCATTATTGTCCTGCCATCTGCTCCCACATCTGCTTAAGCCTTGATGGCCCCCAAGAAACTGTCTGCCATTAGCAGTGATCCCTAAAAATAAAGTCCTTTTTACTACGAGTAAGTGAGCTAAGTAGACCATGCTCTCCCTTAAGATGCTCGTCTAGCTGTGATTGCACATTAATTATGTTTGGGGCTGACAACTGTAAATTGCAGTAAGTGTTTGTTGGCCTCTGCTGGAGGAATATGTGGGGTGGAGCCTCTTTCATCTCTGTTCTTCCTCTCCAAGGCCCAGGCATAGCCTCAGCTCACCCTGCGGCTGGCAAAGCTTCCTCCTGTGCTGCACGTAGAGCTCTCTGGGGCCAGCTGATGTGGCACAGGGCTGGTAGCAGCAATTGCTGTTGAACTGAGCACAGCAAGCTGTGACACCTTTGTGTCCCTGCTGCTGTCACCCGTTCCCGGGAGGCGCGCACCGAGGGCCGCGGTTTCCTCAGCAGTGCTGCTAGAGCAGTTCTGAAACAATGGGATATCTGTACCTCCCATTTTCCAGCAGGAAAGGCATCCCCAGAGCTGCCAAGGGAGGGAAGTTGCAGAGTGTAGCTGGAGTCAATACAGCTGGCAAGCGCCCGTGACAACAGTTTGGTGCATACAAGTGAGTGAGCATCAAATCACCAGTCTGAGCTGGAAGAAGGCATCTCTGGGCACTCTATGCATGCATTTAGATTGTAATCTGCGCTACATGGAAACTGAACTTACAGCTAGGAGTCAATTTTTATGTGTTTGGTCTTCATTGCGTGCTGTCTTCAGTGTTGAAATGGGGTGCCAGTGTGACACTAGTAAAATATGTGCTTTGTGTTTTGACAACTAGGAAACAAACTAATCAGAACCTTTTCTTGGAGGGGGTTGAGATGATTAGAGACATGTCCTTTTACATGGACAATGACCTTAAGAGCTTCATCTCCATTTTCCTAAAATTGTCCAGTAAGCTGCAGAAAAAGTACCATGCATTACAAAACTTTTCCATTATGAAAAACTGCTTAGTACTAAAACTTTAAAGTTAAAAGCACTGCCCTTACATTTCTTTTGTTTCAAGGACTTGTGTTCAAATTAATCATGACAAATATATAGAAGGCTCTTTTACTGATAATGAAAAATAAATTTAAATAACCCTGGTGCCTTGGTGTAAATGTCACGAAGTTTGAAAATGCAAGTCTACAGTACCAAAACTCAAAGGTCTTCAAATTAAGAGCCAATTTTAAATTTGCAGTTATCATGCTGGTTTCAGCGGGGAGCAAATCTAAAAGAATGCAGTGCATGAATTGAAAAAGCAGAGAAGCTTTATGTGTCTGCATTACCATTGCCAAAAGAATATTTACCTTTTTTATTTTTAATGGCTCATATAGAGCCTGAAGATTCCAAAGGAAAGGAAGAAAAGATGCTAAGCCTTAAATATGGAGACAAGCATACAAAATAAACATTTCATAGTCGAGGAGGCATGTAAGATGGATGGGAAGGAAAATGGATAGACAATAGGTAGAGTTTCTTCTGGCCTTATTTCCTCTTGTCCTACAAATCTGATCACCCATTCTGATCATCCACATCCATGCTGGGACCCATTGGTGTGTGGCAGTGCTTCTGCAGGTTCCTCACCAGGTCTAGTTGCATTTGTAATTTGTAAATGAAGACCAGTGATTAAGCCCTTCTGTTACAGCCAGGTGCAACCCTCAGGCAGCTCAGCAGTTATATATACTCACATGTATACTCACAGTGCTCCTAGGACCTCTGTCCTTCCATACAGAAAAGTTATGAGTTCTTTTTTGGGGGTTTTTTGGTTTTGGTGTTTGTTTTTTTTTTTCCCAGCTCATTATTTTCTTGCCATTAGCCTGTGGAAGACTTTGATGCCTGCAATATTCCATGGTTCCCTTGCTCAGCTCTTAACATGCATAGCCACATGAAGCACTTCTGCAGCGTGGTGCACCTCTGGTCTGTAAGACACTGCTGCTCTATGCAACCCAGAGTGCAGAGGATGGAACATAAAGCCCTCCTACACCGTGTGTGCCAGCTGTATGTATATGATGAAAAGATCTTGAGGACCTTCGTAGTGTCTCACTGATGTTTTGCTCAACAAGTTGTAACAAAAAAGAAAAAAAAAAAGGTGATTGAAATATGGAACACCAGATTCTCGTTCTCAGTGGATAGGAAAAAGCTATCATAAAATGAGGATTTCCAAAGTACTTGTGGGATTTAGGAAGACTGCTTTCTTAGGAATTCATTAGGAATTCATAGAGCTGGACAGGAAATTATTATCCAAAAGATATTTTAGTGGAAAATATGATTCCTGCTGAATCATTAAAGGCATTTTATTTCCAGTGACAAAGCTGAAAAGTCCATTTCAGGTCACTTTCAATACTTTAACTTTAGGGATCTATGGCTCTATGAAAAAGAGGCTAGGGCGTACATTCTTCTGGCAACTTGTATTTCCAGCCCTTTCCATCTCCTCTGGACAGAGTCTCCAAAGTAAAGATATTTCCAACATGCACTGTGCTAAAATACTTGTAACCAAGCTGTACCTCACAGCCTGACACCAAAATAGATGTAGTGCTTTAGGAAATATATAGTTCACAGCAGGGCCACAAGCAGGGAAAAGAACTGCAACTTCCAGAAGCCACCTTGGGGATCTCAAATGAAGAAGCAGCTACTGTAGCATTGCTCTGTCAGCTTTAGACAGACAAGGACTACACTGATGAACCTTCACATCTCATTGCAAGGTCTATTTGCTCAAGGCTTTCCTTGAAGGAGAGAGGTTATGTGCTGAACTGATTTGACAATAAAAGCATCAATGTCGGTTCTGCAATCCTCTATGAACTCATAATGTCTTAAATTGAAATACATTTGTTCAGAGCCTGCCATGAGTATATACATATATCCATCAGAGAGGAAAATAAAGTACCGTGCTCTTTCTGATCCACCAGCAGCTGTGCAGAGACTGCCACTGTGTCAAATGTGCTACTTAACCAGGTGGAACAGGGGCAACAAAAGTTTTCACAGCCACATCCTCCTTCCATTTTCCTGCTGTGTTGATTTCTGCTTTTCCAAGGTATTGAGTTCAGAGCCAAAAGCTGCCTGAGCATTGGAAATTTTCAAAGATATCCAGGACAGCTCACCACCAAGCTCCCACAACAAACCCTACACATTTCAGGATCAAGATATGAGTCTACTCAGTCAAATAAGATGCTGTTTCTTGCAGATTTATTCAGTCCCTGTAGTTGTACATGCAGGAGCAGAGCAGGATTCCAGAACAAGTCATTGCAGAATCCAAGGGAGAAATGAATGGATATCTGCTAAGCAGGAGGGTGTCCAGGAGAATATATTAGCCCATTTACTCCCCAGGACTCTGATCAGACCTGTTTTAGCGAGATTTGTGATCTGTGCTGTGTCCTAGAATACCAGAGAATTCAGTCAGTGTAAAGCAATTCTTGTTCATAGGAAACATTCCACTGTCCTTGGTTTTGAGCTGGATATCTCAAGAGCCAAAGGCAGGCTACAGACTTGGTAGCAGTGTTTGGATTGTCTGCTGTCATTGTCATGCATTGTCCCTGTCAGTTGGCATTTGCTAGTTTTCTGTCCATTATGCTTGCTCAGCTACTTCATCTGTTCTCATAACAAAGCTACAAGAAACAGGTTAAGCTACATATTAATGTTTCAGTGCAACACTGCAATTTGATAACAATAAACAGAAGCTTTTATGAGGCTGTAAATGTCTCTTCCATTTATAAATATTGTACTATAACTGCAGGCTCTAGGGTTATCAGGCAGTCAAACCTTTCATCAAAGCCAAATAGTTCCTAAAGTACCACTCTTAAAAATCTTTTGCAGGCATTAATGTTTCATTAGTTCTCTCAAATGAGTCTCCTTGGGAATCTGTATAGCAAGTAAAATCTAGCTCTAGCCCATGGAAAAATTAACTGCATTTTTAATTCCCTTCCTTAGAATTTACTCCACATGGTTTGTGGTGGTACATAGCTGGTGTTACAAATGTACTCAGCTTAAAGGGTAACACTAACATTAATAACATATGTACAAATGTACATTATACCAGTGTGCACTCACCCTCCAGCCAGGATTCTTTCTGCCCATCCAACTCTCCATCTATCCCTTGCTTTTCCATGGAGGGGGACTTTTTGCCTCTTCTGAGCCAAGCCAAATTTAAGGAAATTATTCTAAAGTTGCACCCACAGTGCAACAACCAAGAAAGCACTGTTCGGTTGTTTGATTGATTGACAGATTCTCAGGGCAGCAGGGACCACTGTGATTTCCATAAATACACATTGTTTCTATCCAACGTGCCTGAAGCAAATTATGCCAGCAGCACACACAGCCTGTGTATTCACTGTTCCTTTCTACCTCCAGCCTTGTAGAGTACATATCCTCAGCTCCTGCCCAGCGTTTAAATGTGCATAATTGGCAACCTGTTGTTACTGCACGTTGGCACGGAGCTTTGTAATTGGTGTGAAAGGAAATTATTTGGGCATCTGTAATGGCTTTATCTCAGTTCCTATCTAGCCTTCCAAGCAGTGCTTAATTTTGTGCAGGTTGAACAGGAAACTTTTAATATAAAACACAGATTGAACCTGCATCTTTGAATTCACAAGTGACTGACAGTTTTTCCTCTGTGAGCAGGTTTTGGGGGGATAGTCAAGGCCTGAACTTATCAATAGATTTGATTTGTAAGCATTTGTGGTGTTACAAGGCCTCCTAGGGGTAGAAACAGAAGGAAATGCCTGCATGCTGCCTTTGTTGGGATTTGGCATAGTAGGTGCTGGAAGGAGGAGAGAGGTAAGGGAAAGGCAGGAGCATGTCAGGAAGGTGCATTCCTGGGTGCCTGGCTGCAGGTGTGGGAGTGGGCATGAGCACACGAGCTCCCAAGATTTATACTGCTGTCCACACTACTGGTTTGAATAGGGTTGTGGTTCAAAGTACAGTGAGCTGAGCTGTTCCTTACTTGGCCACAACCTGCTCAGCGTGACCTTGGCTTTCCCAATTCAGAGAACTTTGGATTTTGGGATGAAATTAACTGCTAGCATTGGGAAGAAGTGTGAGTCTGTCTTTGAGAGTGAGCTTGAACATGGTTGTACCTGATGTCAGCATGTCTGTAGAGTGCTCCAAATTGTCTTCATTCACCTCATTCCTCTCACATCTCTGTTATTGAACCAATTGCAAGTGTGTTTACTGATGCCCAAAAACATTGGTAAACAGGGAGTCAGCAACAAAATGGTCACATATCTGACAGGTTCCCCGGGAACCTGATTGGACTGATTAGTCTACAATATCTGTTTCTGTAGTCTGAAAGATATTTGACAATAAAAAAAAAAGAAAAAAAATAAAATTATAGAATTAGTAGAATGAAAAATACAACAAAAATGTGATGGGTACAATCCCATTACATGGGTGCTGTGAGACTGTGGGGTGCCATAGCTTGAACTGCCCCTAAAGCACAGCCAGCACAAGGTTATACATCCAGGAATGCACACTGTGGCTCCTACTGGGTAGATGGTGTGGAGTGGCTCCTAAAATGGTGTCTCAGGAGAGGAGCTGAGCACTGCAAGAGTCGTAGCCAACAGAATGTGAGGCGAAGACTTCTGCAAACATCCGCCTGCGGCAAATCATTTTAACAGGGCACAGGGATGTTTCCCTGGGCCACGTGCTGAAAGCATTTGTCCTGCAATGTCACATGATCATCTGCAGTGAGTACAGAGTCCCAGTTTGTGAATTCACTCCCCAAGTTTTCCCTCTTTCTTTCTGTCACACTTGATAGAGTTGCTGTCTGTGGCAGTGACAAGGCAACATGTAAATACCTTGCAGAAGAGTTACTCATCATTGATGCTGGCAGTTTGAAGTCATAATCAAACAGCATTTGGCAGGAAAAAGATTTAATGAGAATGGCATTAAAGAATTTAATTTAAAAACCATGAAGAGATTCTTCTTTGCACATGCCTCTTGCTCCTCAGGCTTCCACTTCTTTTTCTGTCCATGAAAGAGTTAAAAAGTAAAAAAGAAGGCAACTTGGGGTTCATTGATTTCACATTAAGTCTTTGCCACTTAGCTCCTCACAAACAAGAGCTGCAAAAAGACTTTAGACTCAGGGAGAAGTGCAGCAGGGATTTCTGATACCAGAAATCTCTAGGGGTAAAAAAAGGCATCATGAAAATAATTGGCTGGAAAATGAAGCTGGCCAAAATGAGTGTATAAATAAAGTGGAAATGTTGAACAGGGAAGGAACAGCTAACCTCAAGCTGGGGTGAATGATCTTTCCGTGACATCTCTCTAAAGCAACTCCTAGTGCTCAGTCAGGAATTACGGGTTCGATGCAGATTATTTGGTATTGATCTTTGGCCAGGCTTTACGCAGAGCATAAGCCTGTAAAATTACAATGGTCCTTGCAAATTTATTAAAATGGCTTAAAATTTATTAATCACTTTAGAAATGCAGGTCATGGACTCTGAACTGGAATAATAAAGCTTTAAGCCACTACCAATTATCTGAGAAGTTTGTACAACACGATGGTTCAATTACCCTGTGTGCAGGTTTCCCAGCTAAACTGCAGCCAGACCACATTTGCCATCTGTCCTTTCCTAAGTAAATGGGGTTTCCAGCCCTCCCCAAATTCACACCACACCCCACCATCAACAATTATTCTCATTAGTGAGGTAGATCTGCAAGTTTTTACAAGGATATTTAAATAGATTGTTCTTATCAGAATCAAAATATGCCAGACGTGAGAAATGGGAGACATTAGAAAAAGCTGTGGGCACACATTACCGTTCAGGGGAGCAGCAGAGGGGTGCTTTCTTATCTACACGGTAATAATGGCTGTGCTGTCGTATCCCATTGCTCCTGATAAAGGAAGAGGTCATTGTTGTACATATTTTTTTGACAGAATGAGGTCGTTGATGTTATCTCTGATTAGTTGAATAATGATCGTGACAGATTCTTAGTTGTCTTACCTTAGAAATGACAGTCTGCTCTCCTATCCTGGCTGACCTTTTTTCCTTAAAGGGAACTGTACTTGCAAAGCAGCCACAGAAACTGAGAACTGTGGGGGCTGGGTTTTCTCCTCTCTCCTTGTGCAAGGGTAGTGTAAAAAAAAAGGGGGAAGAAACCAGTGGCTGCTGTAGCAGCAAGCACTCCTGTTTATCTTGCAGTACGCATGAAGGAAATGATCTCTGTAGAAGAAACTCCCCACCTCAGCTGTAGCAGATTGTTGCCCCTCAGATGAGGAAGGAAAGCTCCTTGCAAGGTTTTTTTCTTAGGTCATCTGCTTTGGCCTCAATAGCATCTCATCCCTGTGCCCTGCTACCAAGCATAATAATGTGACTAAAACACCTCTTAACATTTAACAGCCCTATTAATTTTCCACTGATGCACCACAGAGACTAAGGGATTTGCACCCTTGACCTTGGGCATCTAACACATAAAATATTAGATTATGTTTTTGCAAATATTTTGTACACTCTCAGTATTTCAGTGCTGGGAGAACAGACAGTTATAACCAGCTTAGTCAGACAACATAAAAATTTAAACTTTTCTGGCATAGACGAGGCTAGAGACACAGGAGAAATTCAATGTCCTTGTCGTGTTTAATAAGTCTGCAAGCTTGAAAGTCTTATTAAGCATTCAGAAAACAGAATGTGACACACTTAAAGAAAGTTTGTGGAAATTACCTTTTCTTTTTTTTTAAATTCCTGTTGAAGTCTCCTTGAAAAACGAGAACTGAGAACAGAATTCACATTTTTGGTGCCTTACAGTAATTTGTATTGAATGTGAACTGTTTTCTTTTCCTCTCCATTCAGTTAGCCAGCAAATGGAAAACACATATTGTTTGGAAAACCTTTAGGGAGTGAATAGAAATGAAGTTATTCTAAACAACCACTGCATTAGAGAAGTAATATAAATGAGGTTCTGTTTTGCTGTGGAACTGCTGTTGAATTTGACTTGAAATGCAATGAACTAGATCAGAGACACACCCTATAAAGAATAGTTAAATTATAGGAAGTAGAAAAGATTGTCAAAGTTAGAGTTAGAGCCAACCTATATCTGTTCTCTGGATCCCCCTTCCTCCCTGCCCACCGTACTTGGAAAAATTTGGAGGATTTAGTGTATGTTCTTAGCTACTCTCTTGAACAGCTCATGGGAATTAATAAATCACTAAGACTTCACGGGGACAAACTTTAGTGAGTTGAGTGGCTGCTTTCCTGGAAAACTCCTTCAGACACTTCTTAACTTTATTTCCATCAGGAAGAAGGATGAGATGTAGATACAGGGAGTCTGGAAAGCACGAATAAGCTCTCAGATGCAGCGTGGTGCTCTGTTTCTGAGACTGAACAGACTGCCACACGCAGTACCTCTCAGGATCTGGCAGGGAAGCAGGGGGCTCTGAGACCCTCTGCAGTGTCTGTGCTGGGTGGTGTCAATCCTTACCACCTATGGAGCCCTTAGGGCTTTCTAGGCACTCATGATGCAGGTTTTTTGAGTCATGTTCTAAGCAACAACGCCTCTTTTTCTTTAAATTAAATCCTCATTTTGTATCCTGTTAGGAAGCTAACTCAAAGAGCTGTAGTGCTCCAGCTCATCATCCTCTATCATCCACTACAATGAAAATAATGAACAACCCCTTCATAGAAAAAGAGAGGGGGCAGTCTGGGATGGAGCAAAATCAAGCTGACAATCTTAAGTTATAACCACAAAGAGAAAGACAAAATAATATTTTCTGAGGTTGTTATCAGGGAAAGTTAATAAAGCTCTAATGAATATTAATTTGTATCCATATAGATTGCTAACTTCTGTACTTTTACTGACATGACGAGCTATCAGTATTTAAATGTCTAGTACTTCTTTTGATTTGCCACACAATGTTTCATGCCGTGTATGTGAGTTTATAAATTAAAAAATTTAATTATAAGTTGTTCTTCTTGGGGTTTTTTTGTAAAGACCGAATGGCAAACAGAACTGCAAAGCCACGACATACTCAGAGTCGGGATGCTGATATAAATATGGGTAGATGATGCTAACCAAGTTTTTTCCTTTTAAATCTCTTCATATCCTGAATGGAAACACGGCTTTAGATGAAAATGCTCATTATACAAATTAGATGGATGTTATTACTGAGCACATTAATCATTTTTTCTCCAAATGTTCACTTTACATATGTAATTATTTTTAATCATACTGGTTCCACTAAATTAGAGATTTGGTTTCCTTTTACACTCAAATTCAAGGTCTCTGTATTTAAAAGCACATTATTTTTTATAGATTATTTCCTGTCATTTTACTTCAAAAGCACCTGATAAAATTTCAGTAAATGTGATTAAATAGCACAGGAAAGTTGCCATGGTATTTTTCTTCCTTTAAGCCTCATAAAATTGCTGGTTTCTCTATGGCAGGTTTGAGGCTTCACAAGAGTGTGGGTGTGTAATTAACCTGATTTCTTAATGAGTGTATTGAAAACATATTTTCTTGCAGTTCAGTGACTGATAGTAAGCTATTGAGTATTTAGCCCTGGCAGAAGATCAGGACAAAGCTTGTATGACAATGAAATACGACCTATAGCTTATTTTGAAGTCTCATAAGTTACTTAGTAGACCTTGTTGACACCTCAAAACCAAGCACAAATTCTGTCTCATGCTTAAAAAAATCCCAAATCCTCAAACCCACGGGAGATTTTGTGACCTGCTTTTTCCCTGGTCATTTGCAGCAGAAAAAGCAGCCTAACATCTTGTGTTATCAACAACCATCTGGCAAAATTTCATTGTCTAAGCTTTTCAGCTGCTTTATGAGGAACAACAATTTAACTCCACATTGACGACTGTGCGGGCTCACAACCAGATCCAGTCATTTTCAGTACTGCCTTTCTGTTAGTGTGTATAATTAATATGGACTTTGAGGCATTAAGCAACAAATTCTGTAACTGGAAGATATTTCACGTGCAGATTAGGAAGTAACCATCTGCCACATTCTTTATGCAGCACTGTGGTTTATTTTAGAAAGACAAGAAAAATCCCAACATATTCACTGTTTTGCAGAGACCAAGTAGGTTCCCAAGAGAAGCTGGCTTTGCCTTTGCTGGAAGTGTACTTCAGCTACAAGTGTAAATATACACTCTCTGTGCACCTTTTCTACAGCAATTTTGCTAATATTTTAAGGAATAATACTTCTGTGAAATTCTGCTTTTAAAAAAGTTTAGCAGAAGTTTAAAAAAAAAAAGGTGGGGGGGAAGGAAAAATATTACCAACCATCCCTGTCTGATGTTGTATGCTACAGTAGTTTCCTGGGTTGATTCCCAAACTGCACTTCAGAGATGACTCCCCATTCAACTTATAAAATCTTCTTTTTTTTCTTCTTTTTTAAAAACAAAACCCCACCTAGATCCTATTGTCCCTCACTTTGTTGTTGGTTTTATTACAAAATCTGCCTCTCCACAATCTGTCTACAAAAGGGATTGTGCAAAAATGCAGATGAAGAAAAGAGATTAATTGATGGGCAATTGTAGTTTGTGATGAGGCAGAGATGTGCTATGAATATTTGTCTTAGTTAAAGGGAACCATGGGCATTCATAAACGTGTAAAAGAGAACATCCATTCAAAATTCCATGGACAAACACTGCTCATCTCATTGTGTTAACAATTTAACACGCTTTGAAATATTGTTCTTTTTTCATTCATTGTACAACAGGTTGCTGAGCACACTGTTACAGCATTGATGATTTGTGGTTTCAAAGGCATTTTTGAAAATTGGCAGAACATCAGTTTTGTAAAAGTGAGCAAACCTCTGTCAAAAAGCAAGACCAGGGAAAAAAGACATTGAAGACCTTGGAAGAAAATGTAGCAGTGGTAGCTATTGCATGCAGTGGCCCACCAGTAGCCTGTTGGATGCAAGTGTCTGCAGTGCAAGAAGGTGGGAGGAAGTCCCAGAGCAACTGGAGTTCTCTGCTTATGTCCTCATCTATGTTCTTCTGCAAGGGCCTCTTCCACAACTCACTCCATAGACATCTGAATTGATCCACAAGATTTGCATATGTAATTCCTGTTTTGATTTTAAAGCTCTTACTAAGACGATTGTTTTAGATTTCCACATGAAGTTTAAGGAGACAGGGAGCTGTGTTTCACTGAGCTGTGCTTGTCTCATAGGGTTCTGTAAGACCCCAGGAGAAATATTTCTCTTTTGAACTTCTCTTTGCAGTGGAAAGCTCATTTTTATTGTTTCTGCTCCATAGTGGACTCATCCCCTCCTTGTAGTTCTAAATATAAAACTCCTTGGTGAACAACCATAGAAATCCAGTGCCACAGACTGACAGGGCAGGAATTACCTTGCCAGCACTCTTGCCCTTCACTGGAATGCTAAAGAGCTGGCAACTCCATGGGTGGTGGGATGGATTAATTCGGTTTTCTCTGGATTTTTGTGTCTGTGTTGGCTTGTTAGAGGCTGATGGAGGTGACACATCCACATCTGTTCCTTCAGTCAGAGGCTGCTAATATATCTCCCCATTAGCCTTCTCAGTTTTGTGAATGTTTTCAGGAATTTACCATCTTTAAGATCTCTGCCTTTTTGTCAAACTTGATGGAAATATTCACATTTACGGGGGAAGATGAAGGTGTAGATGTGCACACACAAAGAGCACAATTACATAGCCTTTGTTTGCTTAAGGAAGCTGGATAAAAAGTGTCCACTTCATCCCCAGTCCCCATCAATGCACACCAGTGAAGTTGTCTTTTTGGAAATGCATTAAATTCTGGCACAATTTTAACAGAGAATTAGTTATATGAGTTTGTAGTAAATGGGCTGGGATTTTTTTCTTCAGTCCTCAGAATCCTTGACATATAACCTTTTGCTTATATAAAACACTTCAGCTGTTCATTCATAGGTTTAACTATGCTGAAGACTATCCAGTGGAAAGAAATCTTATTATCTCCAGCTTAATATTTCATTATCTGGCACAATATGAGGATATTAGACTTTGATTGCTGGTTCTCTTCAGAGATTACAGCATTTAAATTCTTAGTCCCATCTGCATTTTAAACTTCATCCTTTTTTTAAACTGGTCACATTTATGTTTCATTTAAATCTTGTCTTTCAAGTTTTCAGGTTAAAAAGTTTAGGTGCAAAATATTCAAATTAGGTTTGAGCTAATTTTCCCCAACTGTTCTGGTGTTCACCCACTCATTTTATGTCCTAACAATATGCAGACAGAATAATGGACATCAAGGATTTGCAATGGTCATTCACTACACACCAACATCACACATCTGACCCAAAAAAAAATCCCTCCAAGAACAGTATGATGACCTGATGCACCTAAACCTTTTACAAAACTATTAATCTGTGACAATGTCACCCAAAGTTACAGTAAATAAGTTATTGAAGTAGTTTTATGGGTCACAGTAATGTATCTGTTTGGAATCTGTTGTACTCAGACAGGCATATACATTTGCTGTAAATGGATCTTCAATCTCTGTGAATCATTTTATTCTTTTTATACACACTATAAAATTGCCACTTTTATGGCCAGGCTTGATGTATGATATGGCTGAAGAGCTGTATGAGTTAATTAAAGAATAAAGGGCTGTCCCTTCTGCTCTATATTTCTATTCATGACATTAGTATCTGACAACCACTGTTTTGTACCACGCAGAGATTTTGACTTTAAGGGAATCATGTAGGTTGAGGTATGCATACTCCCATACTGTTCAGGGCATGTGATTGGGTCCAAAATCCAGAGGCTTTGTATCACCAAGGCAAGAATTTGCCCTGCTGACACATCCCTGTATTTCTTTGAAAGCTTCAATAACATCCCAGAACACAAAGCCAAGTAGTTTCTGTAAATGGTAATCCCACCAAGAAAATGGATGTGGAAAAATAGGGCAGTGAAGGATCGCTTAAATTCTGTCTACTGCCACCACAGATGGCCATGCTGTCTCATCTCAGTCAGGCACGCACCAGAGCTCAGTCACATCTCTCTCAGCCTCTGCTTTGCTAAGCTAAGTAAGAAAAACCCACAGTTCACTCTTGAGAGATAAACTTGCCATTTCTTTGATCATCCTTCACCTGCACCCCCTTGAGTTTATATTTTTGCACAGAGCTGACAAATGCTGTCCCCTAAATTTCAGTCAAGATCTCCCCAGGTTGCCTTCTGTGGAAGATCATATTCTTGTGTCCTGAAAAGAGAGGATCAGGACCACCAAAATCAACCTTCAGAGATGAATGTACCAAACACCTCACTCTGAAGCCGTGTATTTCCCAGTCAGTAGCTCTTCTCTCATACCAGACCAAAGATGAGCAAAAATCCCACGGCAAGGGAGCATCTTCAATTTCAATTCTTTTTCTTTGAATTCTGGCTGTTGTGCATTAAATAAGATATTTTCTTCCTTTGTAACCAAGTGATAGAAGTTCCTGTAAGCATTTTCCCTTCATCAAGAGAACATTATTTAGACAGCCAGAAGGAAGGTAATTGTAGCATAGGATAATCACTGGAAAGAGAAAAGAATGCCTCCTTATATTTTCACTTTAGAAAGCATGAAATTCTGTTTCACTTGCTCGTCATTATCCAGTATGAGCTAAGACATTTGCAGAATGTGAGCTCTCCAAAACAGTTTTAAAAGATAAAGTATTCTGATTACTCTGAAGTGTAGAACAATATTTTTCTCCATATTAATGTTAGAGAGAAATAGCACAAAAATGTCAGGAACTGTAACTCATTGCTCTTTTTTCACAAAACTTAATCATGTGCCTTCATTTTGAAACCCACATCCAATAAAGCAAATTCTCTTTGAACAATATCTTTAAGAAATCATCCTTCTTCTGTACAGTCTGTATTATTGCTGGCCCCTTTCTGTTTCAGTTTTTTCTTCCTGTAAATCCTATTGTAGATGCAGATCTTTAATATCCCATTGATACCTAAGTTTTCTCCTTGAGATCATTTTGTTCTAAGAAAAGAGTTGTGGTCTTTACTTGTCACAGTTACAGGTGGATACAACCTCTCATTCCTGTGAGTCACAGGTTTGCTGCAAACAGGCTAGAAAAGCACAGTTAATGAAATGAACACTTGAGATGGCAAAACACTGCAAGAAAGGTTTTAAATGCCATGCAGGTTATAGGTCTTTAAAAGGTACATGGCTCTGTCATATTCCTTCCCAGAACCCAATTTTGTCTGCACAAATATGACATACAACTATCATTCCTCTCACATATTAGGCTTATCATCTCTTTGCCCTTTACAGCCTTCCTCATGTCCTCTGTTAGCTCTAATAAAAGTTAATCCGTAAGAAAAGGCTCAGAAGACCAAGCAGACCAAGCTCAATTAGTTCTTTGATTAACTTCATAATTGAGCAATAAGCCACAGAGCCAGACCTTCTTCAGCTGAAAGGGACAGCACTCTCTGTGGCAAGGTACAGCCTGCTCAACATGCATTTCTGCACAATTTTATTTATTTCACAGTGTTTTGTAACTCAGTGAATGCATGCAGGGGTTAGGGGTGCATACCTTGGTTAACACTGGGTATTCTGCCCACAGCTGTTCCCCAAACCTCTCATGGGCTCATGACCCTTTCCCTGACATCACACTTCCATTTCTAGGGTTTAGTAAAGAGGTAGTCTTGGTATACCACGGGCTTTTACTAGGAACACCAGAAGATGAGGAGCCAGAACTAGACAGTAACTTTTAAACCTGGACTTAAAGCTTTGGTGAGAATGTCCCTCTGCTGCTGTGTACTGCAAAAATGCCATCCTTTTTAAGGCAGCTCTGTAAGGAAGCATTGCATTAAAGAGGGTGAGAAACTGAAGGATTTGGGCTGGTTCAGGAAGGGTGCTGACACACCAGTATTTGGGAGTAAAATCCAGATGTCTGTTCCTGCAGGGGGGGATCTATCCCTCTTGGCAAAATGCGCAGTATGTGGGGTTTTCCATGTGTGGTTCTGCACTGAGATATCCACATAGACAAGACACTATAGGTGTTTGGAGTTGAGACAGAGTAATATATTTGTAAGGACTCTGCAAAGAACTCAGACTGGTTTTTGGAAGTTTCCTCCTGAAATTGAATATTCTGAAAATTCTCTCACAATAAATGTATGCCCATCTGTGATATTCACAGCTTGTTTTAACTTTATGATGCTGGAGGCAGACCTCCAATCTCAGCGGGTGCATTCTCACTGAAGAAATGGCTCTATAAAAGATAATGGGTAATTAATATCATAAAAAATTCCTCAGTAATGACTGGGGATATCAGAACTTGGTTCCTATTTCCTTTTGGGACCTTGGAAATAAAATTTTATATTTTCCAGCAAAAAAGGCTGATCTTTGTATTTTGAGTACCTGCAACAGCAAATAGTACACTTCCACAGTTTTGTAACATGCTGACTTGAATTCAATTTCTTCCTTTACTAGCTGAGGAAGGAAGATCCAAAGCATCCTCAAAGTCTAACAAGATGCTAATGTGCTAAAAAGAGTCTTTGAATGAGCTTGTTTTAGTCAAAATATTGCAAGTGTGTTAATTTTAAGACCTCTAATGGTACTAAAAACATTCATTGACAAATGCCTCATTTTCTCTTAATAACACTTGCTTTAATGTTGCTGTAAATGATATCAACTTTGCCATAATGATACAGCGCTAGCACTTAAAATCTACCTTCAATGGTTATTTGTATTTTAAATTTTGCATTTTCATTTGATCCCATATGCTTTTGACAATGCTGGATTGATTTAAAGCCAGATGATTACAGAACACTGAATTAAAGTGGAATCTCAGGTATATTACAAAGGTGAAGGAGCAGCTAGATTCTAAGCAACACCTGAGCTAATGTCTCTTTTCTAATTGAGTGATAGTCAGGCAGTTTGCAGTGCCAGCAAGTATGGTTAAATCAAATTGACTTTTAGTGTTAGACCAATGGTGCTAATAGACTGGGTTCACTGTGTATAATGGATATGGAAAGACAAATACATTAAAAGCAAAGGTCATTCTTATCTTTTGCTTTTGACAGCAAAGACTTAACTGTACAAAGTTCGTTTCCCCTCCAAGAAATTATCGTTCCTACAGTTTATCTCAAATGAGTTTGGTAATGAAAATCTAGAAGGATTTTTTTCTTTCCACGTCATCCTCCATAACTCAAGACTTATCGCCCTTATACCTGGATGCATTATTTGCCTTTTCTCCTTGTGCTCAGATGGGAGTAAGGGATTGTTTTCCTTTTTATTTTTGCTTACAGAATCTAGTATAATGATGTCATGATCTTTGCTTCAAGTGTTAATGTATCAACAAATAAGCAACAGTGGTTCCAAGCAGGGGAAACAGGATGAGTTTGTGAGTTGTCTGGAGGAACACGGAGCATGTGGTAGGAAATATGGACCATTGCTTCCTTCAGCAGTGAGCAGAAATAGGCATCTTGGTGAACTTGAAACACTATTTCCTTGCTGAGCTCATGAACTTTTTGCCAGTGCTAAAAGAATGTCCTTTTCATACATATGAGTACTGTGGGGAGGGGAAGAGTTTTGATACTGCTTTCAGTGTTAAATTTCAGGTAGTGAGGGCTGCAGAAGCCTTAGCTCATTGATTTATGTGGGGCTTGCAGTCTGCTTAGGGTTAAGTATGTGTGTGACTGTCGTGGCTCAGGATGGCACCCAGAGAGCTATGAAAGCTCATGAATTGCAGATTAACAACAATGCAGGTAGCAGTTAGGGTACAGAATAACTTCCTTCAGCGCAGTGAAAATGATGCATGTTTACAGCTGAAGGTTTGTGTCTGACGATGAGGCAAGATGAAGCGAGTTGCATTTCGGTAAGGACTTCAGCAAAAGACAGCAACAACATCTTATGCTAACAAGTAAGGAAAAGATTTTGTCAGTAAATAGCAGGATCCTCTACCTATTGTCTGATTCTGGCAATGTCTGATTTGTAGTGTTATGTTGTATCTAGGGCTTTCTGACCCATAATAAGCTGCTGAAAGCCATCTGGGCAGTGCCATCCCCCACAACAAGTCACAAATGCAGAAGGAGAAATTCTTCTGGGAGTCTAATCTAGTGAGGGGATCCATGGGGATGTGTTTCAAATCCTGACAGCACCCACAGGGCGGGACTGGAAAGAGTTCTCTTACTTCTGTTTTAGAGCCCTCTGATATGCCATACCTGATAGCCAAAATTCAGTGGCAATGCATCACTCTCTCCCTAAGTGCTGCCTTACCAGAGGGCTTCTCTCCAGTCTCAGACTCCATGGTTTGCTTTCCTGGAGGGTGCACATGGAGGGAGTAACTTCTGCATGCTTGGGTTAACCGAGTTGAAAACAAGCAGTGCTCTGTGCAGTGCTGCTGCATCCAGGAGGGGCTGCATCATCCTGTTTGTCATGCTTTCTTTTTTTTAGTAGTTTTATTCTATCCACCAATAGTGCTGCCTATTTGTATCAGTTTGAATGACTAGTAATTTTTAAATGCGACTGTCATACTCTGCCTCGTGAATTGCAGTGATTCTACCACGCTGTAAAGAAACATTTTGACCTTGTAAAAAACAAACTTTTGCTAAAACATTTTTGACATTCATAAAGGTAAAATTTTAGTATGGCTTTTGTCGTTTCACTATAGACCAGATACAAAATTCCGTGCCACAATACATTTTGAGTGTGTAACTAACATTTCTCACTTGATTTAGGGAGGACAGAGTAACAAGCAAACTGAATAGCAAAAGATTGGAGTTTCTAGCAAGTTGAAAATACCATGGTTTGTTTTCCACTAATACCAAGAGAGATAAAGTTAATCTGAAAGTACACAGAAATTCACATTTACAAAATCTGGTCTCCACAAGGCCATGAAATCCTTAATTTGTTTATTTCTCCCAGAAGAATATAAATCACTGTTGCATCGCCCAAATGTTTGTGAGTTTATCAAAAGGAGCGTTTATTCAGCATTCGTTCCACTCTGTCATTAAATCCTCTGGATTATATGGCTGTTGTTGTCTTTTAAATTCCTGATAAATGTGTTGCTGACAGCCAGATGTTCTTTCCAATGCATCATAACCAACCATCCTAGAGTAGATCATTAGTCTGCTTGCATCCATCTACTTTGTTTATGCCACTCAGGGAGATTACAGTGGCCATCTGCAACTGTGGGCACTTTGTGTTTTGGAGGAATGCACCATCAATGGCATAGGAATGTGAGGGACAGGGCAGAGTTTCAAGGATATCAGCTCACTTGGAGTGATAAGGCTTGTTTGCCCAGTAGAGGGACACTTTGGTGTCTCTGGTGGCTTCAGCTCTTTTTCCCCTGAGGCTGTTTTGGAGCCATGCAGACATGTGACACTACGGAAAGCCTCTTGGGGCTCAACCTCCAGGCAAGGCATGGGGAAATGCCTGACCCATCACACCACCTGGTTATCCCTGGGAGCAAAAATTTGGGTGTACAATAAGTGTCAGTTGTGGCACAGACTTTTCCCCCCCTCATACTCCTATGTCATCTTATATTTGTTAAATTGAAGGTCAGAGCTTTCCAGAGTTTCCCCCTTGGCAGCAAGCTGATTTTTCCTGCTGCTCTTTTGACTTTTCAGTGGTCTGAAGCATCAGGTTTGGTTCACTCGCAGTTCCAGCTGTCAAACTCCCATGTACAGAGCAGTCAGAGTGTGTTTCTGCTGGGGAAATCAAACAGTATGTTTTCCAGTTTGCAGCATTCAGCCCACATGGTTTTTTCTCAGAAAATGAGGGAATGCTGCCGCTTGCACTTGTAATTTACAGTAATTAGCAAGGAAATGATGCTTGGTTTTAGAGAAAGAAGCACACTGAGCAACTCATTCCTAAAAAGAAGATTTGGAAAGGAGTCTCACGTTGGGCAGTACATTTTTATTCCTGTTGTGAACATAAATATTCAACACTTTTTGCAAATAAAAATCAGAAGGGAGAAAAGCAGTGATCTTTGGATTGATTGAAATTTTTTTTCTCCTAGCTTATGCTGAAATTTCAGCTGTGTGTGAAATGCAAGTAAGCTGATAGATTGGTTGTATTAATTGGAAAAACAAAACCCAACCCCAAAAAAATCCTAGCTGAGACACTCTATTTTCAATGAACAGATGGCTTTCTTTACTTACAGCTGTAGAATATTTTGCTGCAACATAAAGACATATAGTATATCCTCTGGGGATGAAGGAAAATGAGATGGAGAGAAAATGTTGCAGGGAAAATCATTAGAAGCTCTACAAGTAATAGAAATACCAGGCCTGACTTTTGGTGCCACTAACCTTTGTTGGCTTCAGATGACAAGCCCTACTTGAGATCAAGACATCTGCAGGACCCCTACTCGCCCTGAGTTTCCCACTCTCCTCCTCATGAGGACAACAGCAGGAGAAGCCTCACCTGCAGACATTTCTTGTGGCAGAGGACATTTTTTATGTTTTCTCTACCAGCCTGCCTGGCTTAACCTTTTGACCATCCTTCAGCTGCCTCTTAATGTGACCATTTTATCAACAACTGCAGTTGAAATGGCAGTCAGTTTAGCCAGCTCTGTCTGCTGCTGCTTGAAATTTTATGTATTGTGACCTTCTTTGTGCCCTTAATTTCTGCTGGAGATGCTCATCTCCTTGCTCTGTAACCAATGAATCAATTTTATTTTCTCTGCTGAAAGTGTTGGGGCGAGGGGGGGGGCGTGAAAAGCAAAGTTTCTCCCCCTGCTCCTTATCTGGAATAAGAAAAGTCCTGCAGTTTTTCCCTCTTTGTAACTGGCTATTGATTGTGTATGTCAACTCTATGTCTGTGGGCACTGAAGGATTTGATTTTATTTCTGTTTGCTCAATGATATCTAAAAAGTGACTGCTTGAAGGGCTGCTGAGAAGTGGGGGTCTTGTCCGCAGGTTTTATAATGCATTATTTGCATATAATTACAGCAGGACGGTGTGATTACACAAGGTATATCCTTTTACTTGTTTAGGTGTTCTTTTTGAATGACACATGCCTCTGCAGCCCCAAAGCTCCAGAACTGCCACAGGCAATATTGCCCCATACTGCCTTACACATGCCCAGATTTAGTGCTTTTGCGTGAATTGCTCGCCAGTAAATAAAAGTAGTCATTTTTCTGAGTGTTTGATGGCAATGGATGCTGTGCTCACTTCTGTTGGTCTGGGCAGTGCTCTGCCACCGAGAGCAAGTCAGATGTGTGCCTGAATGAAACAGGCTGGGAAGGAGAAGAATTGCCTAAGGAATGAGAAGCAAATATCAATTATTTGCTCAAGGATGAAGAAGTGCTTGGTAGGCTGCTTACTTAGATGGCTAAGCACATCTTGCATTTGGCTCCAGCATCCCGGCCTTGCACTTATAGCACATCTCCTGTCACATCTGTGACACTTGAGCAGGTCAAAGAAGGTTTGTGCACTGAACCTTCTTGTCAGGGCCTGGGCCATCAGCAAAGGAACTCTGAGAGGGAGAAGTAGCTGGCATGGGCTTTGGTTTGTCATGGGTTCAGAACCATCAGCACTGGAATGGGGCAGTCTGTGGGGACTGTTAACTCTTATCTATAACTGAGCTCCCCCTGTGAAGCTCACACACCCTGACACCCTTAGTCAAAGCCTTGTGTGTGCCCTAAGGATCTGGCTGTCAGTTCCAGGGTGTGATTCCTGGGGTATCCTGACCAGGGCCAGGAGTTGGACTTGATGATTCTGATAGGTCCCTTCCAACTCAGCATATTCTACAATTCTATGGTACAGTAGCAGGTCATACAGTAATTCCCTGTGTAACTTGCATTACTCAGTGCAAGATTGTCATGACTGTGAGTGACAATTATTCTAAAATTGATATGTGCAAAAGTTTCTGAGGTACAGCTTCCAGCAAATATTATTATCAAATATATTATCTCTTTATTTAGTTCTAGATCTGTAATCAAGATTGCCTTTATTAGATTTCAGGAAATCTTTACTGTACTGCCTTTTCCTGGGAGAGGTGCCCAAGGCACTGAGCCCCTGAGCAGGAGCCTGAGTGAAGTAGAAGTAGTTCTCAAATTACCACAGCCCTGTTCAGTTTGTCCCTGCATCTGTAACAGTACAATATCTATCTTCCTTTTACCTGATGGGGCCTGCTGAATAAGACGATGTGTCAATGGTAGGTGAGAGGGTTGCTGTTTCTAATGTTACAGATTTATGATTTCATAGTAAGGTACTGATGCAAACCTGGAAGAATTAAACTTCTACTTTTGCAGAGAGAAGTCCCTGAGTACCTCCAGCCCTTCAGAGGTTAAGAGCAAAGGAAGCACAGAGAAACATTTTAAAGTTAGGGCTCAGATAGTGCCAGGTATTGCAATTCACTGCTTGAAGATTTAGCTCTGTGCTTGCAACTGGATTAAGGTGGGATGTTTGGCAAGTCTCTGAATAGAGCTGAACATTGTGCTTCACATGGCTGTTGGAAGGATATCTAAAAATGGCAGCAAAGTATTAACGTATATGTGGGGCAACAGGGATGGAATTGGTTAACTGTACAAAAGATTCTACATCCTCAGAGTTTTGAAATGAAGGGGTTTTCCTGTGACATAATTGTGTATATCAAAGCTCTGATAGGTAAGTAATTAAGAGTTTGAAAGACAGGCATACAAATCCAATGCAAAGCACCCTCTGCAAAGAGATGACGTAAACCAGAGGGTGGAAGAATACAGTGTGTGTGTATATGTGACAAAAATTCCCTGTTGGTTCAAGAATAGGTGCTTTGATTTTCATTAAATACAATATTGGAGATGTGTCATCTTTAATCCATTTCTGTCAAGCTCAGTTGTCAGAAAGAGTGAAATTTCTTTCAAAAAAGGCATAGCTGCTAATCCCTAAAAGCACACTGCAACCACATTCTGGTCCTTCCAGATCTCTGATCAATGTCTCCTTCTGCAAAGATGCCCTTGAACCTTGGAAATGGCCTCATAATATTAATAGAAAAGATAAAAAGTACCCTTTTTTCCCTATTTTTACCTTGTAGAGAGGGACATCTTTTTAAATATTTGTTTCTTTTGTAACTCAGTGTCACAGTTTCATCAGTCAACTGAAAACTCATCAATTTTCAGTATGAATAAGAGTCAAAAAAATGATTGATGTAATCTGTTTTCTTTGGAGCCTGTCTCGTAGTGCTTTAAAAGAGTCCCCAAATGGTGAAATCTGCAATTTTGAAACAAAAACCTTTTTCTGTTGAGTATGGCCAGGTACTCATAACTGTGAAAGGAATCACTTATAGAGCTATATTACTTTTTCACAGGAATAATACTATGTGTTAGGAAAAAACTGGCTAACAATCAGATTTCTTTGACAAAAGACGTGAAGTTTGCTTTTTTAAATATGGAATTCATTAGTATTATTGAAGAGTCTTATCATATTTCTTTTAACTATAAATGATTTCCTCATACTTGGTTCCCCAGTTTTCAAAGGCTTTGGAAGTTACATAAAAGCAGGTACACGATAGAAGACTGGGTATTGTGGAGGTGTTAATACGTGGCAGATTTTTTTTTTGTAACCTAAGCACACATATTTCAGGATCCATTATCTTGTCTTTTCTTTTGATAAAGTGGTTTTAGATTGACTATTAAGTTCCAAGGAAATTCAACACAGGTTATTTCCGTCACGCAGTGACAGGCACTCCTCACCTGGACAACTTCTCGTCCAATTGGACAAGATGGAAAAATAAATGTTTTCTCAAATGTCCTCTCAGGGCAGAACTGGGTAAGAGGCAGTCTCTGATGTGCTAGACAAACGAATAACCAAACACCAGGACCATGATAAAGGCATGGTACAGCTCGGCTCTTGGAGCTGATACCTGCAGAAAGAGTTGTAAGTTTGAGTCACAGGTGGCTGAAGATGTGCAGACACCATTAACATAAACATTCTTCTGTGATGCTAAACATGTGTGATGTGAAAATCACCTTTAGTTGTAGCTGTACAGCAGCCTCTGTGCACTCACCTATGATAAAGCAGGCCTTTCATAAAAAAATATTGTTCATATAGGTACTAATCTGTGTTCAATGACAGCACAACACTTCATCTACATTTGTTTATTGAACACTGGGATAGGCAGAGTGTGTTTCTCTAAAAGCTTCCATGAATGTTAATGACAAGGAATATCACTTGTAGACTACACTTGTGCCTAGGAAAATATAGAAAAGGAAAGCCAATAAAGCGTCATGTGAAAAATATTAGCTTGCTGAAAAGCTTTTTACGGTTTGAATTAATTTTTAGTTCAGCAGCACTTGTTAAACCTATAAATAGATAAATAGTCTCTTGCTTTCCTGTAGCTTTTTTCCTCTTGTAGTGTGCTTTAGAAGTCTTCACATTCAGTGATTTTTATTATATTATATTTAGTTAACACTGCAGGCTCTCTTTCAGAGAACTGCTTTGATAACAGGCTGTTTTATCTCAGTTCCTAGTGTGATAAAAGCCAATTTAGAGTCACTTACTTTATACGAAACAATGCAAAGTACAAGATACTTTGATGATAATAAAATCTTTAAAAAAGGATGACCATCTGCCTTTATTCACTTCTCCTGCTTTCAGTGTCCTTTCGAGCTCCACTTTCCCTTTGGAAAGGTGAAATCACAGAGATCATTTTCAGTCCTGTCAGCTGCGAGGATGTGGTAACCATCTTAGAAGATAAACATATGGCTGGGTCTTAAGGGCTTTTTCAAACTGGGAATCCAAATATAGGCTGCCAAGTTGTGTACAGAAGCATCTGCCACGTCAGTTCCCCATCACAACGCCTTCCTAAACCACCGGGAAGCCTGAGCTGGTGCCTGCTCTTTTCCAGGTTGGCATTTTATGGCAAGAACCAGCCACAGAAATGTAGAGCTGTGTATTGAAGGCTTAACTTTAGACTCTTTAATCTCAATGTTTTAGGAATAATTTGGAACAGACAAGAATCATCCATCCAGAGAGTTCCAACAAAAACCCAGCTGTAAGCTGCAGAGTGAGCATGGAAGGACCAGGAAGTTGAACAGTCTCTCCAGGTGGACTGGGGAGTGATTATTTTGAGAGACACTTTAGTCCCACTGGCAATGCCATTCACACAGTCCTTATTGGGCACGCCAGGACACACATGAGAGTGTCTGTGGATCACTTGCTGCAACAGCAAAAGTCATCCAAGAGAAAAAATTTAGACAGAATAGAAAATTAAAAGTTGCCAGCAGAGAATGTATAGATATAAGGTCATTTCCTGTTCCTATTCATACTCCATCTGATTTATTTTTACACAGTTCCTGACAAAACTGTTGTCTACTCTCTATTTCTTGCTTCATTTGTGGTCTCTTGGTTTAGATGGCTTCTCTTCTGAGAAGCATTAAGCAGGAATTGCCCCATACATGGGTCTGTAGCAGCTCCTCATAGCTAACCAGAACATGTCTTCAACTTCAACCACTTGATTTTCCTGCTGTACAGTACTCCTGCCTCCTGCCTTTTGTGAGGAATGTGGTTATTTGCTTCTGTGAGCTATAATGGCTCTTTTTGGAGGTTGCCTCTTTCTGTTTGACCTTGAAACATGGTGAGATTCTGGTAGTGGGGTGGCCTTGCCCATGCCTTCCTTCTACTGGTGGCTCTGAAGAAGTGAGGTCTGCACTTAGGAGAAAACAGAGCCAAACGAATTTGCAGTTGACCACCTGCTTCCTCATCAGCCCCTCATGCAAGAAAGTCCTGGATATATAGAGCTTCATAGGGCATTTTTCTCCAGGTAATCAGAACAGTTATGACAAGTGTTTGTGTGAAGATAACTGTTCTGGTTGAAAATGTGCATGGTGCTTGAGGGCTAAAAATCACTGTTGGAAGCAACTTTCATATAGTAATACTTATTTTTTTAACTGGGTGGGTTTCTTTGCTTGGGTTTTTTAGTATCCTATAAGCAAGGCCTCTGCAATGTTTATCCAAACAAAGACTGATGATTTTTATACATTTTTTGTTTTGAAGCAGAACATGCCACCCATTCCAGGAAGTTAACTTACCTTTTCTAATCGCATGGAACTTGCCCTAAAAATCAGAGGAGAATGTGCAATACAGAGAGATCCATAAAGGTGCAGGAAGTTACATTTATTGCTATTTGTGAAGCCATTTAACACTGCTCGGAGCAGTTTTAGCTCATCAATACCCCACTGGTGAATCTCAAAATATCTATCATGTTTATCTGAGGCAGCCTTCTGCAATGTATCTTCATTTGTTCTTAGCTAGTGTTTGCTCTCACCCTTCACTTTACTTTTTACCTTACTTTAAAACTTCAGTCATTTACTTCAGGAGCCAAAACTCTCTTCCTCCTCACCCCAGGTACTGAATAACCAACTAATAAACAGGGAGGTAAAAAATTCCAGAAGTGCTTCCTTCACCTAGGGTAACTGTTGAATAGGAATCATGTTTCCAGCAATTGGCATCAGACTGGAAACATGCCTTGAACAGAATTAAAGCTCCAGCCATTGCAATCAAAAGATTAATAGATAAGTAATTAATTTTAAAAAGTTACTCTCCTAAATGGACTATTTTAAAACTTTAGGATTGCTGAAATAAGACTTTTAATAAACACAAAGGGAGAAGTATCTCAGTAGCTGGATTAAAAAAAAGAGAAAACAGCCTTGACTCACACATCTTACATAGTCTGGAAAAAAACAGTTTCAAAAATATTGTGGTTAAGTATTCGATTAAAGAGTACAGAAAATAATTTTTCAAAAATAGATCTTTATTAGCAGTCTGGGTTAGAGAACTGGATATTCGCTTTGATTAGGGTTTTCCATAGAGAGGAATAAAAATTTTAGGTTTTCATAGGTTACAAGTTAAAAAATATGGAAAGTGATGTATTTACATTACAAAGATGAAATTGAGTTACAGCGGCTAATAGGATAAGTGTTGCAAGTCAGACATTAGAAGAGGGATATGAATGCCATTTACTGGGCAAATTAACTCTGTTAGAACACTTGAGCTGGCACAAAGACAGCAGCGCCTTTAGGAGACAAACTGCCTGCCTTGCTCGTGTACTCCAGTGTTTCTCTAATGTTTATAATATTCTTTACGCAAGATTTTTTTCACCAGCCTAAGGGCACCAAAAGATGTTGATAAATGTGCAGCAGAAACAGAATGAAAGCTGGACTCAATGCCCTAACTCTTCATATCCTAATACCTGCTGAAGCAGTTCTGGTTCCTTTGTTCTGCATAACTAAAGTTGTGCTCCTGCATGGCATGGGTGCCACTGATTTGCAAATGGAGCTACTCAGTGTTTCCAGGACTTGAATAACAAGCCCAGAGAATCCCTTAAAAAATAATGTCCTGGAAAGCAAAGTGGCAGGTAGAGCCTGGCCAAACTGAAGGGGAGCTGCAGCCTGTCAGCAGTGTCCCTCTGAGGCAGTCCAGATACGGACTGAAATGCATTTGGCACCTCTTTCCTGTTCGACAACAAGCTGTGCTCTGGCTCACCCTGTCCCCAAGACTTTCACAGTGCTTCATACAAGTAAGGTGAATGGTGTCTGGATACAGTCAGGCACTGAACAAGGGGATCTTAACACGCTTGTTAGTGCAGAAAGTCTTCTGCTATTTCCAGACTGTTCAATGTGGGAAAGGGAAGTGGGCTTCAATGATGTACCCAAGGTTATGCCTCAAATTAGTTACAGATGGGAAGCAGTCAAAAACGGTACCCTCTGAGATAGCGGGGCTGATCTGCCTTCCTGAAAATAAAAGAAAGCCAGTCTTCTCTGCAGTGAGCAATTTAAGCCAATTTGTATTGAACAATTTGCTATGAGATTTGATTAAAAAAAAAAAAAGAAAAACTTTGTGAAGCTAGACTAAACAGTGTTCACAGCATAGTGGTCATCTTTTGATGTGATGCTTTAGAAGAGCTGAGGCAGAATTTGCTTTTTTCTGTGCAGTTTAATAAAAATAAGGCTGTGAAACATCTTCTGATGCAAAAATCCAAGACTCTCCTCAACATCTAACACTGAACCTTAAAATTACCATACCTGAATGCATGCAGATGAGTTGTGTTCATTAATTTTAGCAGCATCTGTGCCCATTTACACCAGGTAAATATCTAACATTCAATTTTCTTGTCCCTTTTCAATTAGCTCCATTACAGAAAATTCTAATTAAATCATATCTTTTAGCAGGAACCAAGAATTCAAGAGCTAAATTTTTGCACTTAATTAAAACCTCTTCATCTTGATCTGTTAATTTTCTGAAAAAGATATCCAGTAGTTTTTCCTCTGATCCACTTGGTTCCTGAATGAAATGGCTCATTTACTCTGAGTTGGCTCTTGAAGTGTACACTTAGGCTCCAACTCTTGTGATGATCTCAGAAGATGATAGGAATCATAGCTGCTTTTCTCCGCACTTCTGGATAAAATCTCTTCAGATAAAGCTTGTGTTTCTTTTGGGCCCACAGAGACATCTGGATGACCATCAGGAAAGCAAAGATGCCAACTAGCAGGGAAAAAGATTTAAAGAAAAGGATCATGTGTGTTCTTTCAATGCCTGTCCCTGTAAATACAATGGGGTTTATGGAAATTCTTGGCCCTAAAGCAAGTAGGCAGTAGCTGCCTGATCCAGCTGCCTGGCAGGGAGATCTCAAAAGGCCCAGCAACTAAAAGACTTCCCAGGACCCTGCTGTGGTTGTCAGGAGCCAGTAAGTGGATCTTGGGTACCTCTCCCTTCAGGCTGAGTGGCACCAAATGGGGGATAATTTCACTGCATTTGCATTTTGCAAATTTGTTATCCTTTCTTCCTTAAAATGAGGTAGTTAATCAGAAACATTCATTTGGCATCCAGTCAAGTTATGTCTGGGACAATTACAACAAGGATGAGTGTGCTGCATATGTTGCTGCTCCTGCCGTTGTAGAAATAGCCCTACATTGTCCCCAAACTTTCAGATCATTTCCATACGGAAGCCTAAAGAACAAAAACGTTTCATCTTTTCAAACAAAATTTCAATTTAATTTTTCCATGATGCAGTTTAACCCACTTTTGACATTTGTTTCTTTTTCATTTAGAAACCACATCGGTCTACTTCTTACAAGTAGTTTTTATAGGTTTCTATTTTGAAATGGAAAAATAATTAAAAAGTGAATGTTTTGGAGAGCTCAGTCCCAGGGACCATATTTTTGGGAGTGTTTAGGTCTCTAAGGATGCAGGAAAGTACTGAGCAAGAGTCACAAATGCTACTAAGCAGGCTGCTCTTACAAGAATTTTGGAGGTTTATACATTTATCTCATATGGGGAATTTGATGGCAATATTTCATATGCTATAAACTTTTTTGGCAAACTTTAAATGTCCAGAATTCATTTCCACAAACAACACTTTAAATGCTGTCTTCATTCTGTTACAAACTTACCTGGCAGAGTTTGTGTCATCACCGTGAAACTAATCCAAGACCCAGCCTGTTGCAAAGAAAAAGGCACTGTTAGTTGTATATTTTATGTAAAGCAAAATGGCAAGTTTTCAAAAGCTCCCCTTGGAAAAAGAGTGCAGTACTTGTACTGGAAATGGGAGAGGAAAAATAGTAAGAAATCAAACTAATTTGGTTTTTCAAGATGGTCAAATAGTGTGCTGGATGGCGTGAAGAGATGGCTGGTAAATCTAGATCACTGGGGAGATTGTAGTGAAGGGAAATATAGACAAGAGCCCATGGCATAGTGATGTGAGGGAAGAGGAGGGTCTGGGGGAGAAGCTTATGTGGGAGCAAGGAGACTCTGACACAGGAACCACAAGGATTGATGTGCAGAGGAAACGGCGTGGAGGTCTTGCAGATTTTCTGCAAAGGCTGAAACAGTGACCACCTACCCTTTGCATATAAGCAGAAGAAAGTCATGTACCTCATATGTATAGTTGGGACAGGATACCAGCAGGAAGAGCCACGTGAAGGGGTTGTAGGTTGGACTTGGAAAACAGGTTCTATTTCCTTGTGAAAGGGAAAAAAAACGGTGGGGAAAATCAGACAGAACCAGTTTCAGCACAGGGAGAGGGAAAGTGAGCCTTATCACAGCCTGCCTGTGTAACAGTGATCCCTTGGGCCAATGCTCTCAGAGCACAACCTGTTAGAAAAGACTCAGTGAAATCTTTTGAGGTAGCAAAAGCTATACTTATCCCAGTGAGAATGCTGCTCAGCAAGCCTTGTATCAGTTTTTACAAGGTCTGGTGTGTCCAAAGGATGCAACTTCTGTTCGGAAGAGAAAGCCTAGTTCAGAGTAAACTAGTCAGCAGGCAAGGACTAGGGGCACTCCACTAGGATGTGGGGGATGCAGCTGTATCTTATTCTGACTCAGGAACATGAATCTATTGGCTCCCACACCCTCATCTTTTATCTCTGGTAGAATAGGAAAACAACTCCAGAGCTAACAGGACACCTCTCTACAGCCACTGATAATGCTCACAAAAAAGGCCTCAGTGTAAACTTTGTATTTTAGACATCTAATGTCTAACACAAATTCAGTGGCCTCATAAACATGTGGAGTTGGTTGGGGTTTTTTGCTTGATTAGTTTTGATGTGGCTTTTTTTATTTGGTAGGGTTTTTTCCCTTTCCTCCCTGCCTTGGACTGGTGAAGGATAAAGAGAGAATAGGTAAAAATAATCCTTTTATTCTGGAGTTGGGACTGAAGGATTTTCTGTTAGGAAATATCTCAGAGTAAAAGTGATTTCTGATCAAGGACGTGCATTATCCTATCCAAGAAGTAAGAAAAGAATTGCAGAAATTATCAATTATTAATAAGTAACACCTCATTTTTAAGTTCTGGCAACAATGCTATCCTTAATACTGGTAGACACTGAGAACTTAAATCAATTTTTTGGCTCTTGCTGCTTTCAAAATGAATTAGGCCCCTTGCAAGAAATAATATAAGCAGTTTCCTAACCACAGTGCATGAAAACCTTCTAGAACAGAAACTGACTTCTGTGTGTAAGGTTGATCATACTGTGGTATTTTCCTGAATAGGGTGTCCTAGTGGGGAAATTACACTATTAGTGTCTGAAAACATATTTTACTTTCTGGTATAGATTGTATAACTTTTAATCTCATGACACAAAAATGCTGAAAACCCAACCTGTTAAGAGCATACATTTACATTGATGCCTGTGTAAGTATTCATGAGTCTATCTCTGTGTATTTGAATATATGCATGTACATCTTTGCCTGAGATGCATGTGTCTAAAAACTCTGCGATATAGTTTAGAAGTTTTTGAGACTTATTTAAAATGAAACATACTGTTGTCAGTCATCAGCATGCTTTAAAGGACTTCTGCGCTTAAATCCATATTTAAATTGCAGTTGTGTCTAATTAGGATAAATTTGCTGTAAGCTTTGAAACAATACCAGTGTTGCTAACATTTCCCTGTCATCCCACTTGTGTTGAAAGTGTTAGACCAATGGCATGATACCTACTTCATCTTTCTTTATTCAATGGATGTGGGTACATAAATTACCGTAAGCAGCAGAAGATGGATAGGTTAAGCACACTTCAGTCTTAAACAAACAGGAAACAAAGACAGACCTGAATTGGTTTGGTGAGCTAAAGCTACATTGATAAAGTGATTTCCAGCTTCACACATCTGCAAGACATTAAAAACATATTTTCAGTTGTATGCCCAAAAAGCTGTGGTAATTGTGTTGCACTGCATAACCAGAACCCTCCCCATTACAACTCAGCCTCTGTATCCAGGAAATATGTGCTCCAAAAACCAGCCTGTGGTCACAGTCACACACACAAGTGTCCAGTGAACACAGTGGATGTAGCCTGGGATGAAAGCCCCCGGCACAGCTCTGTAGAGCTCCATGCAGCCAGGCCTTCAGTGGGGTTCCCATGCCCAGCACGTGCAACATTTGGCCCCGGGGAGATCAGACAGACTCCCTGGCTCTAAGGAATTTGGCAAGATGCTCTTCTTGATTTCTTCTGGCTTTAATCCAAGCTGCAAAGAAGAAGGTGAAAAGCTGACCTCTGGTTTTGTAAAGACATCACGAGTTAATGTCCCTAACCTTTTCCTACACACACTTTCAAAGGTGTTCAGCAAAACAGGAAGGAAAAATAGGGTGAATAAAAAAAACAGCAGTTCTCCAAAAGGCAGGCTGGTTGAATGGATAGTAGTCAGGGACTGATAAAGGAAGGGAGCCAGTATTATTCCTGTTTCTGCAGCTCTCTGGTTATGCTCTTTCCAGGCATAACCAACCTCTCAGAGTTGGTCTCCAACAGTTAGGTGTTTCAAACCTTTGGAAGAGGTACCATGTCTCCCCATTTGGTTATACAGCCTGGGGTACAGGCTGACTTCAGATTTGCGTGGGGCTTTCAGTACTTCATCAGCTACAACTACTGAAGAATCAAAGTCAGTATTTACCCATATTTAAAGTGGGAACTGGTGGGAAAATTAGCTGATATTCCTGAAGAAGAAGACCTGTCATCACAATTATGTAATTTTTTTTTTCCCTACTCTGTGAAGAAAACCAAAATGTTGTATACAGTTCAAGCTCAGGCTGAATTGAACTTTTTTATTAATTTCCGTGTTTGAAGACAGATTTGTCCTCTCAAACTGGAAAAATGCAGTGTTAAAAAGTCGCATTTTCTTATAGCATTTGTCATTCTAAATTTTGCAAGGCTTGAAAAAGTTTAAGAAATTAAAATTAAAAGGAAAATGTTAAAGCCTAGAGAAGTTAAAAGTATGAAGTCACAAAATTAATACAAAAAAAGAACCTCAATTGACATTTTTAAGTCAATTCTGAAAGTCATCCATAACAAATTTTTACTAAAACTAATTGAAAGAAATATGTAACTTCATTTTATATTGAAATGTTCTATTATCTGAAGGAACATTGTAGTTAGCATTGCTGAAGAATTTTCCCCTTTTTGGCAGAGATTTTCATGGGGTTTGTTTGGAAGGTTTAGATCAGGTCTATTAGTAAATAGACCTGTTACTGGCTGTTATTCTGCATGGCTAGGTAGTTATGGTTCAAGTCCTGCTGTCCTTTTAAATTTTTCTAATTCCAAATAACTGACCATCCTCTATCATAAATTCCAGATGTAAAACACTAAATAGCCAGAAAATGAAATTCCATTTTAAAATACCATATCAGGAGTTATAACTAACCATAGCAATGGATGTAATTTTAATTTACATACTTCCAATTATGAGCTGGGAACGTGATTTGTTTTTCTGATTGCTATTATGTTAAAGAAAAAGGTTTTGTGGTTAAAAGTGATTTTGTAAAACACTATACCTAATGAGATGTCCATGCTATCATGGAGCAAGAGATATTCATACATATATATAATTAACCCCTACTAATTCTAAGTAAAACAAGCAAAGGGCATTTCTGCAGGGATTTTTATTGGCTTACCTTTGACTCTGCAGATGCATTCTGCTGTGATTAACTCTTACACCCCTCTTTAGAAACGGGACTTTTAATGCTCTGCATTGAGAACCACTGCTAAATTTAAGCTAGTCCATAGTTTATCATATATAAAATATGGGGCAGCGGGGAACAGCAGAGAAAAAGCTGGCCCTATTTACAATTATAAAATATTAACATCCACACACTGTTTCCCTCTCTTTATATTCCATGCGTACCCTGTGAGAAAAACACCCCTGCAAAGCTTAATTTCTTTCAGGAGGGCCTGCAGACACTCTTCAAATTACTCCGAACTGTTGTTTACAGCAGCTGCAGATGTATACACTTAAATCAGGATGTGTAATAAAGACAAGACTTAAAAGAGGGTAAAAAAAAAGAAATCTTCCAAATATTTTATTCATATATTTTAGAAACCTGTGAAAACAGCTTCAAATTATTTTATTTTCTGTGTTGATGTTTTAAATTCATTGTCTGGGAATCTGCCAGCGCAAGATCTGAAAGGGACAGGTTTTGAGTTTCCATGGGCAGGGAGTTCTCAAAAGAGCTGTAACAATTCAGAGCCCAGACCAGGTGCTGATGCAGATCTTAAGGGGATTGACACATTTTATAGCAAACACCCCCGACAGGACTCATCCCTTTGCTTGATAGCAGCATTTTCCTTACAAGCTGTAGCAGAGCACGTTCCATTGATGCAGGGAAGGATGTTTCAAAGGAAAAGGAGGCTTTCTCTAAGCAGAGACTTTGATGAGGTCTAGTTTTGCTGGTAGCACTGAATATTCAGGCAAGCAGTTTGCTTGGTTTCAAACAACCCCTGAGCCTGGGAAGGGTGCACACAGCAAGGTTCAGGGCATAGTGCTGCCTACCAGGGCCACAGCCTCCGGTCTCTGCAGTACTGGGTTATTGTTTTTGGCTCTAGAGCCTCATGGAGTGTGCGAACTTCTTCATAAAAGTATTTTTCTTCTCTTTGCTATACCTTATTAGAGCAAGAAAAGCTGAGAACTGCATGGCCAGTCCCACAAACAAACACTGCCCTAACTGTGACCTTTAAGGGTCTTAATTTACGAAAGCATTTAAATATTGCTAACGAGTTTTTGTATGTTTTTCTGAATAGCGATTGCCTGAAGGAGCCTAGACATATTACTGTCCCATCACCCTGTTATATTTCTGGAAACTGATCTGTATCTGATTTTCAAAGAGGATGTTTTGGCTACTGATCCAGCAGTTCCAGAGGACAGAGAGGATATACATTTCCATGTGAGAACCTCTTACCAAGCCTCTGTCTCACTGTACAATTACGTTTATTCAAACACCATGTTGGGTACTCAACCATTCTTCATCAGCTGCATTTTCCTTTGGCTTATCCCATTTTGGCAGGGATTATTTACATAGATTTTAATAGCTGTTGAGTAGAAGTTACTCAGGGTACACTGAACTATTGCAAAGTCTGCTTAGGATGTAATTCTTCAGTATTTTAAAAATTAAAAGTTTCAGTCTGTCTAAATACTAGTGTTCTGACACAATTACCGGTAGTAATAATGCTGATGATGTTCTCATGGCTCTCAAAATACAGTATTTCTATTTAAACTCTGTGTACGTAGATATTAGTAGGACACTTCCTGACTGAGAAACCTTAATAGATTAGTACTAAATCTAGTCAAAGTACACGGGGCTGTGGACATGGAGTTACATATATCTATACACACAGACACACAGAAGCGTTACTGCATTTTACTAAATTGTGAGTTAATCCTCTTCCATAATCATAAATAAAACTTCATTTTCATACGTACCAGAAAAGCAAGAGCAGCATAAGAAACTTGTTTGTGGCCAAATGCTAGAAAATAGAATGAAATTATAAATTGCATTTTACAGTATGCACATGGTTTGCTATGGGTGAAATTAATCTGGTGCTGAGGAGCAGAAATGTTTCTTTCCTGACAGGCTCTGCAGAAGGATTGGATATTATCACACACAATATAAAGACAATACAAACAGTAACAGCACTTTAGAAATGCCAGTTTTACACCACTGATCTCAAGGCAGTTTTCAGCCAACTGTTTTTAGTATTTGCCAGCTTCATATATCCAAGTGTTCTGTCAAAGCAGCTGGTGGTGAATCGCTTGAAAAGACAAGGAGAGGAGTGAAGGTCAGTGGCAAAACCAGGCCAAGAACCACAGCCTTATCCATAGACCCTTCTACTTCCATGAGCAGGAAACCCGATACATAACCTATCCACTACCTTTTTTTATTTTAGTAGTGAGGCAATAGTCAGGCTTTACTACACAGCCACTATCTGCTTCACAGTTGTGCAAGACATACATTTAACATCTGTAAATTTTACCTGCTGTTTGCCTGCCCTCTCCTTTTTGCTGGTGTCCCAGACCAGTGTAGTGCTCTACCATGTTCATGTCCAAAGGTTTACAGTTCCCAAGCAAACCTTGGTCATAGGTGGGGGACACAAACCGTGTGTACATACCTCACTTGCCTTGGCCATGTCTCATCAAGCCTTTACGTCTGAGAACTTTTTTTCCTGGCTGGCACAGGACTGTTATGTGGTGCCAAAGGCATTTTAAGGCAGTGGCAAACAATTAGAAATATTTCTTCTGAATGCTTCCTCTTTTGTGTCTTGAACAAAGAGATTCCCCCTATAAAGACGCTGCACTTATTGATTTGATAGCCCGGACTGGTAAAAACTGTGTCTAGGGAGGTTTCTGCATTGTTTGAAACATTGTTGTTAAAGCCACACCAAATCGGACTGTCATTCAATGAATCACATAATTTTGAAACAGAACTTTTGCTATTTTGAAAGAAAAGCAAGTGTCATGTAGGAGAAATTTTTGGTTGAAAAACCTAGCAATTTAACTGAGTGTAACTAAAAATGCTAAAGCAAGTGCTTTGTTCCCAAAGTTCAGAGATAAATGTGAGATACAGAGGAAAAGAAAGACTAAGGTATAGCAAGGAAGGTAAAGTAGCAGAAAATAAAACCTGTGCCAATTATGCTCAAAAGAAGCAAAAGTCCAGAGAGCAAACAGAAAAAAATAATGAAGAAAGAGCAGTGTAATAGTAAAATATGAGGAGAGGGAACAAAATGATGAAAAATCTAAAAATTTTTTTTTAAATCTTTGTTATCAGCAGTATGTGATGAATTTTTACTGGTTTCTCAGGGGAAAAAAAAAGAAAAACCTTAATTTTCATGAAATGGATGTATCTTTAGCAAATAAATATCTCCTCCAAGAAAATACAACCTGCTCTAGTTCTCTCCTGCATTCTTTAATACAAATATTGTGAAGATGAGCAAAATATATTGATCTTTATGTTTTCTCTACTTGTCCAAACTGGACAGCAATTGACCATTGCTGAACAGGCATGAACATTCAGTGACACAAAGCAGAGGTGCTTCCAACACAACAACCTTCCTTCTGACAGGGAGCAAAGATTAGTTTCTGGACAGATTAGTCATACAATCTAACATGGGACCAGTCTCTTGATTTTGGAGGACTTGAGGTTACATGGCAAAGACTTTTTCAAACCGAGTTTGTCATCTTTGTGTCCTACCCATACCTACATGGTGGTGTGTACCGCGGGTGGTTGATGTAGTATGCGATCCAGGATGTGAATCCCCAGTAAAAGGCACAGCCCTGGAACAGACAGATAATCTTTTTGAAAGGGCAATAAGGAATTAGGAAGTGTAACTTTACAAGTATAAATTCCGCCAAGTGCAAAACCCGGGTGACCGCTGAAAGGCTCTGCAGTTGCTTTGTGAGCCTCAGAACATACATCTTTCTAAGATGCTATGAAGCAAGTAAAAAAAAACAACCGGGGACACAGCGTAAATTTTTTTTTTTTTAATTGTGTGGAATGTGTTTTATGCCTGTTGTAGGAATTGGCACTCGTTTTCTCCTTCTTTGATTCTACTGCTAAAGAGCACATTTCTCTGAGTTGAGCTGTTAAAAGTCTGGGGCTGGTTAACGCAGCTGAGCTGTAACTGTACCTGAAATTCAGCATTTCCAAGCAAGATAGAGCAAGACAAACAGAACACTACGCCAGACAAAACAAGAAAGAGTAAAAGTGAAACCCCCTATCAAGGCCATGTGTTAATCTCCTTCACCAAAATCCTAAATGTATTCCAAAATGTTTAAAGGGACGGTCTTTACATCACACGGAATGGGGTGGAGGGGTGATACAAAATGGCCAAGGTAGAGTGTGTGAAATAAAAGAAAGGAAAGTATGAGTGTGAGTAATGACACACAGCTGAAATTCAAGAGGCTTTGGAAGAGAGAAGACCTGGCCAGCTCAGTGTATTCCTGCCTGAGGCCTCCATCTATAGAAGGAGAATTTTTTTTTCCTACTTGTAATTTGCTTTTCACTTCCTAGCACAAGGCCTGTCTCTTACTCTGTATTTATATTGCACCAAGGAAGCAGTGTATGATTTCTGTCAACACTGCTAGATGTTGCAGCAGCAGCCATCATCATAAAATACCATTCAGTCTGAAAAATATCCTGGATATGACAATCAGCCCCTTGGGTGTATGAGTCAAAGTGGACATTTACATGCAGGAACTAAAATGGACATTGATTTCAATTTATGTCCTTGGGGACATGGTCCTGAAATCCTTCCTGTATCTGTATTTTCACTAAACATAATTCCTGGAGCTACAAAATAAATTAATTTTTATTTCCGTATCCTCTTCCAAGGACTGCTTTGATATGAGGATGTTCTCTCTCACACAAGATGATGAACACATTGTCACCTTTATCATATTTTTCAGAGGAGTGTGCCCTTCCGAAAACTTGTGAACAAATAACGTCTCCAGAAGATGTCTGATGTAGTGTAAACAGTGACAGAAACAGGCCAAGCTGGAAGGGAGAGGACAAAAAAAAAGAAGGAAGTTAAGGTAAGTGAAAGATATTTTTTATTACCTCACAGTTAATGTCATGAAAGGAATAAGAACTAATATTCCAAAACTGCAGTCACATTAAAATTGTGGGATTTAAGATATTGTCTTAATTGAAGCATCTGGAACCAAAGATTAATGGAATCATTTTCAGTGTTATACAAAGTTGCTTGCATTTTGCAGGGAAGCAGCTTATTTTTACTAGCCTTGAAATAAAAAGAGCTCCTCGAGCTCTGAATGTGATACATAGTCCTGACAAGACATTTAGACAGGACAGATGTGTATACAGCCAGGCGTCTGACGCGCTCTTCCAAAAGACGTGTTCCACACTTAAGGCCACCTTAATGCTCCTGTAGGATGTGTCTGACATTTAAAAACATTCTGAATATCTTCTGAATGGTTTCCTTGTCCTTTGCCAACTCAAGTAGCTGCATGGAGGCAGTTTGTGTTTCATTTCCTTGTGGATGCAAAATGAGATTTTGTTGCTAAATTAATCCATTCTGATTGCTTTTTTGCTGCCTGTTATAAAGAAATGAGGTAATTGTGGTAGAAATTATTATATTGATTCTCTTTTGAGGAAGATTACGAAACAATAACAGGAATTGCTGATTTGCTTCCTAGAATAAGTTGCAGCTCATAGTGATTGAGTTTCAGAAACAAATGTCAGGAGTGATTCCTGATGGCATTTTATCTTGGTTACATTTACCGTACTACCATAGCCCGTCTTGCTGCAAACCAATTATGAGACATAAATGAAAAGTGGTTTTCAGCAAGTGAAATCTCAAATAATTTTATTATGCATTGTGTACGGTAGCTAAAGTCAAAGATTAAACAATTTCAAAGTAATTAAACCAGAGAGAGTTGAGCTAAGAAAATTTCAAACAATTAACGACTTATCCAAAGCCTGGAGCAAACTTCCAGCTTTGCTGGAAATTTTTTAATTAATTTGGCTGAGGATGGGGACCTCAGATGAACCCATTAAGGAGTGGTCACTGGCAGGATTCTGCACAACCCTTGCCCATGTAAAAGAAGGTGAAGGTATTGCAGGTTCTTCTGTGCTGCCAGAAACTCTCTCCTTTTAAGCATATTCACAAGAGAAGACAAGCATCTTGCAGCTCTGGATTTGAATTCAATTGTTTTGTGTTCTCATTCCCAGCTCCACTAACTCCCTTAATGTCTCTCCAAGTGCCTGTTCCTCCATCTGTAAATGGCATTATTATTCACTGTATTTCTCTGCTGTATACCAGTTCCCCTGATTCTGCAATCACAATGTGGAAGAAGTGTGTGGGAAAGCTGTACAGTCCTACAGAAAGCCTCCTAGGTCCCTGTGTGCCCTCCCATAAGTGGTCCAGCTTATGCAGGTGACAGGCTTTCCTTGATCACCTTTCATCCTTCTGCCAGGCACTAATCACTCAGAACGGGGACAATTCCACTGAAAGGAAATTCCTTAAGTGTGAACTTTCCCAGTCTGACTGGTGAATTCTACCACTGTCCTGTGGAGATGCTTCTTTTGGGTTTCTTTCTTCTCATGACATGCACACCTGTTGAATTTCCTCTTTTTTTGTGCCTAGATGAGAGCTGGTGTGGGGGTAGTTATTTTCTGTGCTGAATGCTGGTGCTGCTCATCTCAAGAGCAGGAATGTGCTGTAAGGAGACTGGTAGTGGGGCACCTGGAGTCTTGTCTTCTCTGTCAAGCATGGCTTTGGGTTACTACTCACTATGTTTTTTATTTCACCTTATGTTCAGAATTTATGTTAAACTGTTTGGGGAAAACACTGCATCTCCATGGTGACCAGGTGCAGTGACTATTGCAGCTGGGATCCCATTTTTGGTCAGGCCTATGAGTGCTGCTAAATGTCAAACAGGTATTGGTAAGGACTGAATCTGACACCAGGCAAGCACCTCAGGCCCCCTGTAACATCCTCAGCCCTGGAAATGCAATCTCCATCCCTCTGGTTTCTCATGCTCCAGGAAAACAGTTCACACAAGTGTCACTTACTGAACCACCGGGTGGCGGAAGTTCTTCCTGCTTTCCACTTGATCATAAATAGTCGAGAGGCGAATGTAAAAGAGCAGATATATGAGAAGAGGCCCAGTGTATTCTGTTAGAAAAAACTAGAAATGAAAAATAAAATAGCTGTGGCAGAGTAGAAAATTGTATCAGGAAAGCTGTGAGAAAAAGAATACCCCTATCCACAGCCCCTATTCATCCTTCAAATGACTTTTGGCTTCATTTTCAGGACTTAAACAACACATAGGGGTTTCTTCTGCACTCTATTTAGCAAAGGAGTAAAATCCATTTAGGAAATGAAAGATAGGTTTCTGTACAGAACATTAACCCAGTCAGGAATGCTTCATGGAAAGTGGTCAAAATTACTGTTATCTCCTCTTTATACTTTTGGCTGTGCCATCAGATGCCTATTTGGAATCTAAATCAAGGCCAAGAAACTGAAGGCAGTTTGCTTTCTGCCAGTGTTTTTCTGCGATTAAGTGGTACATCAGTTAAAAGCCAACCAAGCATGACAGAAACAAACATAGCTTTGAATCCTGGTTGCTAGCAGAGTCATCTGGAAGGGAGGCTATCATTGCTTGAAATTTCATGGTGGGTGGAAGAGCAGGACCAGCCTGACTGGTACATGGTGCTTTGAGCTCTTTTTCAGTGACTGGGTGGTGCTCCTCCCTGTGCAGGAATAGCCTGTGGTGGGCAGACTGGACAAGTACTGTGTCACTACTACTTTTGTCACTACTATGACAAAAACAAAGCAAGAAGAAATAATTTCAGCTCACTACTGTCACTCCTGCTAGGCACAAAGAGCTGAGAGGAGGGGCAGGGAGAGAAGGCAGAGTCATGGAGATGACATGAGCCACCCTCCGTTTTAAGGTCCGACTTTGGTTTGGTACAGTCTGTATTGCTTTTTGTTGGGGAACATTCTTAAGCCACACACAGCCGGAAGAAGTAAAATGGCACTAGAGTGATGAGAGGTCTAGATTCGATCACCTGTCCCCGCTGGACTGAATCCCAGAATAAAATGGAAGTGGTGTAGTCCTACACGTTCACAAGGACTGGCAAATGGTAACTCAAGTGCCTATCATTGCTTCAGGGAGAAAGATTTATGACTGATGGGCTATTTGGCTTTATGGTGGTTATTGGCACTGCTCTAGAATTGTAATGAAAAAATACCTGTGGCTTAAGGAAGCAACACTGACTTTAGACCATCTTTCTCAAAACTAGTATTTGACCCCCCAGCAGGCTGTTCTTCTAATCACTCTTCAGAAGAGCATTGAAAGAGAAAGGTTTTCCTGCAGAAATATCCTGCAATTAGGTTCCCTTTTCCTCTGTTACTGGAGGAAACTTTTTGAAATTTTATCCATTCATAGCAGGACAGTCTCCAAAAGTAACAACAGACTTAAGTGTTCTCTACCAGGGGAACATCAAATTCTCTTTTGTTCCAAGTGACATCATGACTTCTGTGCTCCATTTAGACTCTGCGTGATCCCAAGAGCAGATGTGTGTGTGTGGGTGTGTGTGTATGTGTAAAAATATTTAATCTAGGAGTCCAAGAGCACTCATTGTTGTGGAATACCTCACAGCCAAGGGCTTTTTAGAATTTTGTCCTAGTAGCAGTTGTATGGTTCTGTTCCAAAATGTGAGCCCACTGGGTCTGGCAGTCTGCAAACACCATAAGGGATGGCCTCTGCTATTTAAACCTAACACACTAAATTTATACTATGGTGGTATAGGGGACAGAGGTGCAGATAATGTGGTCTGGGCAGGTCAGGGGAAGAGCCTGGAATGAGCTGCTTTCTTCAGTGCAGCTTTTTCTGTCTGCCATGAGCTATACCCCAAAGCACATCCATAACTGCCAGCTTTCAACATCTGTTCAGCACGAGCACATTACAAAGCTGCCAGGAGGAGTTTGGCAGGACTTAGCACCAAGTTGTGCTTACTTGTCACTGCACCAAGTGTTCTCCCCTTAGCCCCTGACTGATTTCAGATGCTGAAAGGAGAAGGAGGGTTTCAAGATTTAGTAAAAAATCCAGTCTCTCTTTAAAAGCCAAAGCTCCCAGACACAGGATAACTGAATCCTGTGACAGGGTTCATCAGTGCAATTCAGAGAAGCAGTTGAGAGCACTGACAGTAGCTCTTGAGCTGGGGATTGTGGAAGTGAGCAGCATCAGCATGCTCAGGGTGCTCCAAAAGTTGGGGACAGGGTTCAGTCTTGTCTGTGTGTCAGCCACATCACCCATGTGGAGGCAGGTGCTGCAGGGTCAGCCATGAGATTTGCAATCAAACTGGGCAATGTCTGGCAGGCAGGACTGTGTTTGCCTTTGTCATAACTGAGTCACATTGGCACATAGTTAAGATCAGTAACATTCTGTCTTAGAGGATGAGGTTCAATTTGCCGTAGTTTTTTGTTGCAGTTTAGTTTAGTTTAGTTTAGGTAAGTTTCAGGCTGTTTCCTTCTGTTGCATCTCCCATGCTGTGACTGCTGCACTAATTCTCTGGCCCACTGATTTAAGTTTGTCATAAATGAAAAATGAGTTCCAGAAAGGCAGGCAGAGAAACTGCTAAAAATTCCCATGAGTTCAAGCAGGTGAAAGGGAAAGCAGTCTTAAATTAACACAACATTACAATTATTGGTTCTACCCACTGGCAATCAAGGGCGAGCACCATTCTTTTACTATTGATTCTCAATGATTATATGCAATTAAGCCTACCTAGTATCTTCATACTCATCCGATAGCTGACTAATCGCTGGGCTTGGGGAGGTATTAGTTGTGTCAAGGATCGGTTCAACCCATCATTTTTATAGGTGCTCAAAATTACTAATTCCTGCTGACATATTCTGCAAAAATAGTAATCATTTTTTAAACAAAGGCTTGAAAATAATAACGTTGTAACTTGTTGTTTCCAAAAAAAAGAAATATCATTTTATTTAAAAAAAACACTGATCATTTAAAACATGGAGCAGATTTATCTTTTAGAAATTAAAAAAAAAAAGCAAAACAAAAAAAACCCCCAATATTTAAAAGAAAATTATTTTTTCTTTCCCATCTTGTGGTCCTGCCTAGATTATTTTGATATATTGGGTGCAACCAAATATAGTGATGCATAACAGCAAAATTATCTTTTCCTGGAGGAGCAGTATGTCTCTACAAAAATGAGCATAGCTCAATAGGATTTAACTGTTGAGCTCATCATTAACTCCTTGAAGAGAGAAAACAGGAGATTGCCTCTTTTTTCCACATCTGTAAAGTCTACTTCCTATCTTGCACAGTGTCCAGTTCTCTTACCTTCCTTCTCTCCTCTCCAGTGTCTGACATGATATACTCTGTAGACCTCTTATTCTCAGTAGCATAGAGAAAGTGCTCTTAAAAGAAAATATTCTGGAATCAAAACTCTCCCCAGCATGGTCTCCATACAGGGTGCTAAAATCAAGCTTCTTTAACCACCTCAGTTATCAGGTCCTCAGGGATCTGATTCAGTAACACCCAAACTGGAAATACCTACTACGTAAACATCAAAACTGATGTCAAAAGAGAGCTAAGAAGGAGTTTCCATTATCCAAGAGATGATGGAACAAATGGTAAAATACAATAGAGGAGAGCTAATCTGCAAATCAGCAAAGCACCTCATTTTGCAGGAGCCAGATTGTACCTGCTTCTTTTATCTCTATTCAGCTCACCGTGCCAGGAACACCTTGCTGAACAGAGTAACAGCCAGGTCAGGAATTCAAATCCCAGACCTTGTGAGTCAGAGGGTATATTTAGGGAGGTATGAATGCAGCAGAGGTGAAAGGAGTTCTTTGGAGTTATTGGAGGGAGTTTCTGGCTGGTAAGGGCAGCTGACATAGTGCCTGACACTGTCCCAACAGGTCTGCTAAAGGGAACGGAAAGGATTTTGATGTGAGTTAAAGTATTGTGTGTACTGGTCAGGAAAAGGCAGAACAGGACAAAAGGAAGTTGTAAACGGAGACAGTGAAGTGGAGGGAGTCTGAAAAAAGTCCAACCAAATCTTTATAAATGAACAGCCCACATATCCCATCTTCCCATGAGGACATCAGCTAATTCCTTTCTGTAATGTTTATGACATGCCCTTTCTGTGATATCACACAACACACCCTATCTTGTTGCCTTTTGGCAGAGTCTCACATTATCTCATTTATGACAAGCAGCAGAGCTGAGGAAAGGCCATACAGCCTCTTCCATACTGATCCCTTCCTGCAGCCCTTTCCATGCCATGTAGGGCTGCTTTCCCAGTCACCAGTGCTGCTTGTGATGTTTTCTCTTCCACTGCCCACGGGATGTCTGGACTGAAGCAGAGAGCATGGGATGAGGGTAATACCTGCAGCCAGGACAATGACTTTGGGTCACTGTCTGTAGTCCTCAGCACAGCAAGAGAGACAAAAGAGCTCAAGCATGTGCTGGGTAACTCTGATGGAAAAGCAGCTGCAGTATATAAATTATCTAATGGACAGGGCTTAGTTTCTCTGATAAATGTGAGACAAAGGCAGTAGTGGCAGTCCTGAGCCAACGTCAGACTGACATGGTACATACTGCACAAACAGGAGGATCTGCTGCTATCAGACAGACAGACCATTGCTGTGTGTGAGTGTACGGAGCACAGCCAGGATTTCAAAGAAACCCAATAGAAATAGGCAGTTAAATCCTCCCAAGTCCCCAGCTCACATTAAACTCAGTGTATAACTACCTTAGACTTCTTTTACAATCCTAGCCCTAAGTACTCTTGAGCTAATGATCATTAAGAAACATTATTAATTTCTAGTTTAATTTCTACTTCATAGGCTTTGTTACCTCATTAAAGGCCATACTGTTACCTGGGGATGATAATGGCATAATTTTAGCACCATCTCTAAAATCGTCACCTTTGTAAAAGTTTTGTATTTTCATGTTTGCAAAAATCCACAGCAGCAGCAATTTTGCATCAGGTAATACAGTTCTTAAGGGTGGCTTGAATATTCAATTACTTCTTATTCCAGTTCTCATGGAACTGGCTAATCCATTCTACAAAATTAAATTGTGCATGCAGAGACACCTGAAACTTCCCTTGTCTGGGCAGATTTTGCAGTGACTCGGTGTCTATGAGTATTTCAGGCTGCTGTTCAATATTTACTGCAAATACCAGAGATAGGATGGATTTGCTGTAGGATTTTATAGGCAAGTTGCAGCTGACTCAGGCCAGTTTCAGGAGGTGGGGAGTGACCAGTGATGGACGCTGTTTGTCCCTGAGTCAGGCCTGTGCATGCTCTGTGGAAGAAGGCAGGTGAAACCCCAGCTTCCTCCTGTCTCTTCTAAGACTGAGCTGTCTGAAACCTCGGCACCAGCCCACTTCATACTATGGTCAAAATTCTTCCCTGAGACCACAAGTCATTTCATGTTTCTTACTCAAAACAGAAAAATATTGCAAATTAATGAACGTTATTCTTATGCACACACATAGATGTATGTTGTAAATGTTTGTACCAATACATATTCAGTGAAGCACTCAAGTCCTGTTTGTAACCAAACACCAATGTGAGCTCAGATTTGCTGCCAGATCTTTACAAGTCTTTGACAGCATTTTGAAATCTTCCTTATAATGTGCTTCATTTTAAAATATGTATTTATTGTCTGCTACGCAGATACGTAAACAAAATTGTGCTTTTTAACACCTGGTTATTATAAATAACCTATCTGTGCCTTTCATCCAGAAGCCTCAAAGCACTTTGCAAAGTGGAAAATACTGTCACATTTGTGCCAGTATTTTGGAAGCTGAAACACAGAGAAATTCAGTGACTTGTCAAGGGCATCAGACAAAGGTGGGCAAAGGGGCACCTGGTCCTTTCAAACACTGGTTCTGTCTCTGGTTCACTCTGCTGAACACTGACTCACTCTCCTCTGTGCTGTCCTTACAGCCTGTATGGGGTTGGGCAAAATTCCCCATACAAAATAATTGTGCCAGGCTTATGCATTCTAGAGGGACTATAACTGCTCAAATTTGCATAGATTGACAAAATGTCAACCTCCTTAGTTAAACTGAATACAAATAGGAAAGTGTCGACATTTACCAGCACTGTACATCAAGCACCTCTTTGTTCCTTGAGCAGCAGGAAAGGTTTAAGCATACAGTTATGTATAACTGAAAGAAACAGCTTGTTCTGTTTATGCTTACTGAATTCTCTCTACCTTCTTTTTGCACTCAAAGTGGTAAAAACTCAAGGGCATTCCTATAAACACTTAGGCACAGGTCTTTCAGTCTTTGCTGTGCTTAACAGTAACTAGAACCCTCAGGATTAATTTTTCTAGTAGCTCCCCGATTCCCTTTGGCAACTGAAAAATTGACACGCTGGCATGGTTCATCGTGGGCTAGTGGCATTTGTTGCTGAGACCAAGAGAAATTATTGCAACACTGTTTGCATCGTTAGAAGCAGCATCTGAGGAATCCAAATCAGCCAGCTGGGCAGTTTCAGAGGTCTCCTCTTCCCTTATCTGTTAACTTCACGCTGCCACTGGGCAGTAACAAAGAGCCAAAAGTACGCGTGGCCCAAGGAAAGGCACAAACAATATAAAACCATGGCAAGAAATCAGGCAAACGCAAGCTGTTCTCTCCTGATAACCCTGGAGGTTGAAAAATATTAGACTTAATTAAATGAAAAATATGAGCAATCTGTGTGTAGTTTGCATTTGTGAAAGGCCACAATGTTTTTAAAAGTTCTCAGCTTTTGACTGGAATCAGTTCAAGACTTGGCCAACTGTACCAAGGTAGAGCAACGCTTACTGTGTGTTCAAGCAGAAACCTCTGCCAAGTACAAACTGTTAGCTGTAAAACAGAGGTGCTTTGCATTAAAAATAATTGTAGTTGGAAAAGGTGCTGTCAAGGAAATAGTGCCTTCTTTCTTTTCCTGGAGATCATGTTCTATGAGCAAATTATCTATTGATCCAGGAGGTTTAGCAATGAAAAACCATTTGAGGATTTTTCTGTCTTTGGCACTTTTTTTGTAGCTGTTTTAAGCCACCCATAGATTCACACAGAATCACATGTTCTGTTTATTTGGCACTTCTGCAAAGTTTTTCAGGTATCCCTAATTCCCTGAGAGCATTATTCAATTTGTAGGGTCCTATTCCCACAACTAATTCTGTCTGAATTGGCCACAAAATATGCAAACCCTGATATGGATCTGCTGAGAACCGTTCAGGGACATTCTCTGACACATCAAACAGATCCTCAGCTCTCTCTCTCTTACCTGGACCTCAAATTCCTTCCTAAGCTATGAGTTTTCTTACCCTTATCATCTTTAAACTGGCTCACTAGTTTGCTGGGACGCCCATCCTCACACCCCTTCAAACTTCTCAGATCCTCTCTTTTTCCTTTTCTTGTAATTGTCTGTACTTTTACATCCCATTGGGAGGTTACGGACCTTTACTGAAGTCTCTTCTTCTGTTCCCAATTTAGGGAAAATAATCTTAAGTTGTTCCTCATGGGGAGTCCAAATCTGACCTCAGTGTAGAGAAGGTAGAGAAAATGAGCCCGCAGCAGTTTGGCTGCTTTTTTTCCAAACCCATCAGTACGCAAATCGCTTCCTATCACAATCATCCCATAGACTTCATGGGATTGTTCCGCATTTACCAACGGATTGAGCTGTGCCAGACAGTCAGAGCAAACTGCTGCTCCCCTGCTCACCTACAGGAATGAAAAACTTTGGTGCACAGGCACCATGCCAGTAAGAGGAGAGAACCACACTGACCAAAACACTGCCCTCCCCTTGAGAGAGCAGCAGCACCTCCTTGTTGCCATTCCCCACTGTGTACAGCTGCTGTGCATTACCACACAGCTTCAAACACAGGTCCCTTCCTGGCTTCTTGCTCATTTTCCACAATGTCTAACTTGGTGATAAATTTGCTTGCCAGACAGGAGAGAACAGATCAATTAGTGAAAAATGTGGATTTTCAGACTTCAAAGATGCTCTTGGGTTTAAAGAAGTATTAGTCTCTACATTTCTAAATTGAGCAACATCTTTTTTCATTGGGAAATTTAAAATGCAGCAGTTCTGCTGCCAGCCTTACTATTTTAAGGCCCTCAAGAGTCAAAGCACTCAAGCAATCCCTAATTTTAAATCACAGTTACAAAAAATATTTACTGAAGTACTGTGTTTCAGGGTTAATCTTCTGAAATTCACAGGCTTGGAGGTAAAATATTTTTTTTACAGGTCTATGCTGTTTTCTCAGTTCAATTTGGATCGTTTTGGTAGCTGGCCCAGGTAGCAACAGGACAACAGAAGCTGATAAATCAGAAATTGCAATCATTGCTCAAATAAGGAAAGCTTTAGCAGCCGTGTGAATTTGAGCAGGAAGAATGGATTTTTTCTATTTTTTCTTCTTTTCACTACAACAGCAGTGTGTATTCTTAGCAGTAGAACACCAGACATGTTTCAAAAAGTCACCATGCCACATTGCAGTTATGTAAAAAGAGGTGTCTGTCAAACATGCTTAGGCCCAAAATTGCAGAGATTAAAAATAAAAGCTGTCGTTCCAGTGGTGGGAATTTCAAATAACCCTGGGGGTAAAATCTTTACAGGGCCATATAGAACAAATCTATAAACTCAGCTCCCATTAATATCTCGGCAGCATCAGTCAGCAAACCTCAACTATACCCTCCAGGCAGGGTAAAGAAATTGGTAAGTCTTGTGCAGAAGTAAATTATGTGTTTCAGGTAATATTTGTTTTATATAAAAGAAGGGAGAGTAGAGCAAGAGTTCTAACAAATTTCATGATACTAAGAAACAGGTTTTGTTTTGTCCCTGAATTATATTCTGGAAATCAGCCTTGAGGGCCCCCTTTCTTTTAAAAGAGCCAGCTGAGGTTGAATACCTACTTTTATCCCAGAAAAGGACCTCATTTTTCAAAAGAGACTGACAAATAACTGTTCCAATGGAGGAGAGTCACAAATCCCTCACCCCAATTTGTCCTCCTCCCTCCAGCCTCTAGAATTTGTTGACAACAGCCAGTCTCAGAGCTGTGGTGTAACCTGAGCCCAGGGGAAGTCTGGCTTTTCATTGCACAAAACACCAAAAATATTTTGGTCACTGTGCAACAGTGTTTTAGGAAAGCTGAAGAAGAGGAGGAAACATCATTCCTACACGGTGTCAGCCTCTGGCAGAGGGACTAAGTAGGCAACAGGAGACAACAAACCCTTGAGCTGCCAAGGTGGAGTGTGACAAGTATTCTAAATCTGAGACTGTGAATGCTCCAAAAGGGAAACTGAAGTTTCTTGATTTTCCTAGACTTATTGATGCACAAACTCCTTTTTGGGAACAGAGAGCAGCATCACCTTTTATTTTACAACATGTTTGGAAAGGGTGCTGCTCCCAGGAGGTGGAGGTCAATACTCTTTTCCCCTTTTAAAAACCCCAAGTCATTGTCTTGGTGTGAGTCCCCAGCACTGGGGGTCTTGGTCCTCAAATGTGATCTCCAGTGAGGTGACAGAGCCCCAGAAGACCCACCTCTGTGCTTAGTGTTCCCCTGGACAGATCCATGCCCAATGCATCAACCTCTGCAGCAGCAACATGTCTCCATGTGCTTCTGTATCTATTTTTGGGTCCAGACTGGAATGTGGCCCTTTGTACCTTAGCTATCATTTTGCTGAAGAGATAAGAACATTTTCATTCTGTGCCTTGTTTACTTAAATGTCAAACCTTTAAATCAGAAGCCTCCCTCGCTGTGTGCGTAAATCTGGTAGAGCATCAAGGGGGGTGGGAGCACAGGAGCTCTAAACACAGTAAAAATGGCAGTAAAACTACACATCCTGTGTACAAATGCATTTCTAATTGCTGTTGTTAGAATACAGTCTTTTGTGAACCTTTTCTCTATTGCTGTAGATCAGCTGTAATATAAAAATCTCTTGACTGTTTAAATGACGTGGCTAGGAAGAAGAATTCTCCCACTGAGAATGGAGACAATTTAGAATATGGAGTAGAATGGGATAAGATGAATATTCAGAAACTAGTAGAGTCAACTTTTTGCGTGCAGATTAAATCATAAAAAAAATGCCACTGCCTGCAGTACCTACTCCTGGTCATAACTGCAGTATTTATAATGGGATATTAAGCTTTAGTTATGTTACTGTCTTAGGCTACATAAACCACCAGGAAAAGAGAGAATAAATAAGGTTCTTGCAGATTACTTAATTGTAGCAAACAGGAAGCCGCAGTAATCACAATTTTGCTTTGCAAGGAAATTCCATGGTTGAGAGATGGTGGGATGGATTCGTGAAGGAAATGGGACTAGCATTAATTAGTCTGGCCCCAGTAAGCCATTAATCAGGATGGGGTAAAGCCTCAACCTCAGTAAATGCACAGACCTCTACTCAAACAGGTAGGTCACACGGTGGGAAATGCTCCAGCTCCACTGAATTAAACTGCTGGTCACCCCCTGGGGATTTGGGTCCTGTCAGAGCTGGGAAGGATGGACACAGGTCATGTTCTTCTTCACAGGGACTAAAAGCTGCCAGACTTTTTGCTGCTCAGGGCTATCTGCTTCCCTGGAGAGGGAGAAATGCACACGACCTCGAGCAGTGGGGATGGATATGTGACCTTATAGAGCTGATCCAGAGGCTGACTTTTCCCAAGTCAAAGGCAGTTCTGGCAGTAACATTCACCTTGAGCGTATGTTTCAACAGATAAGGAACTGTAAAGTAGCATATCCATTCCAAGTGTCTTGTAGTAATGCTTCCTAGCCCATAATGACCTGTTGGAGAGAGGAACTGGGAATATCACCTGCAAGCTGCTCAAAGACCTGACACTCACAGACTCCATCCTTGTAGGCACAGCCAAGGAAGGACAGTGGCTTGTAGTCCCCCCACGTGAGCAGGGTGGGATCTGTGGGCTGCCTGAGGTAGGAATCTAATAAACTGGCCAACAGCCACGATGCCATTTGCTTCATTTGCTTCATTAAAGGAATTGCAAGCAACTGGTGGTTTGCCTTCCATTTCCATGAGAAGTTTTATCATGGCTTTTATGGCTTTCAGAAACTGTAGTTCTGTCTTACTTCATGTTTCTCATGGCAGAAATTGGGAATCTCATTATCCAATATACAGATGTGGGCTGTGTGTTACTCCAGCTAGTGCTCTACTGCAGCAAAAGCTTGGTCAGAGTGATCATGAGACTACTTTCAGCTCCCCACATGTGCCTGCTGCAGGATATTGGAAAGGTCTCTTCTTCTCCCATTCCTTCACTGTCCTTTCAAACCCTCATACTCTCTTCTGTCTTTGGGCTGTGAAAGAATTTAATCTTTTACTTCTCACTTTCCCAAAGGAGCCTGTAAGGTTAAAGTTCCCTACACTCCATTTGGGTGGAATGTACTGCCTCTCTCGCAGCACCCTGACCTTCCAATAGCTGCTGATAGGAAAATAACTAAATTCAAACCTGGTCTACCTACAGCATAAGACAGCTATTGTTGTCACGGCAAATGCTTTTGTTTTACAAGGAGATTCAAAAGTTTTGACTCCTGAGCCTGGCTGGGCGTCTTCTGCCTGGAATCCTTGGCCTCTCTCAGAACTGTTCTTTGCTTGAACAAAGAGTAAGGTATTTCCATCCAATTATTTTCCTGCGTTAGTAACAGGATTACTAGAAATCCATTTTTTCTTTATAATATCCTTCCACTTTCAAAGCTGAGGAGTCTTTCAGTAAATTAATGTATTTGGCTACAGTTCTACACAGGCATATGAGCCCAAGATAAGCTAAAACTGCTTTTTAAAATTGATTTTTTTTTTTCTTCAGGCAGTATTTTTATGTTCCCCTTCTAATCTTTAATTGGAAGTCAGAGTTAGCATATTGATAACTTGGCTCACTCTCCATTTAATTCTGTTTTGAGTGCTGATAAACTAATTACGCCATTTTACATAAGGAAGCACAGGCTGAGGAAGCTGAAGAAATTGGATGCCAAAACACATTGTCCTTTAAGAGGTATCATGCCGACTGCTACGAGGACATACTTACTGTGGTCCAACCGACCTGCTGACCCAGGTCTGTAAAATACAGTGTAACAATGGAGGAGACAGCAAGGCTTTGAATGCTGACGGAATCCTTCAAAAAGGGCCCGTCTGCAATGGCAAAAACAGAAGAGGAGGTGGCGTGAACAACAGGTGCCCTCTCAGAGACCCAGCATAACACACAGGCTGCCCTGCTAGTGGTCCTGCTGTAGGCTCAGCTTGGATTCTGACTTACTTTGGTGACTTGGTACTTATTCTCCAGGTTAGCAACTTAGAGCTCTTCCATGAGAGTTATTCCCTTCCCGTTTTAACAAAAGCATGAGGCAGCAATGTGTGACAGCTGCACAATGCTGTGTCTGTTAGTCTGGCCCATTAGGGACAGGCCATGCAATCACCCAGACAACTCCACAGAGCACTTCTTGTCCTGTCTTGCAAGACTAATGGCAAAGTCTGTGTTATGCAGCGTCTCCCTCACTGACAAATTTTGCTGAAGCGTTTGCACTCTCAGGCTGTTTTACAACAGGCAGCACTTCATGATGAATGCAACTTCTTGGGCAAAGGCTCACAATCCAAGATTTCTTTGCCAGCTATCTGACCTAGGCAGACCAGGCGTATCTGAGCATTACACTACTGTTTGCAGTATTCTGAGGCATCTGCTTCCAAACCTAATGGATCTAGAGTGTGCAGGCAGAGACAGGGAATAACAACATTTGGTTCTTTTATATATATATATATATATATATATATATAGGCAGTGAGCTGGATATTGGAAAAATCCAGCAGCCACTGGCATAGGATGTTGCCATGGCTGCAAAACCTCTTTACTCTTTTCTTTATGTATGGTCTCCCTTTCAATATAGGTTTGTTGACTGTTTACATCAGTGAGGGTGCTAAATGCCATCAGGTGCTGAGCCCTCATTTTCTATGGCTTTGCAATTCTACACATCCACAAACCAAACACCAAACAGCCTGTGGCAGCTTTATCTTCCACTGCTATGTCCACCAAGAACTTGTGGACTGACACAGAGTTTGCCTCCTGCAGACAGCTGCATCTTCTGGTGAGGCAGTGAGCAAGTATTACAACAGGTAATGCAGTGAGGGAAGGAAGGGAGTGAATGGGCTTGGAACTGCCTTCTCTTCATTATTTGATCCATACACTGTATTCTAGAACATTTCTACCCAGTGGTTATGAAAACCATTAGGTTCCTTTATTAATGAGAAAACTACTAAGTTAATTATTGTCAGTTAATGGAAATGTATTAAGAGTTCACCCAATAACACATATAGAGAGAGCAATACTGTGAGGAGAGGAACCTGCCAGAGGATTAGTAGTACGTTAAGTGCCTGTATTCGGCCATATGAATACTCACTGCGTTCTAGTTGCAGGCCAACACGGGACGGGTACCACTGGGGACCTGTTCCAATAACAAAGCACGGCTGTTAATTTCATGATAGAAGAGCTAAATCTCTGTTAGGTTTGGGGGTTTTTTTTCAGCTGATAGCTACAAAAGTGAGATGGAATAAAAAAACACCTCTCTTTCGGTCTTAGCTATACAAGGAGAGCTGGGAGAAGCACAGAATACACCCATTAGAGCATAAATCCCTTCTCCCCATTTGAGTGTTGGAAGGCCAATCTCAATGCTGAGCACCCCGTTAGCACAGCCTGTGTGTGCAGCATTGGGAAATATAAAGAGGACTCTATTTATTTCTATATTTGCCAAAACTCAGTACTAAATGCATCAGTCTTGCCCCTCCTAAAATTATACCTGTGCTACAGTCCGGTCCAAAGGACTCTGTGTTTCCCTTTTAGGAACATAAAACTTGGCTAGGGATGTGCAGATTGAGAACTAATGTTCTCAATCACAGATTAACCAGGGAAATAGAGAGACACAAAGTAGAAGCACATGGGTACCTAATACTGGGATACTTATAATTTCCTTGATACCCTCAACTTAAGGATGTTTCCCAGAAATACATTTTTAAACGCTCTGGTTTAAAGGTCATTCCAAAATGCACAATAGCAGTTGGCAGTTGTTATTGGATTCCATTTGGTGATTTTGAACGGAGACCTGTCAGGTTGGTCAAACAGGTACAGGTCTCCAGCTGCATTTGTTTCCCTTAGTGTCAGAGTAAGCTGGTAATTGCCACAGACATGGGGCAGAGGGGATCATGGCTGCTCAAGTGTATAATTTGGCCACCTCTTTGAAGTTCCTCTATGCAGAAGGCTGTGCTTCTGCAGCTGTGCTGCTGAATGGAAAACACAAACACTCCTCCTTTGCCTCACAAGGACAAGTAACTTTGTAACTTAACCCATACACACTCTTTGGTTTGCTCTTGAAGATTTTTAAGGCTGACCTAGCACATTTTTGGGCTGACCTGAAGCAGCGTGGGGAGACCTTACATAGCCCGTGACGTTGCCTGAGATTTGGGGGAAGCAAATATTGTCCAAGAAAAGTGAGGAAACTGCTGCAATATCACCACCCTCAGCCATTGCTACCACATTTGTCTTTATTTCCTTTGACACACCTGAGGACAGTTGATAGCCTGAAGGAGATTTGATTTGTCTTTTCAATTCAAAGCCTGGGTGAAATTGGTCAGATTTTTTTTAGACATATCTTACAACTCTTAAAGATCCTGCATTTAAGGTACAAATATTCCCATACCTTTAAATGGAAAAAAATGTTCACAGTGACTGTGATCAAACGTGGGAACATTTCCCTCTAGAAGCTGTGGGATCGCCTTCCCTGGAGATAGTCAGGCCTCCTCTGGGGATGTCCTTGAACAGTCTTATAGGACTTGAAAGTTGGCCCTGCTCTGAGGAGGAACCTGGACCAGATGAGCTCTGGAGGTTGCTTCTGCCTAACTTATTTCAGGATGATCAGAAGAGCTTGTTTGCTCCACCAGCTGCCAGCTGGAGGGGAAGGGAGCTGTACACGGTGTGCCCTGTGCAGTGACACCCAGCACACCCTCGTTTCAAAAGCACTTGGTCTGACTTTTGTAGGCAAGAACAGGCATTAGATGAACCCATGAACCAGGGCTAATAGCAGGAGGTGACACATGCATCAAGTAAGTTGCAAACATTTTTTTCGAGGTACCACAACAATCCGTGGCTATTAAAGATAACAAAGGGAAGATAGAGAAGGAGCAGCTGTCTGACTTGTCAAGGAAGATATGATTTGCTCCAGGACAGCAGATATCAATAGTTATTTGGGAGCCTGAAATGCAATGTATTTGTGTTAAACTGGAATCTTCCCCCCAGCTCCCCCCTTCATATTACAGTATGTTTCAATAAAAGTCAATTTACCTGATCCTGTGGCAATGCTCTTTTAGGTATGGCTCATAATCTTCACAAGGGCAAACAGAGGTTGTGCGTTTAAGCACGCCATCCCACATTTCCAGTCCTTTAGCCTCAGTACACCATTATGTTCAAACATACTCAAAGATTTAGACAGATGGAAGTGTGCCTTTGCTGCTGCTCATCTGCAGTGACCTTGTTATCGTATCAGTGTGTCTCTGGTTTCCAGGCCATGCTTGGAGTGCTGTGTGTATTCTTCTGGAAGGACCTGGAATTAGCTGCTCCTTCCCTGCTCTTACTGTTGGTGGGGAGCCACCAGCTAACGTCGAGTGGAAATGCTAAACGGAGTGGGCAGTGAAGTCCAAACACATTTCTATGTCGATTTGAGTGAGAACACCAAAGTTTCCTGCTTTCAGTCTCTACTGTCAGCAGATTTCAGCTAGGCTGTTCCCAAGTGTTAGCTGTCCAGGGTCCTGCAGAAAACAGCACTGCTTTCTGGGGAGAAGTGTGACTCCACAAAGAGTCTGGTCTCCCAGCTTGGTAAGACTCATTTCAAATAGGAAATCTCACACATTCTGAAGTGTCCTGCTCACCACTTGGTAGCAGTCAGCCAAGGGGACCCTGACCCCACCTGTCACCAATTATTTGTCTTTCTCCAATTACTATTTTCCACAGGGATCCTCCAAAAATCCCACTAGAACAGCTCTGGATTTTTGTTTGGCAATGTGGGATGCTTTTAAAATCCGGCCTGTGTATGGCAGACACACATTCCTCTCATTCCTATAGCAGGAAAGCTCTCTTTTCATTAAATAGTGAAAAGAAGCCAAACTGAGTGACTAATTACCACTTGTATTAATTCTTGCTGCCTGTCAGGATGAGGGGTTGGTGGCTCTCTTGGACACCCGGAGCCAGCGCTGTCTGAGAGAGCAGCTTCACCTGGCATCAGACGGAGTTGAGAAGTGCGTGTGCAGAGTCCTGCTCCCAGCCAGGGTAAACACACCCTCATCAAAGGCAGAGGCACAGCTGCAGCTGTGTGCAGCACTTGAAGCCCTGTCTGCACTCCCACAACTGGCAGAGCTCCCCTTGCTTCCATGAAGGGTTTCTCTTTTGCAGGGTTGTTTTGGGGGTTTTTTAGCAGGGTTTAATTCCCAGTTTTTTCTTATTGACCTTTTCCATTACTGCCTCCTGCAGAGATTAACGGCAATCCAAGACCATGGGTGACTGAAGTTTATCTTGTAATTCCTGTTGCATCTAAGATCAGACATGTATTAATATTTACTTTCTGACATTGTGATGGTGCATCAGAGCTCAGCCACAGCAGGTCGCAGTCTCTGTATAACCCTTGTGGTTAGCAGAGCTGTTCAGCTCCCTTATGCAGGGTTTATGGGTTCAGATAAGTATTTCACACTTGGAACAAAGTTGCAAAAATAGCATTTCAGTTCACTTATATATCCTGGACTGGCTTTGACTTGGAAAAGCAGCTATAGGCTCTCCAGGAAATAAGAGTGGCCATGATGGTTCAAACCACAGGTCTATTTAGCCAATATTACATCCTCTAATATTTAGTCAATATTCTGGTTCCTCCACATCTATTACATTCCTAGCATTTATGTAAAACAGCTTTGATTCCTCTCTTTGCAACATCATTGGACAGCTATTGAAATGTCTTCCTAGTTTTCCATCTCTGTTTGATTATTTCTACTCTCCTGGCTTATCCTTCTCTGGAAAGATGTTTGCCTCAGACTCCAACACGGTCACCCTCCAACTGCAGCTGTGTAGGCACCTGAAAGCTCTGCCCTTTCCTCAGCTGAAAAGTTATTCACAAACTCCTTGAATTTAAGTGACATCAGCTTCATTCTTCATCACTGAGCAACCTGATCTACTTGAAGATGTCCCTGCCCATGCCAGGGGGGCTGGACTAGATGGTCTCTGATTATCCATTTCAACCCAAACTGTTCTACAGTTCTATGAGTTATTCTGTTATGATTCAGGCAAAGTTATTTCTATGTGTACAGGCTTCCATTAGTCTGGAAGTGTAAGCAATTATAACAGGTCTTAAGTCTTTGACCACATTCCATCTTCTCTATCAGGAATTTGTTCCAACTTTGCGTTAAAAAAATCCATACATTTATTTTTAAAAAGCTTTGAATATTTTAATTCTATTATGTTTAAGGAATCATAATTTTTCCACACAGGATGATATTTGCTTGGAAAGAAACTCAATGTTTAATTTTAATAACCTCTTCAAAAAATGGATATGAGGAAAAATATTTAATTTGGGGTGAGTTATTTGTTGTACATATTTAAAACAGAAATTAAAATACAAGCCAACTGATAGGAACATAAAAACATAAAAACAGACAGCCACCTTTAATTTTCCCATAGCCAACTATGGAATTACCTGTTAATATTGGCTATAAAAAGGAGATATAGTGCTGTCAAACAACCATACGAATACCAGCTAAAATGACAGCCTCAGTGCCATGCCCAGCTGTCAATACCACTGTGCAAAAATGCCCAGAAAACCAAGTTCCACTCGTCCCGCTGCCCACATGGTTTGTTTTTTCACTGCCTGTATACTAGAATCCCAGTAAATGAATCAGCTGACAATCCTAGCAACTAAGGACAGTTAGAAAAGGCCCTATGCAGCTTGAACAGTGTCCAAAGGTACTCTACCCACAGGATTCAAATTGGCCTTAATGTGTGCTCCACCACTTAAATATCACAAGCTGTTTTGAAAATTTAACAACTAAGTAATCTAAGTGCTTGGTACTTTTCAATAGTTATGAAATTGAATGAATCGACCTAATTTTTATTAAGTTTCATAAAGAATCTTCTACAAAAAAGTTAGTGCGCTGTCTGCTCTGCAGTAAATTGCACAATCAAATGCCCACGTGTCACAAAGTATTTATGGAGTTACATGAGCCTGTATGAGAACAAAGGTGTAATGTGATGAAGACCTCTCTTGCTGGGGAATTCGCTGTATTCCTTAGAATGCAGACCTGCAAAAGCTATTCCACTGGGGAGCAAGGAGTCTAAGAAATGCAAAACACAACTGACAGACACAATTTGGAGATAATTAGCAGATTGACTTTCCATCATCAGCTAATTTTATTACCAGTTAAATTGTTTGCTTCTCATTGTATTTCACCACCCGTGCATCTCTAATAACAAATAGCCTTAATAATTACAAGCAATACCTGCTGTGATATGAATAGGGTGATATGAACAACAAAATTACTATAATCAATCATCAGCAGCATGTTGTTTAAATTTGCAGAAATAGCGGAAATTCCAACGAACCACTGCGGCACCACCCTCCCTTATCTGATCACAGAGATGTTGTACATGAGCTGAGAAGTGTAACAGCACTTGCTCATGTGAACTGAGCACGGCTGAAATGCATTCCGTGACCTTAACCAGATGGCACTCTTGATATCCATGTAGCAATAAGAAGAGTTTGCTGGGAAAGACTCACGTATTAGTATGTGTGGGGATGCTGAGTTTGTGCACAATATATAGACAGGCAGATTATCTTAAAACTTGCTGAGGTCTCTCCTTGACAAGTAAACGCTGATCAAATACAGTTGTCCCATGTCTGTGACCTCAGACAGTGGCCACAGTGTTGTCTCCCTTGGTTGCAGCAGCTGTGTCTGAGTGTTCCCAGGAACACTTCTGAGTAAACACAGAGACATCACCATGCTAGCAACCACAGCCTTTGCAGGCTGAAGTTTGCATACTCTTGCTTCACTGAGCTGACAGCAGGAAAAGCAGGATGCTGAAATGACTCGAAGCTATTGCTTTCTGCTTTTATTTGGAAAAAAGGGCTGTGTGATTCATTGTGCTAACATTGCACTTGAGTGATTCCCGAGCATGATGGCAGAAAGCAAAGCACACCAAAGAAACCACAGTAATACTAAGCTTGGCCACAAGATCAAGGGAGAAAGTACCCAAAGTGATTACTTACTGTGCTTGTCTCCACGGTAATAAATGGCAGCCGCTGAGAGCTGCAATCTGAACGACCGGCCCACTTGAAGAATTGCAGCTCTCAGCAGCAAGCCTGGGGCAAGCAGGGCCACAGCAGCTCTTCTCATGCCCCCTCTCAAAAGGCCCTCTTTGGCTGCAGGCCAAGAGATGTTTTGCTGCTTTGACACACTAAGTGCCAGCACAATCACCTGGGTCTGTTTCCCAGGGCTAGCGCAGAGACCAGCTCTGGCCAGGCTCCCTCCAGGTACCGCTCAGCTGACACCGGACGGAGCTCCTGAGACCAGCAGGGCTCACAAGTGTCAGGCTGTGTGCTGCTTCCATCTCTTGCTAAGTCTTTAGGGCACAGGGCTGACCTTGGGAGGGCACTTTCTGGAGCTGGGATCATTCAGCTACGCTGTGTTTTCCTGGGAGAAGGACCTCTGAGAGGGCGTATCAGAATATATAAAGAGGAGGAGCAGATCTTGGCCTAGATCCATGTTTTTATGGGAAGTTAGTGGAAAGAGCAGATCCAGTGTGCCCTGTTCAGTAAAATCTCAGCAGAGTACTGAAATGGATGTTGTTTTTAATGGCTCCATAGCTGGGGATAAATCCCTGTTCTTTGTCAGCTTTTTTCTCTGAGTATTTTCTCTGATTTTTTTCATTTGTAAGCTTTCCAGAGAAGATCTTTGGCCATGTGTTTTACAAAGGCACCTTGAACTGTAGTTGCTATGGGGACACAAAAAAAGCACTTTCTTAATGGCATGTGGAATTTGAAAAATGAGCTATTTGATCATAAGCGTCCATTTCTTTCTTCTGGTTTTTGCAATGCGTGAATTCATCAAGCTACAACCACACTGCTTGCCGAGGGAGAGCAGGCAGTGAGCTGGCTGAACTGATGTCTCCAGACACTCTGGCTAAGACCAGCAGTGCTGAGGACAGGGTCTGGCCCAGAGGCAGGACAGCATGCATTTCCCACAGACTACTATGCAAGTAAACCCCAGCCTGACTAAATATCTGGCTAAATGCTCCTGGTTTAGCTGTTCATTTGATTATTCCCATTGGCCTCAAGTGTTTGAAATCTGTGACCATCCATTTTTCCTACATGAACTCATGTAGCAGTCACCCTGGCAGCTCCACTGAAGCCTCACAGAGACTGATCCAGAAGGTTTCTCAGAGCACACCTAATGTCTCTATAGCACACAATACCTGCACCCATTCCCGTTAAAAGGAGTGTTGGAATTTTGCCTTTCTTGCCCAGCATCTGGCAAAAAAGAATAGCCCTGTCCATATGTTGGTTCCTGGGAGCAGTTCAGCTGCTGTGACTGTGCCCAGATGTGAAGCTCCAAACTGCAGGACTCTGCACTGCACCTTGAGTCACAAATTTACTTGACTGCATTTTCATTTTAAAAAACTTATATAAATGCCTGAACTTGTTGAGGAACAGAACACCCCACTCCCTCCATGCCTTTTTTTTCCCACTGAAATTAAAATTTAAAGTCTCATAGTTCAGCTATATTCTGATCAGGCAATAATGGACAAATTTCTTAAGAGTCAGCATAGTTTTTCTTAATGGAGATTGATTCTTATTAGTGGTAAACAGAATATTATTTGTCATTTGGATGTCAATTTATGTCACTAACACATTAACCTTTCAGTATTCCTTCTGAAACAGTCTGCAACTGAAAGCAACTGTGGAAATTCAGACAAGCACAAAGCACGAGGAAAAAAAAATCAAGCAAGCATGCAACATTTAGATGCATATGTTAATATTTTTTCTACATTGTGTTTCCTTTGCACTTCCAAAAGAAAAAGAGAAAAGGAAAAAGCCAGCCCTGTGCATTTTCATTTTCCATGTAGCCTGCTGCAGAAAGCATAATTAATTTTGATCTTTCTGTGTGAATTTGCATTTAAATTAATGTGCGTGGGCAAAGGAAGGGAAAGGGAATGAGGCTCACCTTTTATTTCATTAATAACAACCACAGACCAGAATACAGAGAAACAAGAAAATAGGTACTCTGACAAGCTTGGAGCTGGAAGGAACTTTCCCAGGGGGACTGCCCTTCCTCAGTGCAGGGAGGTGAGGGGGTGCTGAGCGCGTGGTGCTGCGCAGAGCCAGCCAGGACAGCACTGGGACCCCACGGGACAGCGTTACTGCAGGGCTGCACCCCCTCACCCAGCCCCTGGGTCACAGTCACACACTGCAGGGTGGGAGGGGGTGGTCAGAGCAGCCTAATGGGCTCGGGGGGTCTTTTGACCAGGGACCCTCAGGAAGTGCACTGTGACAGCACTGGGTTTGCTTCACATTTGCAGACAATTGGGTTCTGGCTCTGGAATACCAGCCCAAATTAAGAGAGAGATGAGTAATTTATGCCAAGTGAGGATCTGTATTGTGGTAGTTATCTTTGCCTTTTGATTCTCCCATCTCCACAAGGCTGGAAAGAGTAACAAAGATAATTGTTCAGGTATCAGGGGGATGTGAGAACTTGAGCAGGATTCTCTTCCTAAATATAAGCTCTATCAGTGAAGCCTTCTCACGAAGGGCAACACAAACCTGAAGAACTGCACATTAAGGAACTTAATTTTGCCAAGCTAAGTACGTGTTTCAGGGATGAAAAATATCCTTCCTTCTCTATCTTCTTGTTCATAATTTGACACGGGATTTTTAAAAAGGCAGCTTAATATTTGGTGGCTTATGGAATCAGTTGCTGTCTATCTCAACCCATAAATGCTCAACTGTCTGTACTGGGGGGAGTAGCAAGCCCAGACAAGGTTTTCACTGGCAGCAAAGCAGAGCATTTAAACACAGGTACCTGTCCACTCTTGTGGTCTCAGGAAACACAAGCAGTAGGATATTAAGGCATTTTTTAAAATGTTGCTCCTTTTAAAACCTTTGCTCATGCTCATCCCGTGCCAGGTTCTGAGAGAACAAGCAGTGCTGTGCCTCGCATGTTGCAGATATGCTGTGCTTCAGGGCACTGATAACACAGGTCACTGCTCCCTCACTTCAGAAAGCTCTGGTGTGGGTACTGCCACAATCAGCACAACTGCTGAGTACACTTAGGTAGCAGCTCTCCACAGAGCTGCAAGAGGGACAGAGAGCAGAGAACTGGCGAGGTCAGTGTTTCAAACCAGTGCTGTTTGCACGCTGCCTGAATGCAGTCTGGTGCCAACACACGTTACAGCAGGACTGGGGCCCTGCTGGTTTTATATTCCTGCATCAGAAAGTACACAGTGGTCCAACAATCACAGCTGATACAGGAAAGATGCCTCAAAAGCTCATTTGTGCCTTCCCTGATGACGTACTGGGCAGAGTCCTACGCCAGGCTCTAGCTGTTTCTTTAAAAGCATTCCATAGTCAATTAGCTAATAAAGTATGCTAATTAAGTATAATTTTCTTTCAATATTGACTATCCAAGAGATAGTGCTCTCTCCAGCCACTAAGCTAATCAGGATGTTTTCCCTCGCTGACCCCCAAAGCAATGTGGGTTTTGTATCTAATGGCCGCACCAATGCCATCAACAATTAACTGAACACATTTGAATTGACACGATTTCGTCCTTAGTACAAATTAACTTCTCATAAATTCATTGGTAAATTCACCACACTGAAAATTAATCCCCACTAAGAACAGGGCTAAATTGTACTTTCTCCAGGAGCAGTGAGAAAAAGGCAGCAGAGATCTGCCCTGCTCTGGCAGCATATCAGACACTAGCATGTGAGCCAGAGGCTGTCATGTTCCCGTGTCCTTCCTGAGAGAAATTTATTTGGGCTGGTTTAATTCCCCCATCTGACCACTTTGCTTAGGTTGTGGAAAGGCTTTTGTGCTTCAGAAGCACTGCTATGAGGCTTGAGGGGACCTTATCACTCTCTACAACTCCCTGAAAGAGGTGGTAGCAAGGTGGGGGTCAGGCTCTTCTCCCAGGCAACCAATGACAGGATGAGAGGACATATCCTCAAGCTGCACCAGGGGAGGTTCAGACTGAATATCAGGAGGAATTTCTTCATGGAAAGGGTTCTAAACATTGGAATGGACTGCCCAGGAAGGTGATGGAGTTGCCATCCCTGGAGGTGTTCAAGAAACAACAGAACATAGCACTCAGTGCCATGGTCTGGTTGACAAGGTGGTGATCAGTCAAAGGTTGGATGCAATGACCTCAGAGGCCTTTTCCAACCTAAAAGCTGATCAGCAAAGTGCTTTTCCACAGCTTCCCAGACACAGCCCATGAGGGACTTGATTGTGGTGATACTGCTTGGTGAGCTTTCATTCTCATATCTCAGGGATGATGTTTCATCCCAATCTTTATGGCAAACACTTCATGGCCTTTGAATACCTCTACTGCTTTCCGTCTGTAAATGTTATAGACACAGCTCATCTACACAGTTTGTGCACTCTGAACTTGCAGTCTAAAGGCAGAACATAAAAAAATATTGCCTTCCACTAGTACGTATTTAAACCAGAGCAACATACATTGTTCCAGTATAACTCACACATCATTTGTTTCAGTGGTGAGTAATTTTCAACAGCAAATGTATTCAATATCATTGCGACTTGGGGACAATTTAGAAAGAGGCAAAACTCTGCTACATTATTTTTACTGGGAATCATTTGTTCACCTTCTTGTCTTTGATGCATTGCTTTCATTAACTTGAAACAGTTGCAAATACCAAATTTTGTTTGAAAGCTTTCTTATTTTGGTGGTTCTTAGCATTTCTTTCCCCGCATGCCCAAACAGGAAAATAAGTAAAGAAATAGGCTAGAAATATGAGAGAGGGCTTGCCCGTAAACAAATGCAAAACAAACCACTATCACAGGGTGAGATCCTTCACACACAGGTCTGAACAGCCCCCCTTGCTCTTGTGCTCACTGACCCTACCCCTGGAATTGCAGCTACTTGTTACGTCACAGCTCCTGGCCCTGAGGAGTCCGGGGGCTGCAGAAGCACATCCAGGGAATCCATGAGGCAGAGAAGACCTGGGGGAAAGTCAACTTAGAAGCTGAAGCTGCTGCCTCTTCTCTAGCCTGTCTAGCAGAGATGACACCATAGGACTTGTCATTTATTTCCCATGTTCTCACAGGTTTTTCAAGGAGGAAGGTTCCTCCCACTCTGGCAAGGGAGATTCACTTCCTCTCCTGTTATCCGGTGCCTGTTGTCTTCCACAAGAAGCCCTGGGATATTTCATACATATCCATTCCAAGCAGCTCTTTGTAAGAGAAGCTGTTGGACCTTTCAGTAAGGCCACGTGCCAACTTAGGTGTTCAAAACCACAGGGATTCCTATGAAAAACCTGATGTAGATGCAGAGCACATTTAAAGCCCCAGGTGACCTTGACCCTGCCTTAATCAACAGATACCTGTCTTATTAATGGACATGAGATTCTTTTCACACTAAAAAGCCCCCACTGGGGCTTTCAGCATCTTGAGTGCCCTGAATGAACATTAAGCCCACGAGTCTGCTGGTGAACACCAGGTTAACACTAGAAATTAGTCTCTTCTTCAGACAAAAAAACAGTAATATCTGAGTTTAAATTGATGTTGGAGCAGTTTTAAACCCAAAACTACTTTGGCATCTTCTATTAACAGTTCAGTAGGCTTTCATTCCTCATTTTCCCTAAGACTGGATACTCTCTAGGGCCTGGATTACTTCTATAGGGCCTTCTACTATAATTTTCTCAGTTGAGCCATAGGCAGTAATATAAGACATTGTAAATAATAACAGGCAATTCTGGTAAACAAATTGATGTTTTTCATCTAGATCTGTCAATTAAATGTACTGCAAAGTCAAAAAAAGCAAAGAATCTAACTACAAAATTTCCTTTTCTTAATGAGGCATTTAAATAGCATTTCACATTTGTTCTCCAATTGTTTACATAGGATGTCATTTGTGATGCATTGTTAGAGCACTGTAAATCTCAGCTGGGAACAATGTCCCAGAGAGCAGAGGGGGACAGTTCTGCTTCAAGCTACATTTCAATAGAATTGCTGTCTTTTCTTTTATTATGTTACTCATCTGAAATGATATCTGTAATCCTGCTAATGAAATGCAATAATATCAGATGCAGCAGCTGTCAAAAAAAAGAGAGAAATAACGTGAATTTTCATTAAATTTTTTGAGTTGATCTTCACTTTTTCCATTGCTGATTTAAATATTGATGGTTTTCTGAAGGTCATCTTATTTCTATAAGGATTTAATGAATCCTGGCTTTTGTGTTTTAGACACCTTACTCCCTATGGTTCAATAGGTCATTAAACATATATTTAAGTCATTCTTTGTCCCAAGTGTTTCTTACAGGATCACAGCCAAAACAGACAAAAGATCCCAAGGTGGAAGAAAGGCAGGTTAATTATTCTGATTTTATAGATGAGAAAATGAAGCTCAAAAGGGGGAAAGTGTCTAGCACATAACTCACCCCAGTCAATAGCATGACTCCTATTGGTCAAGTCTTAAAGACCTAAGTCTTAAACATCACATTCATTTCAGTGTTAATCAGGAGACTTCAAAGGTCCCAGGGGGCCTCCTGGCTTTTATTATTATCTTTTGAAGACCAAAATGCTTTAAAAATCCATCTCTTAAAGTCTTGTTTAAGGTTCTCTTTGCCCTGTTTCTAAATCAGCTTGGTGAACCAAACCTCCACCACAGTTTCCTAATTTAATACATTAAATATTTTTGCAACCATGTATGCATTTCAGAAAGCAAAACTTCATGGATACCTGATCAGATGCCCTTCAGACTGCTTTTTTGTCTCTTTCTGTGCAACTTGCAATAAGATTCAAGTGCTCAGCAGAGAAATTAACTGCAGATGCCTGGCCTGGTGCTTGCTCTCACTTTTGTTATCTCAGCACCCCAGCTAGAATTGTCCAAATGCAAAATCTGGGCCTTAGCAGTGTCCAGAGACATGAGTGGGGCTTGAATGGGAGGCTGATGACCACAGCTCAGGATGCACAACAGTGTCTGTGAGGTGCACAGAACCTTCTGGAGGTATGTGATGGGCTCCATGCATTGTCTGTCCCTTTGGAAAACAGCCAGAATTGTATTTGTGTAATTCCAACACAGAATGGGGGTGGGGTGCGTGGTGCCTGAGTAGAAGGTAAATCTTCATGCACTCTGAAGATAAAAATCATGAGGTTGACTCAGTTTGGCTTCTCCTTTCTTTCAACAGTGTTAGGTAAATGATGCCTGCCTCTCATTTCCTGACTGGCTGCTGCAAAGGAGTGAAAAAACTTCCCAGCTTTCACAGGAGGGCTTCAACTGTTTTGACAGCCAAGCCATAAATTCAGGTCACACGAATCTGTACCGGCAGACAGACTCCCGTATTTTGGATAGACAGATTTGCACAGATGTGTCACAGATAAGCTGAGAGGAGATCGTCCTCCTGATGCTTCTCCCTGCACAGGATAGAAATGAAGCTACTGGAAGGGCTGGTCTTGTGACTTAAGCCCCATCCTGAGGCAAGAATTTGGGTCCCTGTTCTTACAGGCACGTGCTGCGCAGGCAGGAAGCAATTTACTCATGGATGAGATCTCTGATTGTGAGCTGGGAAGGAAGAGGGTAGCAACCGGTTTGAGTTTTGCGGCAGGAGCTGTTGCTTACCTTGTGCTTAGAGCTGGGAAGCAAAAAGTAAACAATTTCAGAACATACAAGCCTCACTGAGGCAGGAACAAGAAATTCAAGGAGTTTCTAATAAACTGGGTTATATTGACAGCCACAGAGAAGTAAAAAGATCTTAGAATTGTGTCATTTGAGGGATACTGAAATTCATCAGAAACTAGTGTTCTATTGATCTCTGCTGTGTGACTAAGACAAAAGAAAAATAAATTATAAATATAGGATGGAATAAATACCATGTTTCCTCCTAATCTAGTAATTTCCATTTACAAAGTCAACACAGATGAATGAGCAATTTACACTGATGAAATCACTGTACTTCTTAGTGCCCATTTGTAATAACTGCCCATCCCCAGCGATTTGCCTTCATTGTGTAATTTCCAATTGAGTTGTTATGAATGCAGAGAGGGAAGAATTTATTGAAAACAATAGCTGGATGTGACTGCCAAACCAGTGTGCTCTGAGAATCTGTACTGGGGACGTAATGCTGGGCCTCTGAGCTCTGCAATCAGACGCCTGCACAGCAGGATATTGTCTGTCCTTTCGAAAACTCCCTCATATATGGATTCTGGGATAGTGTGAACTACTTAGGACACAGTCAGGGAGCAAGGAGTTTGAGAACTGATAAAAGCTATGGACTTTGTAGCTGCCTTTCTGTCCGGGGAGTGCATCCGGCTCAAGGCGACTCATGGTGGGATCAGATCATTGCCCTCTTTCAAAAATTTTGGCTTTCTCAAAGCCTGATCTCCTAATATAGGACAGAAGAAAGATCCCTCTGGAAGGCTCTGTGCCCTACATATAACTTATTTGGGTCTCTTTGGTTTGTGAGACACATGGCTGATTGACAGGCCAAGACTATGAAGTCAACTTTGCTGAGCCATAAATAGCATAATTCAGCTTCTCTGAGTCCCCAGCAGATGTATTCAGCAGGCACATGAGTCCCTCCAGGCATCAAAATTGACAGATTTCATTAACTTTCTGCAACCTGAGAATCCAGCTGTAATAGACAGTGTGGAGAAATCAGAGGAACTGCAGGTTCTCAGCAAGACTGTGTTATCAGACAGTCCTGATTATACAGAGCCTGTAGGCAAGGACTGGCTTAGCAGTCACCGCTCTCCCTGGTACTGCTCTTAATGACTAATCCCCACAGCATCCTTCCTCACCTCTCTGAGCCTTGCAGTTTAACATCACAGCCAGCCTCCAGAAGGAAATTACGTGATGCAGTACAGTCATCCTTTCCAGCATCAGCTCTGCATCCTGCTCTTGTGTGTCAGCACAGGGCCTGGCAAAAGACAGTTATTCCTGATGCCCTTGCTATTGGAATCATGCTGTTAGATCTCAGATGTCATGAAAACCAGAAGAGTTGCACATTCAGGGCATGAAAACCCTTAGCAGCCTTTTTAGAACGGAGAAAAGAAAGGGGACTCCCTGCCCTAAAGAATTAATTTCAGTACTTCTTGTGCCTTCAGCTGTGCTCACAAAGCTTGCCTTGTGATTTCTGAGCAGTGAGAGATTCTCCTCCTTGCTCTTCACCCTATCAGCTTGACTTCCGCTGTTCTGTGTTTTGAAGATCTGCTTCAGGGTTCTGGGTGAACAAGAACCTGTTGGGTTTAAAATGCTGCTCTCCCTGCAGCTGCTGAGCACTGCCTGAGCAGAGCACTCCTGACAGGCAGCTGGGGGTAGAAGCAAGCTGAAGGCAGTAACAGGTCATTTTGGAAAGGGGAGGAGGGAGAATGAGCACAGGGAAAAGAATTGTGTGATGTGCTACTTCTGCTTATGTTTGCCTTCTGAGAGTGCATCTCCTTGCATTAGGCAATAAACATCTTATTCAAGCACCTGGAAGTCAGTCGGAGTGTTTGACAGGCGGGGTGAGATGCTGTGGTGGAAGGGCCTGCACGGCAGCCTCTGATCTGCTTTTGTGCAGGCAGTCAGACAGGGGGTGCTCTGACCAGGGGGTTTGCAGGGTGATGGAATCTGCAGGGCTGCCGGTTCTCCTGTGGCTTCTGGGGAACACTCAGGATGAGAGCAGTGGGTAAAAACTGGCAGATGATCCCTAACACAATGCCCTGCTGTAAAGAGGAGGCTAAAAGAGAGATTGGTCCCATCATGAAGAAGGAATTGCACTTTTTCCTTGTCCTCTCTCTAGAGAAAAGCAACAGAAAATATTTCAGCAGCATTCCAGGGAACATAGCTCCCAGGATCACTATAGAAATACCTGTAAGGAGCAGTTGTAAGATGGTATGGCAGGATTCTAAAGTTTCATATTGTTTAGAAATTATGCTGTTTATTCTTGAGTGCCATCTACTGACAATTTCTGTATTAATGATTTGCTTTCACTGATATGGCTTATTTTAAATGCCCTGTATAATTTCTATTAGCTTAGATGTTCCTTATTCCTTGAGCACTTTTACTTCCCTTTGTGGACCAGGATACCCTTGACATGATGTTTTCCGGTGTCTCTTGGGCTTCCCTTTTTCCCTCCACCCATCACCAGGCTTCCTGCCTTCCCTGCCTGCTCCTTCTGCCTGGAGGGTAATTTCTGGCCTCCCTATGCTCACCCTTCTGGCGTCAAAATGTAGCTGCAGTTGTGCTGTCCCCCTTGTGCAAAAGGTTGCCCCCATCAGTTTGTTACAGTACTGCTGAGATCTTACTTCCCCCATTCCTTTCTGTTCTTCCTCTTCTTTCAAGAGCTTTTTCAGCAACTTTCACGCAGTAACCTTGAAAATATTTAATGATCACTGACTCCACTATATTATCTCTTCTAGAGGTATTTTATTTTAGTAATGTGATACTTGAATTAGCATTATTATTACAGTTTTTCACTTTCTATCTGTAAGATTTCCTCCCCCAGCAGTCCAATACATTTTGCAGGGATAAAAATAAATTAAAGGTGAAAAGTTATAGCCAAGGACAAGAGCTCAGGAAGTTTAGCCTACAAGGTATTTCTTTCTCCATTGAAAACATAATCTGTATAGATAAAGAAAATGCCAGGTACCTAACTCATTATAAGCAACTGAGAAAATGGGTCAAGAGACTTCTTTCTTATACACTTAGTTTTTGGCTTGGTTCCTTCTCTGCCAGCTAGCCAAAGGAATGAGGAAAATTCTAGTAAAGTCTCCTAGTGCACAGCACCAATTTGATTGAGGCTTCTTTGCCCATGCCTCAGACAACTGAGCGTGATGGCCAGTGATACCCTGACACGCAGCTGCCACTCAATTTTGGGCAGAAAACATCAAGCTGTAGAAGTGTAGGCATTTGTTCACAGCACGCTTGTATTGTGGAACTCCTTCCCAGAGGATTTTGCTGAGGTCAAAACTGTAAGTAGGTTTAAAAAGGATTAGACAGATCCATGGTGGGCAGGTGTGATGTTTGCTATTAAGCATGACAGCCTGGCTCTAACATCTGTTACAGAGAGCTGATGGCTGGAGGGGGCTGCAGCAGGGAATCTGCTGTTCTGGGCTGACCCCAGTTGGTGCTGCCCGTCCCTCCCACGGGCAGCGGCTACAGCAGGCAGGGGATGATTCAAAACAGCTTCAGTCTGGACAAAGCCTTTGAATTCCCATGAAAACAGCACTCTGTCTTAAATGGTTATTGTCCACTAAGATCCCTGAATCTCCGGTGATAAAACTGGGATTGCCCCCCCTGAAGTCAATAAGCACAGGGTTAGGCCTTGCTGGGGTTGTTTCAGCAGAGACAGCTTTGCTGAAGTGAAGGCTGAGGAGTATTTCAGTGTTTGTTCCTGGACTTCTAAATCCATATTCTGCCTTATGTATAAATGCAGGTCCAAACTAATATTTGACTAACTTAGAAATTACTTTTCAGTATGATGGCACAAGTCACCTGCATCTCATTTCTTTTATTTTAATGACTAACAGCCTGTGCTGCAATTCATAATTCAGTCTTTTTCCTCCTTTCTTGAATCAGGCAGCAAAACCTGATCAGTGACAGAGATGATGCTTGTGAAATTGCTGCACAGGGGTTCCTCTCACTGAAGGGCTGACAAGATACCAGCTGAGGAGAAAGCTTAATTGCATGGGTGATCAAAGGAGAGTGTTTGAAGGCAGGGGGACTGTAAGGGGGTGTGCGTAGGAGTGTGTTTTAATGAGATATTATAGGGGAACATGTGAGTCTGGCACACACAAAATGACAGAAATGAATGCATGAGCTAGTACAAAATAGCATGCTAACCAAAGGCATCCAGAGATCAGCTTCAGCCCCTTCTCAGCCCTTGCCTAAGAGAACGATATTCTATTAGCTGTCATCCCACTAAGTATACAAAGAGAAAAAAGTGAAGGTTTGATCTTTGCAACTGGGAAAGGAGGAAGAGGGGGGGAACCTCATGAGACAACAACATCCAGGCTGAACTGGAAAAGAGAGATCAAAGCAATGAGCTGAAATGAGAAGAAAGGACAGAGGACACTGATATGGTGTACTCCAAGGAATGGGAGGAATTGACGTAAAAAACTGAGAACTTAAAAAGCATTGAAGGCACTTGCCAGCCCTTCCATGTGCTGCAAAACACTGCACTGCCAGAGGTTTGGTTCATGATGTGTACTGTGCTTTGTTGTATGCTTACTGTCTTCCTTTACACTCAGCTCCACTTACATCACTGGGGGTACCTGAGGAGTAAGGTGCCTCTTAATATCAAAACAGGTGCCATTGAAATGGCTTATACACAATCTCGCATCATTCTAGCCCAAATCCATTAAAAACCTCATTACAGTTATATTGGCATAAAACTCTGTGCCAGGCTTCTCCAACAAATTTAAACTGCATCAATATAAATCCAGTTTCAATTGATTTCAGAGATTCTAGGCAGAAGTGCACTGCATTTGACAAACTGATGGGAGGACATACCCCTACAGAAATATTAAAACTTATGCACTCGATCTTTTCATATTCAGCAGTGTGGCTTTTGAACTTTTGCCATTTTGTATTTTACAAGCCCTTGCAAGGAGGGAAAATAAGTAACTTTAGAGCAGTCAGGTTAACAGCCTTTCGCTTCATCAACTGAACCCATGTGAAACCACAGATGCCTTAAGCTTCAGTGTTTTATAAAATTCTAAGGACAGAGGAGAAGCATAATGCTTTTTCTACTTACCCTACTCTGAACTCAAGAATATTAGTGGCTGACAACCTTTTTTTTTTTTTTTTTTGCAAAAGGCATCTAGCCTTTAGTTGAACACACCCTTTTTTTTGTAAAAATAATGAAAGCTCAGTATCTAAGATGCCACCCACTAGACCAGGTTGCTCAGGGCCCCATCCAACCTGGCCTGGAACCCTTCCAGGGACAGGACATCCACAGCTTCTCTGGGCAGCCTGTGCCAGTGCTTTGCCACCCCCACCATAAAGAATTTCCTCTGTGTATCTAACCTAAATCCAGGTGTCATTTAATCACTCTGAGCTCAAGCTCCCCACTACAGTATTTTTTTGGTCCACATGGTCAGTTTAGGGCCAGCTTGAAGCAGTCTATATTTATTGAAGTTTATCCAGTATAACACTGGGAGAACAAATGCAGCACTGGTCTTGAATTGACACTGTGTAATGTTAAAAACAAGATAAAAACTACTGCCCCTCATGTGCCAGCAGTGATAAATTATGCAGTTTTCTCCTTCCAGTCTCTCCCATCTGCAATAGCTACAATAGAAACTCAGTTCAAACACTGTTCTTATTGAGCACTGGAGCTGTCAAGCCAGTCTCAGCTTTTGTGTGAAATTCATGAAAAATAAATTTGGAAACTTCTCTAAGTGAAAGGCCTCTAACCATGCCTCCAGCCTGGTAGCCACAGTACTTACATGCTTTGTGAAATTTGTGTTTCACATCAAGAAGGGTAGATGCTGGAGGTACCTGGAAAAGAAAGCAAAACACATGCAGATTAATTTTTCTTTCTTCTTCACTTTGGTATCCTTTCTCCACTCCTCTAATGCAGATATGCTTAAGTTTGTCTGCAGGTTCTTCAGGCTAAAATGAAACAAAACAGACAATTTGCTTTCACAGGCTGGTATGTTATTAAGGATTGTCCACATTTGATTTACACATCACCTGGACCACCTCTGCCTGGTCGATGGAAGGGTAAAACCACAAGGGTCAAGAGGGAAAGCTGCTGGCCCTGCTTGATGCAATAATTGTCCCCAAGGTCAAACCAGCGGGTTTAGCTTTAAAGTTAGATTCAAGCATGTTGAGGTCCATCTCCTAGAGACATGAAAGGGTTCTCTGGAGAGGCCAGTAGCAAAAGTGGCAGGTTCTGTCCTTTCTGCCTGAAATGAGTTTGCTTCTGTGTGCTTTTGTTCATGTCCACTGAAGCAATTCAGGTGTCACAGTGTTAGAAGGCAGTCTGGAGGCTTTCTAGGCTCTGTTTTATTGTGTATATTGATTTCTTAATATACTTTGTCCAAATTGTCTGAGAAACACTGAATTTACTAGAGCGAAAGACTTGGATTTGCCTTTTGTTTTCCAGAAAAGGCAACGGGACTCTTGAGAAAGTAGCATGTTGAGCTACTTATTAGTGGATTGTGACAATAACCATGCAAAAGTATAGAGAACATAAATTCTCCTAGTAGAGATCAGTCAGAACCTTAACATAGGTTGTTTTGTTGAAAAGATTGAGTTAGGAGAACTACTGATGCAACAAAATAAAATTGCTGACTCCAAAGCAACAAATCAGCACAGAAAGAAAAGTTCACCCTTATGTAATTTGACACCCCATGCAAATATACAATATATGTGCTATCAGTGCTTATGAGTAACCCAACTTGCTTCCAGAAATAATATGAGCAGGCAGAGAGCTCAATATGGATTTCAATGATCTAAAGATGTAAAATGACACCTGTGCTAAAAGACAGTAAAATACAGACCTCTCCCAGCTTTTCCCTTGGGTTTAGCTGAGAACACTCTATTTTCCACAGTCACAGAGGGTTTTACTGGGCATTGGAAAAGTCCTTATTTACAGGAGCTGCTGTAAATTAAATTCTACTTAAACCCTCACTTGCCTCTCTGATGTGGCTGCTAAGCAATGCCAACTCCACCCAAATCAAGGCCGGGGCTCCTTGAAACCCAGGACCACCTTTTCTCTGTCCCCAAACCTGTGTTGACCCAAACCACGTTGAACAGTACTAGGCCAGGCAAGAGACATTGCCCTTGGAGTCTCTTTTCTTCCTAGCTACAGCAAACAGAAGAAGACATTTTATCTTTCTTAGTTCAAAAATGAAAGAAAATGTTTTATCTGTGCTTATTGCACTTAAGCCATTCCACGCAACACCCAGTAGAACAGCACATTTCCCATCGTCTCCATGTGTCTTTTCTTGTCACAGAGGTGTGCAACCTCTGTGGACTTGAATACCGGAGCTGGGGGGCTTATGTTCTCAAAACCTCTAAAAATGTCTGAAACTGCTTTATCACAATTTGTAATCTCACACCTGTGAGGCCTGGAGCCCAGAACCCATCAGATATGGATGCAAGCGCTGTTAGCTGGCAAAAACTATTCAGCACACAAGCTGCAGACCAAAATCTGTCATGTGTCCTAGCACAGGGCAGATGTGCAGGTATTCAGAGCTGGCATTGCCAGCTGAAGGACAGGGATGGTCTTTTCCAGTTTGATGGAAACACAGTATTGATGCCATGATGATTTTTTGCCTTTTCTTTTAAACCCCTTTTAGACCTTTTTACAACTTCTGTATTCCTTAGTGCTTTTTGCCTACATTCTTGGACTTGTTTGTTAAGCTGGGAGACCAAACATTTTAGAGGTTTCGTAGTTAGGGATCAGAGTGCCCCAGACCCCAAGGTCCTCTCCAGAACACATTTTGTAAACTGAGATAGAACTATCCAGGGAAAGGTTCCTCAGGGAGGGGGGCTCATTCAAGCCTCACATTGGGGAATTTGTTACAGATATGCTAATTAGTAAAACCTATGTTATACCAGATCTTTTGGGGAGGGCATTGCAGTGTATTGGGGTGCATTCCACCTGGACATGGCGTAGCTAAGGATCCTTAAAATAAATACAGAGGTAAAATCTCTTTTTCCCTTCTAACCGTGTTTGACTCTTGATTTTAAGACCAGGAAAAGGCATCAGTATAAGCCACAGTACTGCAGGGCCTGCATCCCTACAGATCAGCACCTCACTGTGATGGGTTCTGGGACAGAGTAGCTAGGGCCAAACCATGCTCTGGAGAGCTGATCATCTGATTTAGTCACAGAAAGCTGAAAAACTGTAAAGCTTAGCATGCTTACAGAGCAGTGCTTGCTCAAAACAGAGACCAAATCTCCATCTCCAGCTCCCCTATGTTTTGACTTCAGGGCAGAGCTGCTCTCAATCTGTTCCAAATATCTAGCCCAGCCCTCGTTAGCAGCTCTACACTTACATCCCTCTCCCTTTTTTCATCCTGAGACAATCAGTGCTTTCTCCCCTCCACATCCTGCTATGGCAGAGCCTAACTTCAGCTATTCAAAAAGTTAATCTAAGCTCGTGCTTTAGGTCTACCTGTGGTACCATCCACAAGCCTTAGGTGTTTAAAAGTTACAAAGTGCTCCCAGCGTCCTGCTGCAGCCCAGGAACGGGCGAGGGTGCCCGTGGGGTGTGATGTGCAGCACCACACACCCCACCTCAAAAGCCGGCGCTGGCCCCGTGCAGCAGCAGCTGGAAGGGCCGTGCTCTGTGCACCCCCGAGCGAGGCAGAGCTCATTAGCAGGAGCACTGCTGGGCTTGGCTACATCCAAGCTGCTTCAGGCCAGAGATGGCTTAAGCCCTGCCAGCCTGGGCCCAGGGATGTGCTGGGCTGGTGAGGCGCAGTCTGGCGGCTCTGCACAGGCTGTGGGGGCCCAGGGAAGGCACGGAGCTCACATCCAGCCAGGAGGGCAGCAGGACACTTGTTTTATGAGCCAGCTGGCTTAGACTCCTCTAAGTCCTCCGACCCTTCCGCTTGAGACAAACTACACAGATTGTGAGCTGAAAAATAACACAAATGCTTTTCCCCCTTCAGAATGGGCTGTGACATAGAAGAATTGCAGTGTCCTTTCCCAGGCAGAATAATGAGGCTATAGCCACAAAAGAATGAAATACATTTTTTTATGATCTTGATAATTCTGTGTCCTTTTTTAAAGACCTCATAAAACAACCAGTGAAGTTATAGTTTCTAATATTGATCAATGAGAAGATGGATGCTGAGACACCAGCTTACTACTAAGGGTGTCCTCTTCGTAGACCATTAGTTATGTTTTGTTCTTTTCATTGTCCATCAATACAAGCTAAGGAATTGTAAGGACTGGGAAAGCATCTGCTCTTACCCTTTGTGCTAACTGAACAAAACACCCTGGAATATTTCACTGTAATTATTAGTCTGACTCTCATTCTTCTGAATTATTTCTAAAAGTGTTATAACCCTTTCTTTCCTCTATTTCAGCACTTTTTAAATATGCAAAGGCAAAGCAGAGTGAGAGACCACCCTTAGCTTGTTTAAAGCAAGACAGATTTCTGCTCTTATTTGGTATGTATCTTCTACAGTCTGATGGTCAAGCCAGTTTTTCCCTACAACTTCTTTACTTGTAACATCTTAACTTCTTAACACCAGATTTAAAATACAGTCAACATTCTAATAAGTGACTATCATGTGTAAGGTTCAAGACTACTTTTTCTTGAAAAAATGTTATGAATAAATGCATATTTTACAGCTGTGGGCTGCATTCATTACACTTTTCATTTAGAAAAGGATGATTTTAAAATGTCAAATCCCGGTTTTCCTGTACTTTTACACCCAGAAAACTTTTGCTTTTCCATTTGAGGCAACTTTTCATTTATAGGAATTCAAGAATTAAAGGACATTCTGGGTCATCCATACCAGTTCTGTTCTTCCTTTTGACACCAATGCACAAAGCATCACATTTCTTTTTACGATTTAAAATACCATATTAGTATTTTATGCTATGACTCAAGGAAGAGCACTAAGTGGAAGATATTAAGGGAACTTAATACTGCCTTTTGTGAGTGCAAACTAATCAGATAGTTATCCACTTTCACATCTCTTTCACATTTATAAGTCAAGGAATTATGCCAAATCTGGTGATCTGTATGTAATTGCATCACACGGTTCTTGCACGAAAGAATTATTGTAGGGGTCAGAGGTCAGCAGAATATCAATAAGAATTTGAATAATAGAATTTCAGCAAATAAGTAATCTTTCATTCAAGATTTCCCTATGAATATTTTTTTCTCTTTGTGACCTATCAGTACCACTGCACTGCTGAGTCACGTACTTTATAACAGGAATTTTCCATAATTGCAGAAATTCAGAAATTCTGCCACTCCAGCTGCTCATTAACCACTGCCCCATCTTCAGCCAGGGTAAATTTGTTCAAAGGGGTGACATCAGTTTATTGCAGCTGAGGATCTGGCTGCAAAACAGATAACCAGCTAATGGGAAAGCCTGGTAATTTCCAAATTCGGCACTCAACAAATACTTCATCATTACTGCTTTTCCACCCTGTCCTTGTTTTGGGACCGTGCTGTATTATCAGAAACCAGCAGCATTCCACAGAAAGTTAATTAGAAAAACACCTGTTCTAACTGATCTCTGTGTTTCGTGAATTTGACTTCTAGATCAGATTGGCTTCTTTCTTATTGTCAGTTTTCAAGGACAGAATTAAAACTTGGGCACTGTTTTGCTTTAACCTTTCCCGGTGTGTCCCACACTGCTCTCTCGGTGAGCCAGTGTGCTGGTCATGCCCAAAGAGATATAAATAAATGAGCTCACCATGGAAATGACATAGAGGTAACTACACATAGACAAGTGCTGTCAGCAGCTACACAAAGGCTTTATATAGAATCCAGTATTTTACTCAGTAGACTGCAGTGAAGGGGCTCCTAAACAGCTGGCTCTGGTCTCAATCTCTCAATGCAGTCTTTGCAGGACCAGGAGATATTCAGAATTATGGTTTGAGCCAAAGTAGTTTCTGGCACACATACGTAAGTAGAAGGCTGTCTCACTGAACAATCTTCCAGATTATTAACTGGTCACATGAACCTTGGCATATGAGATAATCTGACTAATATTTCCAGTCATTATGGGCCAAATTAGCTAAGAATACACGTAACCACATGCTTGCCGGGTGCAGTCACGTCAATTTACACCAGGCAAGTTAGTCTCTAAAGATGATGAATTGTTTTTGTACTGCTAGCTGGGTACTTCTATTAAAAAAAAGAATCCTCTCTCTTTGCAAGTAATTGCCTGAAAAAGTGTCAGACACCAAAAAGAGCTTTTTCTCTCTCTGCCAAAGATGAGAGCGGAAGAAAAGAGAATGTAATTCATTAGCAGAGAGAAGGTGTGCAGGCCGTCCCTCAGTTTACAGAATTCAACATGTACACCAATTTCTGAGCAAATCTGACTAGAATTGGTACATCCCCATGTCCTCTGACCTTTTATTAAGGGGATTGAGTAAGCTTACTGTTCACCTCAGCACCTGAATAGCAGAACCAGTCAGGAAGCCTCTGTCACAACACTTTTCTACCAGGGAAATGGAACTATTCTAGCAAAACTCTGGATGTGTAAATTTGTGTTGGCTTCAAATTTTAAAAATGGAATAGAAGTTTTTTTAAAAAAATCTGCTTCTGGCACATGCTGGAAATTCATTTTGTTGTTATTTTCATTACTTTTTATCCCTCCTCTGTATGAAAATTCCATTACTTTTGCATTATTTTATGACACATCTATCATGACAGTGCAAAATAATATAACACATGGCTCTTGTTTCATTGAAAATAACTCAATAGGAAATAATATGCAAATAAATGCACTATTAAGTTGTAAAATAAATAGAACTTGAAATATTTATTGTGTCATAACAGATTGAAATATTTCAGAATTAATTTGTAATGCAATCTTTCCCAAATTCTACCTCATCAAAAATTCAAGACTCATTTTTTTTCCAGTCTCTTTCAAAGACAGCAACATTTGGGATATTCGCTTAGAAACAAATTATTTGACCAAAAAAAAAGTGGTATAAAAGAAAAATAATAACAGAAACTTAAAAATAAATATTATAATGTTTTATTATAAATAAATACAACAATGTTTTCTTGAACAAAATATAAATAATGTATTTTATTTAGAATAATGAAGAAAAATTTTGACGTGTACTTCTCAGGAAAAAAGTGAGGCTTAGGGTGGGGTTTATGTTTTTGTTTGGATTTTGATTTCCAGTTCTAGCACAGATAAAGCATATGGCTTAGCTGTGGAACCTCTGAATTTGTCTTCTCTTTTCTATCAAATGGCTGCATAGATTTTTGTTTGGTTTTTTATATCTACACAGACTGCTAAAATTTAAAATCAAGGTGTGCACCAAAGAAACTCAACCAATGTTTAGCACAAGATGGTCACAATCTATTTGGGGGACGGCATGAAGTGAAAAAAAAAGCCAAAAGATCAACCAATTCAAAAGAAAATTCACAGAAGAATTTATTTTGTCAAAACAAGTGGTTCTATGAGTAGCAGGGCTAATAAAGCAGGTCCATGGAGGGAAGGTGGAAGCTGAGAAGCAGCAGATAGGAATGGGAAATGAGGGTGATATATGAGAACAACCAGGCAGCATCAGGCCTGTTAGAAATCCAAGTGCTATTCATTATTCAACACCAAGTGCAATGAAGAGATGTACCTCTGGTAGAGATTCTCTGATTGCCACAATTTGTTCTTTTGAAGCACAGGAAATGTGGCTGTTAAGAAAGAAAATCTTGCATTTTAAGGACTTTTTTTAAATCCAAAATTGCTTAAACATAGGCAGATGTAATAATAGCATTAACATATACTGCTGGGTATTTATAGAGCCATGACTACATGGCTCAGGTGTTTTGTGAAGAATCACACATCTGATCTCAGAAAGAACCTGAAGCATGTTCTGATGGAGCAATAAATCACATGCAGGAGTATTTTAATGCTACAATAATGCCTCTATGAGATGCCATTATGCACCTGACTTTCCATCATGGGCTGTGCTGTTAACTATTAGACTAATAAAACATCTACTGCTCCCTGTGGTCTGGTATTGCTCCAGTACATTCATAATTTGCAATAATCTGTGAATTATCTTTGATGCAATAAGGCAAATGTGCGGCTGGGGTAAAATGTCTTAACTTTGGTAGGAAAGAGGACATTTTCACACTGCCTGGGAATCTGTATCTGTTGAGAATTTTTGGCAATATTCACTGCTCTGGTAACATAGCTGGCTTTTACTGCTGGCCAGAATGGCTTATGTTCAGGAAGAGTTGGAGCACCACCAGTGTATCACAAATTCACTCTCTTGTTTTTGCTGAACTTTGTATGAAACTTTGATTTTTTTTTTATATTTATCATATTTGTTTCCTTATTTCTTTCCCCAGGCTTAGATTTTTTTTAATCTAAAAGAAGAGATGCATAAAACCTGTCACTTAAAGGCACTTGTAAGCTTTGATTAGTATCAGCTGAAGCATTAGTCATCTGTTGCAGCTTCTGTAATTCTTTAAATTTTCCCTTTACAAATGCTAAATGCCGTAAAGTTACCAGCTTCTCCCCCCCCAAGTCTCTCTCTTCTAGAAAAATCAAAGGCCATTTCTCCAGGTATTCCATTTAAAAAGCCATCTCACAGCAAGCAAAAAGTTATATGTATAGTTGCCTCTTTTCATCTGAAACCATCTGTAGCTATATTGACATTAAAATTATGTGAATTTCTAGCAGAGCAGGAAGAAATAAGTGTAATGCATTGCTACAACAGAATTTGAATATGTTTACCTACTTTATCAAGTATAAGTAATAACTGGGGAAGAAAATACTACTGTCATCACTTCCAGCACTGGGGACTACACATAAGATTCAATTCTTACAGGCGAGAAAACACACAGATTTTATAAATGTATTTTTTTGCAGTGCCCCCCAGCAGGGACCAGATCCCCATCCACCAGTGCTGGATGCTGTGAAAATGTACCATAAAAGACACCACAAAATTCTCCTTCGAAAAGGATATTAAAAAAGAGGACTTCCACAGCAATGAGCCTAAATCCAGCTTTTTGCTGTGGGAATTGCTGCTACGTGGGACTCAGCATCCATGTCTTACTACAGAAGCCCTCTACTTTGACACAGCTTATTATTCAGCTCCTCTGGGCACCTCTGCAATCAGAGGTGGCACATCTTTGATGACAGATTGCTTGAATGAGAAAAATGATGATAAAAATCCTCTGCGTGAAATGAGGCCACTGTGGATGGTCACAGGTTCTGCTCATTCTCCACAAAGAAGAATATATAGTCCTCTGAAGTGAAATATTGGAAGTGAAAGATTTAGGGGGGAGGGGAATACTTAAAATGGCCATGAAAGTATTAATCTCTTTCCTGGGAAAGGACTTCTTTTCTTTGCTGCCCTAGAATGAGGCTAATGGGGAGAATCTGACATTAGAAGCAATGTTCTGGTACTGCAAAGAGTTCCTTTGCAGAGTTTCATTGCCTACTTTAACGACTGCATTTGCTCACCTAAAATGAATGTGGTATGTCTAACCTTCAAGCCATGATGTGAGAAGTTATTTTTATTTGCTAGAGCTGACTGTGCAAGAGACAGTGATGACTGTTCTCCTCGGCTGTTCCCTTTCTGTGACAGAGCAGCAACCCACAGGCGAGAGGAAGAGATTTCTGATAGCAGAGACAGCATTTCTGCATACAAATGGCTTTGATGACTTGCCAGTGTAAATTCATTGTATTGTTAAGTCATCGAATGCAGGTACAAAGATTAGGTTGATTTAGGTGATTTTCAAACAAAAAAAAAAAGCTTATGAACTCCTTCAGAGAAAGACAGGCCTTTCAGAGCAATCAGAATAAGCCCTAATTCATCTTTGGCAAAAGATTTAGTGATATACACACTGTAATATTTATCTGCAAGGAGTGTTGTGTATGTAGAAGCAACTGGGTTGATGCATAGACGTGTGTCTGTGCAAGGGCCTTTTAATTCACTAAAAATAACAATAGTCACATGACATTCATTGTAGGCATTGCACAGCATGCCTACACTCACAGGTGTATAGTTAAAGGTTCCTACAGTGTGTATTGTCGACTATAAACATTTAACTATCACTAACTGGGTTTTGCAAAGAGATTTCAGTGGGAGAGGGCACGAGGTGGTGCATGGAGAGCTGGTTTAATGAACAGTAGGAAAGTAGCCTCCATTATCTTTGCAACACATCAAGAAAAGAGGCTCTTCCTGCACATCTGAGGGAGCAAGCTCTCTTCTGCAGGCCCTAGGAAGTGTTCTGAATAGGAGGGTCACTGCATAGTAGCCAAAACCTGAGTTTCCAGCTCTGTTTACAGCTTAACTTGCAAAATCGTACAGCACAAAACTACTGAGCTCTGAGGCTTTTGACGGGAAAAAGCTTTCTCTGCTGGCTCCCCCAGAGGTGATTTATTCTGTAAAAACTGTATTGTGTAACACTTTCTGCCTTAAAAGCAACTCATGCAAAGTTAATTACATTGTACTATGTTTGTGGGAAAATACGTTTTACTACAAGTTAATTTGAAGAAAAAAATATTATACAATGACTGCTATAAAAGAAACAGTTATGAGCTGCCTTAGCAGCATTTATAAATCAAATCTCTGCACATCGATAACTTTGAAACCAACCTACATCAGGCTTTTGGAGCTACATATGGGTAAAACAGTTTTTCAGTGGCCATGTATTTTTCATAAGTTGTAGGTGGCAAAAAAAAAAAAAAGTGGGTTATTTGTTAAAAAATACAAAAAGGAATTGTTTTCTTTCATTTGTAAGACTTGATGATTTCTGTGTGTTCTGCTGTTTTCTGTGGTTTTTTGGAAGCAATACAGAAGCCAAAAGCCTTAGACATTTTGTGACACTTTTTAATTGAAAATACTTGTTACAAGAAATCACTAATTACATGCTTTCCTCTTTACACAGAGATAGGAATTTCATCCATACAAATTAATAAATTGAAAGAAAAAAAGGGACTTTTGATCATCTAAGCTCACCTGCTGTTTTACACTGGCCAGAGATTCATTCCTTGCTAAATACTTCTTTCACTCACTGAGCAAGAAACCAGTATGATTCATGTTTCAATTACTTATTATTCAACTATTTATTAAGCTGAGAATATCTTCACATAAATGCAGTATTGATGTGCATGTTAAAGAGCTGAAGATTGGCCCACAAGACACTCAACTGTTATTTACCATCTCTTGACTGTCAAAATAGGGGCCAAATTGCTTGGCTAAATTCTCCTAATTGTGGCTTTCAGGCATCAGCTCTTGTAAGACCTTTAGATGCTTGGGTAAGCACCTTCCTGCTCAGAGACATCCTCTCCTAGGCCTGCCTGCTTGGGGAGCAGGGAAAGAAGGAAGGAAAACCCAGGATGCTGTCCTGCACACTGACCCAGACACCCGGACTCTTGTCGTGTCATGGGCAGCGTGTGAAGCAGGAGGCTGCTCCTACACCTCCTCACAACTTCAGTGCCTAGTCCCAAGGCACCACCTCGAGCATTTATGTACTGCTTTTAAGGGCAGTTGTAGCCTAAGTTTAAATTAACTTTCCCCACTTGGAGTCTTCCCCTAGTTTGGGGACATTTTGTAGAATAACTGGGGAAAAAAAAAAATAAAGTGAGGCAAGTTTGTGATTCCTCCATTCCCTCCCCATCCCCCAAAATCAGAAGCCTCTTCTCCATGGCATATCACCTCAGAATTAATTTCTGTACCAAGAGCAAATCTGGGGAAAAAGATCTCACACTGCTATTATTTCTCTTCTAAATTCTTTAAGTAACTCACTGGAAAAGCTTGTGTGTGCCAAACTACTTGCATAATGTCATATCCATAGCAGAGAAAGGCCCCAGAGCAGGTTGACAATATTAAATAAAAGAAATTATACTCCTATAAAGAATTTCATGTTCACAGCGTGCATGTGCAAAATAAACTGCCAGTGTTGCTGACTTGTGTGAATTTTACTTCAAGTTTTGCAAGATTAGATAATTTTCTTCAAGCCCCAGCTCCTGCAGGAGGTGACTGGGACCAAAATGTCTGGGATTTTTCTCTCCTTCTGCTTCCCTTCAGTAGTTTTTTCTGCCTTTCCTGGTTGTGGAAAAACCTGCAATATGATGTGAATGTGTCTTAAAAGCTTAAAACCAGACAAATATGTATTTATTCTGTTCCTTGAAGTTAAAGGTAATCGAGAACTTATAATAACCACTTAATACTAGTGACTGATCCTTCCCAAAAGCATAAGATAGATAAGAAAACCAAAGGAAATAATGTTATTTTCCTTTTTCAGATAGAGAATTAACTCAGAGAATTAATTGTGTTGGATTCAAAACTTTGGATTGATGCCAACTTGTTTCTCAAGCTCACACAGCCAAACACACCTTTTCTGAATCCCTGACACTGCACTGAGGACAGAAAATAATTTCTTGCTAAATACCAGAACTAGTTAAATGTACCATAATTTTGCAGACTTTGCAGAGCTCCTGCTAATCTGAATGGGATTCACAGGCACATGCAAGAGTCTCCCAGGAAATCAACCTCTGGAAGCAGCTCCTGGTGTTTAACCACAGAGGATTAAGCACTGAATCACTCTGCCTGAGTCTCTCTTGGGTGGAGAAAGAAAGGGTTCTCTCTGCCATTATAACACAGTTTGTCCCTTTAGATTTATCTGAGAATATTGCAAATGCATTGCTAAATCATCATATTCTGAACCACTAGCAATATGCAACAAAAATCTAAATGCATACATTTTAAAATCTATGGTTGCTATTCTCTCCTATTCTGACAAGCAATAATTACATGCAAACCCGAGAAATTAAGTTAATCATCACTGTCTGACAAACAGAAAACAGGCATTAGAAGTGTCATGTTGGGCCTGTATCAGTTATGTTTAATTAAACAGAAAATTATGCAGAACCCATTACAATAGTCTCTTGTTTGCTCTAATAACCAACTGAAATTAAGGTCACCAATAATAACAAGTGTTCATGGAAGCAAGCAACTCAACTTCTGCACTTTCAGGGTTGACTTAGGAGGGGATTATCACAGCAAATAAAAGGACTTAAACTGCCAGGTGAATGAGCATTCAGAAACCAAATTCTTTAGGCAGTCTTGGAAATCTTAGCCTTGTGCTGTACTTGTACCAATGCCTTGGTACTGTGCCAAAAATTTTTTTTAAAAGTCCATGCTGCTCGCTATGTAACTTGAACATATATTCCTGTTTCTGAGCAGAGACTTCCTGCTGTTATTGCTACCCTCTGTGTATTTTACCTCTGAATAAAGAGTACTTAGCAATCATCACTCATGTCTCTCTTTTCATCATTACAGGGGCAGAGTCCATGGTTTGGAGGAGGTGTAGAAAATCTTCTGGGTCAGAAAAACTCAGAATAAAGATTAAAACACAGGTTTGGCATCATCCCAGCAGCATGCAGCACAGAAAGATTCCTGAAATGTGGCTCTTTGCCTATACTGTTTCTGTATTATATTTCTTTTAATGACACTATAGGAAAGCTCATGATAAGAAACAAACATAGTCTTTCTTTTGATCAAAACCTAATTCTAAATGTATGTGGATAAACTGTGTAAATACCACTCAATAAAGTAACGTGAACACTATCATCAAAATTGTTATTAATAGTCATCTTATTTGTTTGACCATTTTGGACATGTTTCCTCTTTGGCTAGATTAAAAAAAAATAGCAAAAAATATTTTGCCCCATTAAGAATGAACAAATGAGTCATTTACCATTAACTACGCACACAAATTGCAAAAACACCCTTTAAATTATCAAGAACACTGGAAATCTGGTAGTATTCCTGCATATTTCAAAGGCATTAAATTAAAAATTTGAAGCAAACTTATCTACCTGTTCCAGCTCTTGCCAATGAGGATAAGGGGATTTTTTTTTTCTATAAAACAGTGAGTCTCAAAACTCCACTAAGTTACTGAAAAATTCCATAGGCTAAATAGATTAGGATTCCTATTTTCATAGCAGGCAAGAGACCAACTCTTTCACTGAGGGACAATGAATCACAAAAATTGTGATGAAAATATTTATGCTGCATTTTTTTAGCTGTCATTTATGGGTTCGTAAACTTCCTTCCTACCCAGTCCTCTCATCCTACTTATGCAATTTGGCTGTATTTTATATTGTTTTACTCACATTATTCAAATGAAAACACCTCTTTTAGCTAAGACCCTTTGTTTAAAACTAAAATTTTTTTAAATTGCCAGTTTCAATCTAATAAGGAGGGCACAGCAGAGTACATTTAGATTCCAGCAAGTACTCATAGCATTGCAGAGATGGTAAGCTTTACAAATGTAATAAAACTGAGTATCCATTCTGAAACAAACATTTAAGTATCGTGCTCTAAAACAGACACTGTAATCTAAGTGTCAAGAGTCAGCCTAAGGACATAACTTTGAATCCACAGAGCAGCCAGGAGGTCTACAACAAACCAGTGCAGGATTATTTGTAAAAATCCTGGAGAAGAACAGCCCAGGGCTGTGACTAACAAGGAATTCTTAGTGTCTCCCAGAGAAAGGAATGAAAGTACTTCTACTACAGAATAAGACCACAACACACTGAAAACAGAGTCCCTGAACTGGCACCGTGTGAACCAGGCACACCCCCAGCGTGCTGGGATAACACACTCACCTTGTCCACAATGCAGATCTGCTTTTTGCTTTGCACATCAACAATTTCTACTTCAAAGTACGTGATTTTTGAATGTTTGAGCGCTGGTGATGGTTTGATCTGGCCAGCAGAGAGCACCAGCTGAGAAAAGTGGAAAAAAGAGCGCGAGTCATTGTGAGACATGGACAGAGCTCCTCCATCGGCTGCGAGATCCCTCCTGTGCCCTGGAGTGCTGGGATTCTGCCTCTTGAGCATGGTGTGACCCAGCAGCAGCGATCGTCATATCAACAGGGGACAGTTCCAGGGGAAAATGTTTCCTCCCTGCCTCAGTTAAATACAGTCACAGACTGACACAAAAGGTCAAGTGGCATTCCATTTTAAGTGTACTGTCTTATTTAGCAGGAGTGAAAACAATGGCTCTGTAATCCATGTCTATATTTAATCTGCTATTGTGATGTGCTGCGTTGGTGCTGCTGCTTTCTTATTTTCTTTTTTTCATTTTATTTTAACCAGCATTTGAAACAAGACATTCAGAGATTCCCTATTAGCAGATATCAGATCCTGAAATTCCAGAGTCCCAGAGAGGCAACCAGAAATGAATGTAGAAAATTCCACTGTTACCTACTGAGACAGGTGTTTAAAATATCCAGGTACACACACGAAGAGATATAGATTTCATCTATTCTAGAATCATCATCATCATCAGATGTCATCTGTTTTAGAAATATCTAATAACAAAATACCATGAGTTCACCAGCAAAATTTAGGGGATGCTTGCCCATATCCGCTTGGTTTTAGCACTATGCATTTTCTGGTATTTAATGGGGAAGAGCTTTCCTTACAGTTCTGCCAGGGAAAATCAGCTGAAGGAAAGGAAGTTATAGCCTTAAAGGCATTCATTCAGGGCTTGGATCATTTCACTATTTTCTTATTCTTTCCTGACAATTTTTGCAATGAGAGTCTGCAACAAAACAAAAGCAGCTTTAATGGTAAAAATAAAGACTACACAAAACAACAAATTTTCTCTGAAGCAGCTTCCCCAAGCCTTGTTTAAACTTCATTTTTTCCATGTGTGGCTTTTTAACTTTAATTTAATAGAACTAGCAACACTTTTCCATCCTGAAATTCTCGCTTAATTTCCCTGGGCTGCCCAGGATTACAGTGTTAGAAGGGCACCATGAGTTTCTGGAGACAGCTCTTTCCACAGACTAAATTCTGAATACATTTCTCCATGGTAATATCTCAGGAAAACTACAATCACTATTACAAAAACCATATGGGTTTGTTGCTCTGAGGAAATTAATTAAGTGGGAAAAAGGTTCCACAAGGTAAAAGTCACCACACAACTAATACCCTCTCTGGGATGCAGGGGGGGAACAGAACAGGTCTCTTTTCTTTGATTCTGTTATAACTTACAGAAAATTTAGTGATCACTACATCCTGTCTAGAGACACATGGCAAGAACCTCTATGAAATAACAGAGAAAATAATTGATAAGTTGCTCCAAGAATTAAAATGAGAGTGAGGGGGACCCCCAAAGAAAGGCAATTTCCACACTTGTTGCTGTTAATGGAATAATCCATGCTGTATCAAGTTGTGCTTCAGTTCTGGAAAATCAAGCCTGCATACACAAAAAGTCCTGCTTATAAACACATGGCGAAGACATAGGAAAATTAAACAGTGAAATTAACAGAGGCTGAACTTGTGGACAGGTCTGAGCTCAATGTTAACAGGACTGGGCATTCGAAATAAGAAAATTATTTCAATATGAAAAGACAGTTACATTTATTTGTGGTTCTTCAGCCAGTGGCTCTGACTAAAGAGTCCAACCCAAACTCATAGCTAAGATGCTTTATGCCCACATGACACGACAAATTTTGGAGTAGCTTAGACTGAGAGAAAAGTCCCCACTGCTTGCTGATGCAGTCATGCAGCCTTTGAATGCCTGTACTGGATTTGTTAATGGAAAGCCCTGACTGAGGGAATGCAGATGTAAAACAATATTGATCCTCTACAAAAAACAGGATTAAATTTTGACTATACTGAAATCAGTTAGTGTCTTGCCATTGGTGCAGAACAAGCCAGCATCTAAAGGAAAAAACCAGTTCGACTTTAACAAGATTATATTGTATTATATTGTATCAAAAAGTTCATCTGTGTCTGAGTTTAAATGAAAGGGGTTCAAGGAATCATCACCTTGGTGGAGTCAATACAGCAAGCAGAAATTTTGGTATAAGCTAGTCACAACAGGAAGAATGACAAATTATTGTCTTACTGTAAGGGGCTTGCTAAAAACAGCCACTTAAAGACCACAGAACACACAGGTCCTAAAATCCAAGGGTGAGAGACACTTATTTGAACAGGCTACTATAAAGAAACTGTACAAACTGCTGTACAAGGGATGAGACAAACTGATAAAATATCCCCTTTTAGCTCTAAGTTTATATGAATCAGTGAGCTGTAATAGCATATATTAATAAATTTCTAAATTTATTTCAATTCAAAAGCCATAAAGAATAATATTGATCATCATGGCTAATTTCTGTGTATATAAAGGAGCTGCTGTTACAGTCATCACTGCGGGTATATTTATAACATTTAAAAGGATAACATCTGAGCTGCTGCTGCTGAGAAAAAAAAGCTTTTGATTTACTGCAGGCATTTAAAAGATCAGGATTTTATTACTGACCAATGGACGCCTGAATATCTGAACCAATTCCAGGAAAATGCTTTACAAAAATATACTCCCGTTTTTTCAACCCAAGCTAATCATTTGCAATTTCAATATTTTGGTGAACAACAATCTTTACAGACCCAAACACTTTGCCGACATAAATTAGGAGAGCTTCCCTAAAGGTGGCTGGCCCTTTTCTCCCTCTACTGTATTATGGATTTAGGATTAGACTGCAGCAAACATAATGCTTGCATATAAGGTGGATGAGAGTTACTCTACCAAAAATAATCAGGGATAGAGTTACCACTGATAACCTAAGCTCTAAAAGGGAGGTGAATAAAAGCTGTGATGATTTTGCCATTATTGTAACAAGTGCTGCACTTTCCTGAAATGGCATCAAAGGGTTTGGATGTTCCAGCTCAATGTGAAGTCATCTAGCCCATTCTGTGTGGAAGTGCACACAGAAGGGAAACATTAATTACTGGACAGAAGGCACATCTTTCCTTTCAATGCAGTTATTGTACCTCATCTCAGTCCTCAGCACTGGAAACGGGGAGTCCCAGCACATGGGGACCAGCGATCGGTCCCACGGTGAGATTTATTGATCCACATTACACAGATATCAGGTGCTGTCCCCAGAGCTATGGCAGGGCTAGCAGCCAGCAGCCACCCAGCCCCTGACCTCAGCTTCACTCTGGGACTCTGAGAGGAGTCAAAGAGCACTCAGCAAGAATTAAATCATCTCTGACAGCTTCAACTCGCACTGAAGTTCAGGCCATATAAGGGGCCGATATTTTTGAGGGGCTGCAAGAATGGGCATTGCTCTTCTCAAAGAATGGCTCTGCCTCCTCTCCTCACTTGGCACTCAGCTCACATGAGCTGTTTTGGAGACAGGCAGGCACTTGGTTAAGCCATCCTTCCAAAGGGCACTTTCTCCAGGAAGCAGGGAATGCCTGTCCCCAAAATCATAGAGCCTGGCCATCATCTCAGGCTAACAGAACTGCTGATATTTTCAGAAAAAAAGTAACACCTGTAAAGGATTTTTTGCACCCTTCTAATCAATATTTAGAAACAAGCATCAGCCTGTGCTGGTCATGACAAAATATGTAACAATGCACTGGTCAGGGGCTAAGACAGCATTCAATTTCTGCTTATGATACTGATTACCTGTGAGGTGTTGGGAAAAGCAGGAAAACCAGCAGTTCCCTTTCCTATTCCACATGCCTTTCCTGTGTGAGGCTCTCTTGCACTGTGCATTTTGCAGACAGCCTGGCACAAAGGGATTTCAAAAGACCTCAGCTGGGGCCTTAAGGTGCGTCTGAAGTTCCTTTTCATCTCTGGTTATGTTTTGAACTCCTCCTTCCCCAGAGAACTGGTCATCTCCTTTCAGCCTGCAGAATGTCAGCTGTTAAGTCAGCAGCAGAGGGTCACCTCTGTCAGTCCAGATGCTTGTCAGCAGCCCCTCACACGACACTTTTTTATCCCACGCACTTTGAATGCTTGGTGGAACCAGGGTTATTCCTTTCCCACAGGCTTTGCCCCCAAGACACAAAACTCCAGAGCCCAAAGCGTGCGAGGTTCAGAACCACAGGTCATGCAATCTAAACCAAAGCAGATTGCCAAGGTCACACTTACCTTAGTGTCCCATTTTTGGAGATTCTGCCATTTGTCTTGCTGGGGAGGGAGATCTGAACCAGTGTGTTCACATGGCCCTTGGCCTCACACCTTGTTTAGCAGCTGTGCAGCCCTTACATCTGGTATTGTGCCTGATCTAACCAGCACTGTTCACATCTCCCTGTTTCAATCTTGGATTTCATGTTTTCAGGGCCAGGCAGGAGTGTAGCTGTTCTTCCATTGTGTTTTTATTGAGCCATCCAAGGAAGGATTTAAGGACCTGATCTAATTTACTCATTTGGAAGAGCACTAACCATAATTTGTGTGTCTGGCTCCTGGCTTCATCTGGCAGAGAACTTAGGAATAGGTTTACCAGATTATCTGGGGGGCTACTGCATTTAAATATTTTGTTTGATTCTGCTATCCATAACAATTAAATAACAACTAGAACGTATTTCTGAAGCATTGCAGAAATTTAAGCATGAGCCTGGCTGCTAGGGGAAGAAAAAAAAACAACAAAAACCACCCTGCAGGAAGTTCTGGCATTTCTTTGCCTGCAAATGCCTACCTTGGGAGACAGAAAATCAATTTAAAACATTCTATCTACATCCATGCACCCAAAAATGCCACTTAGAAGCAGCCCCACAGCATTACTACTAAAACTACTCAGGTCATTTTGTTTTCTCTCTTGAAGCTAAGTCTCTTAAAAAATAAGTAATGGACAAGAGAAAGGCACAGAAGGAGAGTATCCTGATTCTAACACTAAACAATCCGAAAGCTATTTTAAATAATGCTGAAGTCAGGACTAAACCTCACCAACTAGGGGACAGGATAAAAGTGACATACACCCATGTTTCTCCTCTTCAGCTACACTGGCAGGGCTCCTCAGAAGAGGATGATAACTTTTCTGACCCTGTGAACTGTGCAATGGAAACATTACATGGCCAAAAGCCACAAGCCTCAGGCCACATCCTTCAGAGGCTGTGAGAAGGGAGAGTCAGAGGAGCAGCTTCTCCAGTGCCCACCTTGTCCCTGCAGGAGCTTTCACCACTGACCAGAGCAAGGATGTTTCCTCAGCTGTTTAAAATCTCACTGTAGTAGCCTGGCTTTATCCTTCTGGCTTTGAAAACTGAAAATACTGACTTTAAACTTTGGTGTGGGTGGTGCCAATTAGAAGCAAATTCACAGTGCAAATCAAATCCAAAGCCAGTGTTTGTTTTGTCCCCCACAGACATCTATGAGAGACACAAGGGAAATAAGCAAAGTTGAAATACAGGCACAGTAATTCTATCTGCAAGCAATACACAGTGAAACCTCCACCCCCAGCCCCTGTAGCACACAAACACACACCTACTTCTCTACCAAAATAAGTACAGCCTGATAGAGAACTCAAATCTGATGACAGGCAGGATATATTGTGACAGGCAGGATATATTTTAACAGGCAGCTGCTGGACTGTAATATGGAAGAAGCCCAAGAAGATGCTCCTGGTGGTGAAGAGACCCAAATGAATCTTCAAAGGTGACCAGTCTTTTAAGGTCACTGACAATAAATAACACATTTAGAGCTCTGAAGTTTCAGTTCTTGTTTACACAAAAACAGTGGAAATTGTGCTATTCCATTAATTGATGCATGTGATGGTCTTCTCCCCTGTGCATCTGGAAATATGTGGCTATGTGAAAAGTCTTTTTTTTTTTTCAACATATATTTTGTCCTTCTCTTTCACTCAGGTAAATGTGTAGACCTTTTAAACACACAGGAACATCTGAAAGCTTGACTTGAAAAACTCTAAGGAAAAAGATTTTTTTTTCATGTCAAAACAAAGTCTATGATTTTTAAGCCAGTCTTGGCATTTTGCAGACAAGAAGATCAACACTCTATGTGTTTAAGTCCCTGCACAGACAATATGCTTTGTACTCCATTGTTTCTTTGAGGCAAAGATTAGAAAGCAGTATTAGAAATCAGACAAAGAAATGTCTCCCAAACTTGCCCAAGGACTACTTTTAAGGAAAACTCCACTGACCTTTACCTGCAGGGTTTTCCCTACAGCATTACATTCATCCTTTAGCATGTCCTTAAGCAGCTTTTGCCTCTCAGTGGCAATAAGTGCTTCCATACGTTTGCCTTAATGTAGTGTGACTCCCCTTACTGCATCATCAATTCTGCCCAATAAAATGGCACCCCAATTAACAGAGGTTAGAAACAGGCTTACAAATGCCTGGCTTTATTTCAGCTTTCCACAGCCGGCTTTGTGCACTCTCATGTTCCACTGCTAACCTGAGGAAAGCCACTGGGATGAGCTCCTGTCAGTCTCAGCCCGGCAGCAAAGCTATCAAACAAGGCAGCATCTAGGTGGATGAGACTCCTCAAAGCATGGGCAGACAGCAAGTTTACATGTATTTCATTGTGGCTTTATGTCATCATGTCACTTCACAGTGCAAAGAGAAAGGGCTGAGCAGATTAATGAAGGACAGGTGCTGATACCCTGGACTTTGCAGCAGTGCAGCTTACTCCAGCCCCTCACTTAATTTCAACTGAGTATAGGTATTACTGACAGCATTTTTTTAAATCCCCTCTGAGAACATACCCTGATGAGATAATGGATTGTAAATTCACAGGATAGAATCAAGTAACCACATTATTGGAAGCTGATCAGCCACTAAGTAAGGATAATGAAAAGAAATACAGTAAGGCAAAGCCATTTCTCACAAATGGCAGCGGTACAGAACTGGCAAATCCATGTTCTTACAGCTGAGATTAGGTGCATCTTTCATTTGGGCAAAACTATCACATGCAAGATGAAGTTGGAGTCACTTGGAGTAGTTTCAGGGAAAAAAAATGTTGTTTAAATATGCATTTTTCAGTGACACTGAAGCAGTTAGAAAGATTTACTCATTTGGAAGAAAAGATTTTGAGGTTCAGAACAATCTGGTTCTCTCTAATAATTTCTGATCAGTAGGAGGGAAGAACAACCTTGACTAGAACACCTACAGTTTCCTAAAGAAGCTATTTCTATATTAAAATATTCAAAAGCTCTTGTTTGTTAATGTAGAATGTCTAAAATCATGAAAGCTCAGTAACTGTCACAAAAATATAATCATGGTCTTTCAGACAGTTCTATCCAGAGATACATTTAAAAGTTTATAATGACAAAAAGAAACCTAACTCCTATTTTACAATCCTTCTTTATTGTCTGAAGTTCTTGGGGTGATTGGCCTTTCATTGCTTTTGAAATGTTACATGGTATTTCTTCTCAAACAAGAAGCCAAATTGTTCTCAGTCTTTTTCATTTCAGGGCTTCATTAATTAGGTTTCTGAAACATCTGTCAGCATAACCTCCTTCTTTCACAAACTTTCAAGCTTCCAGAAAAGTTCCTATTTATTATGACATTTTTAATACTCAGTTTCAGTCCTTGAGCTAAATTATCAGTCTTTTTTTACAATGATTTTGTGACTGAAAAATATTCTTGTGACAATTTCCTCTCAAAGTTGAATGATTTTGAGAAACAGTAGAATTACTGGAAACTTGGAATTAGACAGGTAAACAAAAAAAGACCTTATTTATTTCATTAGAGCTGTTGTTCAGTGTTAGGTTTTTTCAAGCTTGAAATGTTTGAAAAATGTTTCTATGAAGCAAAATTTTGGGGGGGGGGGAAGCAAGCATGCTTATCAGAATGAAATATTATCTTTTTTTTCCTTTAATTCTTTCTCTTGTTAAGACTCTTCTGCCTCCAGACTACTATCATTCCCAGTAACAACCCTGACAAAAACATGACCCTGTCCCAGCATGGAGATTGCGTTAGTGCCTTCTGTTTTGACTATTATTTCTGACAAGCCTGTATAAGAGCCATGCTCTCCTCACTAGGGGTGTTTAAAACAGCACAGGAAATCTATCATATTTAAGGCACTGCAAGAAACCCTTATTCTTTATTTTCATTCCTTATTTACACTTCAGAAGCAGAAAGAAGTCTCACCTGTGAACAGATCACTTTTCTGCTGGGGCTGGGGTGTGGTCCAGCATGGGAAGCAGTGCTCAGCCAGGCAGTTCTGCTGGCAGCAGGTTTAGTGGAAATGTTGCTGATTTACTGCCACAAACTGAGCAGGTTCATGTGCTTAGGATTACCACCTCATCAAACCTGCCATCCTCACAACACCTGGAGCCACCACATGCCCTGAAATAAAATCTGCCTTTCACCAGGAAATCCAGGGCATGCTGACAGAACTGCAGAAAGTGGAGGCTCCGTGGGGAGCCCAGTAGCACAACCACATGTGTCATGCTGGCCCATGAGAGCAGGCTCTCTCACAAGCCAGTTAAGCATCCTGGTCCTTTCTCTCATGCCTGAACATGATAGCTGCCCACAGACACAATGGACCTCAGTATAACATCAGGACATCTTCCCATGCACAAGAGGATGGAGCTCATGTGGGCTCAAGGCCTCCCCTCTCTTCCACTGTTGACTATCAGAAAAAAATGCAGACACAAACAAGTTTCATCTCTCTAAGGGTATTATACCACACAGCAACCTGGAACAAGTTGAAAACAACAGGATGTTAAGCTTGAGCTCCAAGGAAAATGGTACCATTAGCTCCAGAAATGCAGAAATTCTGTGGCTTCTCATGAAACACCTGCACTCCTAGTGAAGAAAGCATTTTCCACCTGGCTCTTTCTTGCTGGCATATCCCAGTTCACCCATGCTTTGTTTTATCACACGAACATTGGCACAGAAGCATTTTAACATAAAAACTGTTATTCTGTCCAGCACAGTTGGCAAGGAAGAATGCATTAATTCGTGTGAGGTTTACAATGCACAGGCTTCCCTTGTCCAGAAGCAAGTCAAAAGGAGAGAGGCTTGATGCAGCTTATATTAGTTAGCATGTGACAACCAATAGTGATAAATGATAAGGAGCTTGGCTCCAGAGACAAGCAAAGCCAAAGCAAACAACAGCCATAGCAGACTCTAAACCTTGACAGAACTGATATGTGAGCTCAGGCTGCCAAAAGGCAGCACTTGTTGCTTGGCACACGAGGACACCAGCACGTCACTCAACACCTCTGGAGTCTGAGCTCCGGTTTAACAGCTCCCAGTCAGGAATGGCTGCGACCAGCTTGCAAACAATGTCAAGACAACCACCGTGTGGTTACATCCAGCTGTCAAAATTATCTTTGATTAAAAAAAAAAAAAAAAGCTGATGCTGTTCCTAGGCTGACAACTGTCTCCGTAAGGCATTCCTGCAATTTCCGTAGCCATCCTGGGGGCAAGGTCAGAGAGATAGACGTGACAAGGAGAGGCCTGACATTTAACAGTCTGGGAAGCAACACTGCAACAACATTATAGGTAAGATATCAACATGCCTGACCACGAGACAAGTTCCTGTTGCAGAAAGCAACTCAGTTCCAGAGACAGCTTCAAAAACGCTGTAAAATAAAGCTCCTGGTTAGAAACAATGTCCTCTCTCTATATCCAGCTGTAGGAAGTACTCTAAAAGGCTGAAGGTGCAGTTCATATACAAGGGCAAAATGAAAGAAGATTCAGTGTCACATCTGCCACTTTCCAGGGCTAGAAATTAAATGGTGGGAAGGGAAAATCCACAGCTGCTTGGTGAGACTTAATGAGGTTACTGTTAGTTCGACAATCTGATGAGATACATAAATTCTTTTTTTGGAGGGGTGTGGGGTTTTTTTATATTAATAAGGACCCTGGCTTACCTGTGCTGTCTTCCAGCAGGAGGCTGGAGTATGTCTGCATTTGAAAGGACAGGGAGGTGTGAATTGACAAGGGTCACATGCTGTGCATGTGTGACAGCCACACTCTGCCTTCACAGTGTCCCTCTTTCCCTGCAGACAAGTGTGGTCATCCCTGCCACGCAAAAGACACTGCTCCAGCTGCTTTCTGATGCAGCTTTCCCCTGAGACCAAAGCACACACAAGCACCAGAGGTGCTGTACCTGAGTCCCTCCAGTTTAGAGGTCTTTGTGCCTGAGCTCTTGGTGGTATGACAGCCCCAGGAACAGCTGGCTGTGCCTGCAAGTTTCTTTTCAAATAGGAAACCTGCTTTGCTGTTGCTGCTGTTAATGCAGAGGATCGGGGAGTGTCGTTAAAGAAAAAAAAAAAAAAGCTGATTTTGCATGCAAAAGCACAACAGCCAAGGAAAAAAACATTTAAAGAGACTTGATCAGTGCCTTTGTAGGTTTATGTATTAGTCTCAGGTTTCTAATTGAATATTTGAATTTGCAGCATTTAGAGCAAAGCTGACTGACCACTGGTGTCAGCTTGTTGTAAGCTAAGCACAGGACACTTACTAGAAAAAAAACACAAACTCCATCTTGAAATATTTCTTTCAGAGCACTCCCTTAGCAGACTAATACCCACTTAAACTTGATTACTTGGTTCTTCATCAAGAATAAAAATACAGCTTTAATGAACAGGGCCAAAAAAAATTAATTTTTCTTTACATTACTCCCAGAAAACATTTCTGTTTTCAGCTACCTGTAGCTCTCAAGGGTAAAAAATACTCTGTCAGAACAGCAGCATAGCAGCCTTCTATCTTTCTTTTGCACAGATTACCACCAGGCAAGGATAAAATAATTTCTACTTTTTCTGCTTTTATCATTTCTGTTATTATATGCTAACTACCACAGTACAGCATTTTAAAACACTCCTAAACACAGAGGGGTTTTTAAGAACAATAAAGGCCCCAGGAATGCTACACACAGAGCCCAGCAGGTCCCCTCTTGTAGGTGATGCACAGGCTGGAGTCACTGCCATTGGCACACTCGGATCAGGAGACAGGCTGAGCTCCTCAGGCCCACACCTCGAGTTAGCACTGCTGAGATGGTGATAAAGAAATAGACAACTTCACTGGCAAGATCCTTAAAGGTTGTTTTTTAATAATGTTCTGTGTGTTGCTAAAGGGCAAGTTCTGAGCCAAAAGTTAATGGTTTCTTACTTGATGGCCTTTGGACTTTGAGAGACAAGCATTTCAGAATCAGTAATTTCTCTCATGAATATACTTTTCCAGCTCTCTCTTGCAAAATGCAACCCAGAAAGGCAAAATATTCAGCAGCAGCATGTGCCTCATTTTCAATAGCTCTGTCAGGTTTGTCTCAAAGAAGCTGAAGCACAGTTTACATCTCTCCCTCCTGAAATCCAACAACTGATGGAAACAATGCAGGACAATATAAAAGTGCCAGTGAAGCATCTGTAACTACTTAAAAACGACAGAACAAGCAGAAAGTCATTAGTAAGACTACTGAAACCCACAAATTAAATTATATATTTCTCCCCTGAGGAAAATGAGAGGTTGAGCATCACAAACTATTCCAGAGGAAAAGACCATCTGGGCAGAATTTCGAAAATCACAGCAAGTGCTTTAGCATGGACTGGGCATTTGGCCAGAGGGAGCTTACCAAAAACTGAAGGCCTCAGGGGGCTCAGCGGACAGGGACCTGGAGGCTGAGCTCTGAAACAACACAAACTGAGATGAAACTCTTTGCAGCAACCAGAATAGACTTGGGTTTGCTTGAATAACACCATCACATTTGTGTCCTTGATTAAAAGTATCCGATGAAGCACTTAAAAAATGAAATATTGTGAAATATAAAAGAGATACTAACATTTTATGGGATAAAAGGCTTAAAGAGTTTTCAGTTTAGTTATCTCATTCAGATGATTTTAGCCTAGAAATTAATAAAATACAGCTATTCACACCATACAGCACAGGAAACTGCATTTTTATACCTTTCCTCCATACAGTCAGTGAACAGAAGGTAAATCAAGGCATCTGAATCAGGCCTGAGAAAAAAAATTTTCCTTTTCCATGGAATTGCATACCTAAGGTCGGGCTCTCTGAACATCCTTCTAGATGCCCACCACCAGAAATTCCCAAGGAATGAAAGCTCTGTTTTCTGCTCTGCTTTAGTCACTGCATGGCTGAAATTCTGGGACTAGCAGACATCTCAGAAGAGGTAGGAAGGGATCCAGCCGAGCTGTACATAATCAGAAGCTGCACCTTAGATTTCAGCTACAAAAAGCCTTCCTGTAGCTCAGGACTCCCGTTAGACTTAAGTTGCTACCCCATTCTCAGAGCACTGCACGGGAACACCTGCTACCAGAGAGGGAAGGACTGGGCCACCATTCCAACACCAACACTTACAGACAAGCTTTTTATTATGGAAACATCTGCATAAATCTGTTAGCCCCAGCACATTTATTGACACTCCTTAGGGGTAACCGAGATCAAGATCTGGGCTTTCACTTTCACCACACACAGTCCAATTAAGAGCAGATACACCTATACAGTAAAAACCTACTTTGGGCACTGATTTTTAAAGATGGATATTTACCATTTTTCTGTAGAGTAAATGGCTAGGTTAAGTTTAATTTATGTTTATTAAGGCCCATGAAAGTTGCTGTATGAGAGACAAAAACAATTATCTTTACTATGGGAATAAATGTATAATGAAATCCTGGCTTTCCCTTGTTAAAATAACATACTTCACAGTAAGTATAGATTTTGGCAAAGCAATGTTCCCCTGCCACACAGCACATGTTTAATGAAGTTACTCCTCAGCTGTTACTGAACTGAGCCAAAATGATATAAGCTGAGTTAGTAAGCACTCCTATTCCATTAAAATGGAAACCTCCACTGAAGAAAAATGCTTTACAGTTTCAATCTAGAAACTATGTCAGCTCATTGAAAAGACAATCATTCTGTCTTCTCTCAAAGTAATTAGAGCAGAAAGTAATCACAGAAGGGAATTAAATATTTGTGGTCAGATTTCCCATCAGGATCACTCAGGCCAGCTGTATTTGTACAACTCCATATCTTTCCCTTTGCCTTGTCATATCCTGGCCAGCAGCAGCTCTGGCACAGGTATACTGAAACAATGCCAATGGCACTTGCATGCCCTACAATTAATATGCAAGATTCTAATTTACATATTTAAAAAGTTACATTCTAGGAAGGTAATGAAAAGCCATTTTCTTAACAAAACAAACTATTTTCTCTGTTCTGAACAAATGATCCTATTATTACACAGCCCACATGAACACAGATGGAAAGACTTTTTGGTTTCATAAAAAAAAAAAGCAAGGCTTTTTTGCATGGAAAACCATGTCACTGGAACAGTATGAGCTGCAAAATGGAGCTTTAATAGTCAATAAAGACAGGAAAAAAAGACACTGCTTGCTACCTCATAGCTAGCAGGTTTTCAAATTATGGAATTCATCTGTCACACTCCACTTAGCATATCTGTATCACTTCGCCGAGTAATGCCACCATCAGATAGTTATTTTAATAGTAAACAGATAAATGAATAGTGTAAAGAGTAATAGAATGGGGAGGAAAAAGAGACAAGAGCATTAAGTTAAGACTTTTTCTTTTTCTCTGACACTGTAGAAAGATTCCTCTTTGACTTACTTTAAAAGGGAGGAATATAAAAGAGAGAGGGAGAGAGAGAGACATATTTAACATGGTAATTTAATACAGGAGAAATCTTCAAGCTTATTTCAGGGGCACATCTCTAGTGGTGCTTGCAAGGTGCTTCCCAAGGGTAAACAGAACTTACTGCATCAATTTACATAAAGCAAACGGTGGTCCAAACTTAAGAGTGGCTTGAGACACATCCCTAAAAATTCAAAGCCTTCATCTTTACAGTCTTTGTTCTCCACAGCAGCTGGTAAGCCATGGTCTGCCAAGCAGTTCTCAAGGCTCTTGAGCAGGCTGGCTGTGCCACTGCAGCCACACTGCCTCCTGAGTGGGCAAAATGCACAGGTCTGCTCCACCACGGGGACTGGGCACCTGTGGAAACGTGGGCTGCCCTTCACCCCAGCTCACATTCGTTAGCACAGCTGAAGCTGTCAGGAGATTTCAGTAGCCACTGAGTTTTGCTCCAACAAGTTGTTTCCCTCAGTTTCTCTGGTTCCAGCACTAGCTTGGGCTCGAGAGGCAGCACAAAACACAATTGCATCCTGGCAGCTCAGGGCTGTAACATTGCATGTTTTGTTTTTAACCTGCCTTCAGTTGCTCCTGTGAGGCACTGCTCCCACACCCTGCAGAGCAACAGAGACTGGGGGGAGTAAGGGGAAGAAAGAAAGAAGAGCTTTTGCACACAGGGCATGCTTTCTACTGCAAAGCCCCAGCACACTCCGATATGTGCAGCCCACCCATAAAATCTGCCCCCTTATAAATTGCTGCTGCACACATACTGACACATTTTTTAACCACCTCACCAGAAAAGAGCCCTGTGTCTTCTTCCAGTCTTCCCATTCCTTTTCATAAAATATAGTGTACCAATTGCACAAGAGATTATCTGAATTTTGCAAAGATCTTTTGTTCATTATTTACTAGAAGACAACAGCATACATTCAGGGAATATAAAAATGTTTTATTCACTATCTTCAGCTGACTCTTATTTTTCCTCTACCCCAGTAATAGAGTTAATACATTTGTACGCACCCTCAATGTAGCATGTCACATTCCACCCGCAGATATACCTTTTTGTCTTTGAAATATCTATGAACTGCATTAAATAATCACTGTAAGCCATCTTCTGTTGATAACTTTATCATTTTACTGCCCTGAATTATTCATACAAAGCCAACACCATATCGCTGTTTCATTACAGGAAAGCAATTAAGGTGGAATGTACAGTCTCAAGAAAATGGAAATCTCTCTATTGTGTTGCAGGGAGCAGATTGTTTCTATCTTTTACTTAGGTCAGTGTCAGAAAACATCAGAAGTTTGCAGAGCTATCTGGGGGGTTGGGGGGTGGGAGAGGATACTTGTTTAGTAGTGTTATCAGTTGCATAGAGGAATAAGGACAGGTTTCTTAGCCCCAGCGCCTGGCTCCAACAGAGCACTTGCCATGAACACACATATAAAGAAGTTGAGTGCAATTTTTTCCCTGGCCACAGCTGGTGAAACAAAGGCATGGCAGAGCCTGCCTCCTGTTATACTCACAGCTCCTGCCTGCTGCAAAGTGGTTGCAGTTCCCAAATTCCAGCTCAGCGCACAAACTGGCCTGCCACAAAACCACACCAGCAAACAAAACCCCAACCTCATCCCAGCAGCTCGAAGTGGCTGGTTTTAAAAATGCAGCAACTGGTTTCAGGTGCCTTAACACCTGTGTATTGCTTTCATGTACCTGTGAAAGCCACTGATCCCTTAACACCAGCCTGGAAATTAAAGTCTACACTGCGACTTACTTCATGGAAGAATCTGAGTCCATCTGAGCACCAGTCTTGTATCTGTTTGAAACCTGATTTGGTAAAGACATATTTATTTCCTTCACAAGGCACTCCTTGTATGAGATAAGACTATCCAATAACTTGGGTTTCTTTTTTCCTTTTAACAACTCCTGAAACGCTGAATAAAGCCCTCTCCAATCTAAAATACATATCAAATTAATGGATTTGGTTGATTTAATGAAACCAACTGGGAAATGTGTATAGACCTTCAGTATAGCTTTTGTGTTTAGACCAGATTTAATGCAAACATGCCAGAACAGAAAACAGGAATTGTCCCCACACAGTCTCCCACAGCTGTCATTATGTCCTGGAGCAGCTAGTCTGTGAAAAAAAAATTTATCCTGGGTGGCACTGACAGAAAATGGAAACACACCACAGAGAAACATCTCCCCGAAGCTCCCTCTTCATCATCGAAAGCTTTTGCTATGAGAAAGGATAAATACTATTAGACATACAAATATATATATATATACATACACATATATAGTTGGGGGTTTTTTACTAGTTCCAGTAATGAGCATTTTCTCACTCTACAGAGACCTATTTGTGGTAATAACTGTGAAACACAAAAGGAAAAAAAAGTTAAGCAAAAATAAGAATATAAGAATAAGAATAGAGGAATAAAAAAAAAAAAAAGAAAGAAGTCCCTCTTCTTTGAAAAGCTGAATTGGTTAAAAAAAAGCATAAAGAAATTCTTCCTGCTTTGCTGCTATCCCACATGTCAGCAACTGTGCCTTCTCACAGGGACCACAAAACAAACTGGGACTGCATAGTCAAGTAAAATGACCAAAACACACAGCTATTACATACAAAAAGTGAAGCAAAGCCTTTTCCCTCTGCCCAGTGCTGTGCAGCACACAGATGAAACCACAGCCCAAGCTGAATAGCAAAATGGCGAGGCTGAGCCTCTGTCCAGCATGTCCTTGAGGTCGACAAGCCATCTCAAGCCTGTCTGGAAATCCTGCCCACTCGGCAGTGGAAAGTATTGAGCAGAGAGGAACCATCCCTGTGAGCAACAATTAGGAAAGAAAAATAAACCCTCCTGCCCTTAGGTAGCTCTGTCGTCCTGCTAATGTGTCCTTTCTTATCAACTGGAAACAGCCCTCATGGATGTAGAGTGCAGAAAAATCACCTCTAGCTTTGCAAGAAACCACTTTAGGTTCGATGGAAAGAAAAAAAAACCCTCTGTCAAGTCACTTCCTCTGTCATTTGCACAATGAGACAATGGTCGAATAGGCACTATTCGCTTATTCACACTCAGCAACCCAGAGCATAAAACAAACCAGGGAGCTGGCAGGTTAGCTGAACATAACATGCTGCTTAATTTATTATACACAGCTCCCTAATGAGCTGTGAAATAAATTCAGATGTGGCCATTTTAGCAAATTCAGAATAATCTCTGTCTCTCAAATATCTGAGCTACTGATGCACAGTTCGTTCAGAAATGGAAATGTCACTCCCCTAGCCTGTTGCTACTGGTTTTCATGTAAGGGGAGCAGCAACAATTCCGTAGCTCTTCTTTACATCACAGAGGTACCTGAACGCTTCAGGTGGAGCTCGGGTTTCTCTCCTACCTGGGACTGCACAGTCTCTTTGCACTGCCCTCGCTGCAGGGAGGACATTTTCTAAGAATTTTGAGACGGCTCAGAAAACATCTTTATTGGAGAATTATGGCCAGGACTACCCTGGCTACTCTTCCACATAGTCATCATCACTTTTCTCCATTTAACCATAAAACCAGTTCTCTACTAAGCATACCTTAGTATGAGGTTTTGGGTTAGAGTTGTTTGTTGGTTTGGGTCTTGGGTTGGTTTTATTTCAAAAGCAAGAGGAGCAGATACACATTAAAGGTAGCAAAAAACAGAGTGGATTTGTGCTTAAGACCCTCAAACAGACGTGATGGCATGCAACAGGTAGGATGCATGTATTTAAGCCCAAGGCTGCAAACAACTATAAATTTACCACACTATAAATTTCTCAACCTTCAAGACTTTTGTATTCTGTCACACCTAGTTTTAAGTCTCAGGCAAAGGTGATTTTCAGACTATTATATTTCATTAGCAAGAAGCCTTCTGGATACTCATTTACAATTTTCCCTTCCTTAATTAAGTCCAACTACTTCTAGTTACACCTTTGTGTGCTCCATTAAATCATTTAATTTCCTCCTTGGTATTTAATAGCCTTCAGTTATTTGCAGACCGCTGGGCCCTGTTCTCACCCTTTAGGTTGGCTAGTGGCCAAAACTAAACTAGCCAGCTCAGACCCTCAGCTGGCATAAATCACTTCAGTACTTTTAATCTTTCTCGTACTGTACAAGTTGTTCATTCCAAGTCAATGATCTGCTCATCAATTTTTTCTCTTTCAGCTCTGACCTCTCCCTACCGATAACACAATGCCCAGACTCAGCACAACGTTTGAGAAATGAGTGCACCAGGGTTCTTCTGTAAAGGCAACCCAGATTGCCACTGGCTTTTTCTAAGCAGGTTGCAGGCCTATGTCTAATTCTGGTCTGCTGTGCAGAGAGCAGACCCTGTCTCCTTCAGTATTTTCTTTCCATGCTGTGTAAGTGTGGATGACTTTGATAAAAATCACTGGAAAAAATAAAATTTCATAAAACTCAGCTCATTTCCATATATAATTTTGTAGATTTTTCCTGCTCCAATGCTTTTGTCTGTCTTGTGGAATCACAAAATCTCGGGTTTGTTTATCTCATCCAGTAAAACACCAGCTCCAAATGAATCTCCCTGGCGTGTGCACCATTTAGGTGTATGGGACTAGCTGCCTCTGAAATGCAATGGCATGACACCTATTCAAACCTGCTCACCAGGAGAGATGTAGGGGACCCCTGTGATGCTTACAGATGTCTGCAGTGCAGAACTGAAGGAACAAAGCTAAAGCCCTCCAATCTGAATTATTATCTAGCAGTGCTAGAGCTGCTGTGCAAACAGAAAACTAGTCCTTGGCTATGCTGCTTGCAGCACATGTCATGCAAAGAATTGCAGGCCTGCCTGGGAGTAATTTTATTGCTTGCTACTGAAGGAATTGTGCCTACTGCATAGTGCTGTCATGAGGTGCAGAACTGATCTCTCTAATTGGATGTATTGTCCTCAGTAATTTCCCAATGACTTCAGTTGAATAACTGACAGAAGGAAATAGCTTCAGGCTTCTGTGTCTCTGAGGACTCAGCTTCCCTCACAGCCCAAGGCAGATGTTGCTGTTTCTGCTGCTCCAGGGACCGTGCTCCTGAGTTTTGCTTCTAAGCATAAATGCAGTCACACAGTCCAGAGTGTTCAGAGGTCATTTTGTGGCACGAAGCTCCTCAGAAACAGCCCCACTAACAGGCTGCAGCTGTGAAGCATGACAAATGGCCACGCTATGAACAGCAGTGGTTCCTCACAACAGAGAAGGCAGGCTCACAGCGCTGATAAAAGACACGAAAGGCATTTAACACCCAGCTTTTCAATTGCCTAAGTAGAGTGATTATTTTCCTCAAGAAAGAAAACAATCATGACTGGGGTATTGCAAAATAGTGTGAGCTGAACACAAATGCCAGGAAATAGTTTTCGACGGAACTGACACAGCTGAACTAGTGTTTAGCAAACAGGTCAGTAGCTGGGGCTATCCCAGAGGGCTGCAAATGTCAACATGGCCAAGTAATTTCTGTGTGAGATGAAGGGAATTACATCCTACCCATTCTCTCGGAATAGCAGCAAAAGGAACAGTGGCGTGACTGCCAGCTTCTAGAAAGATGACTGTAGGTTGCTTCTTGCCCTTCCACACTAAAATGGAACACTTTTGCATCCCATAAAGTATATACATCTATCCCACAGAGCAACAGGATGGTGAGCTGAGAATTACCTAAGTGCAGGTTAATGAAATAAAAACTGTCTTAGAAGACACACTGGAAATTACACTAGCAAAAAAATCAGCCCTTCATGCTCACCGAAGAGCAGTCAGGGAATCAGATGTTCAGATTTGCTAATTAGACAATTCCTTGCTACATCTTACTAAATAAGCAAAATTAATCACGACTGCTTTAGAAAATCCTGTTCTTTACCTTCAGATACATCAGACTGAGCACTCTCAGCTCCTCGAGACAGACTGATTAACACGTTAGAAACTGCAGGCTATGAGAAAGCTGTTTCCAAGGCATTCATTCTCGAGACCAGAAATGGCCACGTTATTTAAAGCTGCTCTGGAGTTGCTCTAAGCTTCACCATACACACAGGATCTTGACACAGACAGTACCAGTGCAGGAAACCAGCAGGGCCCAGATAGATATAGTCTGTACCTTCCTTGCATATGGCCTGCATATTTTTTCTTTCATCATTATTAGATGCTAGCAATATTGTAATGAGTGCTAATATTTGTCTCATCAACGATCTCACAGGTCAGTTCTGCTCTTAGGCACTAAATGTTTGGCCCTGATCCATGCCAAATGTGGATACAGCCACAGTGATCCAGAAATTAATGCTGTTATTAACTCTTGACAGGAACATCTCCCATTCCCACATAAACACCATTTTTCTCCAGCTGGGAAACATCCTAGAGCTTTGGGATGTCTTTCTAATCCAAAGAAAATCCACACAGAAGTTGTAATTTTAATTCAGACCCTTAGAGTAGCATAAAGTAAGGTGTATGTAGCAGAGTCCAGCCAAATTTCAGTATACATGAAAGATTAATGATATAAAAAGATAAAAAAGAAGTCAATAGAGGAAAAAGTTAAAATCTAAGTAGTTTACCCAGCAAGTTACAGGAAGAGAAAGTTGCAACTAAGGCTGAAAAGACAAAATTAGACCCGAGCTGAGAGTCAAGCTCTCACCAGAAGTTCTGACAAGCTAGTGCACTGCAAATTATCCTGGACTTTAAAAGCTGCAGTTTGAAACTAGACAATTTTTAAACAAATGAAATACAGGTAAAATGAAGTCTATTTTCTGTTAGAGAAGTCTTTCTTCCTAGAGGGGATCTTTCCTTTGTTTTCCATCACTTAAACTGTTTTAATTCCGCTGCTGACAAAGGAAGTCCTATTATGGCACAGGGTATTTTTCCCCAACATTTTCCTGTTCTGTAAATCAGATCTGCAGAGATATTAAGCACGAACCTTGTTAGTTTTGATATTTTCAACATTTCCTGGGAAAATTCACCTCTTGGATTAACCTCTTGGTTATGCAAAACCACACTGATCCCAATAAAACTTTCGACATATGTACCCTGCCCAGAATGCTAGTGCTGACTTCTGTCCCAGTGTAACTAAGTGTTAGGGTAGTGACAAGCTCTTTGCCTTCAGTTTTAGAGCAGTTTTGCCTCAAGACCCTATCTAATTTGGATGCAGCCACTTCAAAAAGAAGAAATGTGAGAGGGCATTATCAAATGTCTCCTGCAATGCCTGTTTTAATTAAGCTGTGTTGAATCAACTGCACTTTGAGCTTCCAATGACTTTGTTTGCTGGGTATGAACCATCTTCATCATTTCTGATTTCATTCTTTTGCTGATGGAAAAGATAGCAGGAAAGGATTCCTCAGGATTGATTAACTAAGCTCTCACCCCATTGCCCTTGGTAAGTTTAAAGAGAACTGGAGGTTATAATCATCTTTATCACTGCACGATGCAGAGCCATGCAGATTTCCATCTTTCACTTTACCATGACTTTGCACTTAAAGGAGCATTTAGCTCTGCTGAAACTACCATCCCCTCTCTCTCTAACCAACAGTCTCCGAGACAGTTCTGGATAGCTGCACTATGCCGTGGAGCCCCCTTTGGTGAGCATGGCTTTGTAGAAGTGCTTATTGTGATCTAGAGTACATGGTGTTAATTATATGGGGGTTGAAATCGACACTTCCTCCTATACTACCTGCATAACTTCGGGCTGTCCAGGTGGGATTATAGGACAAAAAATAACCCTGTAGCCATAATGGTACTTACTTTTTGTCAGCGCAGCAGAATTAAAACAGTTTAAGTGGTGAAAAACAAAGGAAAGATCCCCCCCTAGGAAGGAAGATTTCTCTTACGGAAAATATATTTCACTGTGTTCTTTTGTTGAGCTTGCTTCAGTGATACTAAAGAGATGGCCTGACGGATCTGGTGGAGCATTGATTCCATCTCCTGGTTGCCAACTGGAAGTCTGAACTGGAATAAGATTTTATTGCCACAGTGAAGCTTTGTGAGCCTCCTTCTTCTAAGCAGTAAAGCAGAAGAGAAAGGAATTACAAAGAATAAACACATGAACTGTGGGTTTTTTCCAGAGTTTAAAGGTGAAGTTGTACAAATATCAGAAACTAATTAAGCTGAGTCTGTGATATTTAGTTATCTTAGATCCTGGGAGAAAAAAAATTGATTTCTGTTGCACTGAATTAAATTACATTTTCATACTGATTGACACAAGCTGACTTTGCTTCTACTTGTCTTACAAAACTACCCGTCATCTGACTTTAGTTCTTGAAACTGGGCTGCTGACCTTCTGCAGTGATGCTATTTTAGCACTGTATTGATGAACAAACACTTTGTCTACGGGTAGCATTTGTCTGAAAGATCTTATATACCTCTTACCTCGCTTGTTCAACTAAGTGCAGGTTTGAAAAGGACATTATTTTTCCTAAGTGAAACAATATTTTTAACCTGTGCAAGTATGCTGTGCTGCTACCAACTTCCACATGCAGAACCTTTTGTGTGAGAGTGTGAATGCAAGTAACAAAAGCTTTTTTCCTCCCTGAACTACAGTCAGCTTTTAAAACAAAGTCAGTGCCTGGACACCAAGCACTGTCACATGTTTGAGCTGCGTGGCCCTTGCATCTGTCCCAGCTGATACCAAACTTCCATCTTCAGGAAGGTGAGCCTTAATCCCCTAGCTGGTCTCACATCTGGTGCAGGAAGGGTGCTGAGCTGCATGATGGCCCTTAATCAGCAGCAGGGTGGGTGTACAGTGTCTGGGGGGGTAATACCTGCTTTAGCCCACTGCCTGGCCTGCTTTCTTTCCATGACCTCTTCCACTATGTGCTGGTGCAAACATGAATTAAACTGCTGTACAAGTATAGGTACAAAATGCTTCAAATTGTGACTGCTTATCTGACAAAACCCCCAAATCCAAGGATGTGACATCTACTGCTTGGCAATGGTGCCACAGTGCAAGTTTTTGATCTCTCATTGTCAGGACAGCTGGTGCTCTCATCCTCTGAAAGCTGACTCCACCAGCAGTCCATATCACTCCTGTACCACAAAGGGAGAGGGTGCTTGTACTTGTGGATTAACTTCCCAGTGTCAGGGAAAGGGAAGGGGGATGTAGTACACTACTCTTAAGTGAACCAGGAAGATGGTCCCAAATAAGTGGAAAAAGCACCAAAACATTTTTGTATGATATTAAATCTGCTTTCCTACTGTGAGAGGATTTATTTTTTCCTGATGGGGAGCCAGGAAATATAGGAAAGTTAATCTGAAAATGTTATGTTGCTATATTGATGCACTTGGTAATGGATGATCTTCCTTTGATCTTGCAAAACAATTTTGAGAATCCCCTTGATTCCTATGGAAAGCAGGCACACCTGGAACTGCCCAAGGACTCCAGTGTAAATAATTTTTTGAACGCCTGACTCCTTCCACTCATTCATGCTTCTCATGGATTCCTGATGATATCTGTAATGGAAATTGCATGTGACATGTCTTTCACACTCATGGGCTTATCAAGGTAAAGCTGACAAGTTCTCTTTTCTCAGCCTCTGACTCTACATGACAACCTGTAGTAAGCCTTGGCAACTTCCAGACAGATGACTACTTCTGTTCTGCACAAGGCCAGAGACGTTTTGTTGCAGCGATAAAGTGTGTGTCACTGAGTGCTGGGGTTAAGTGCTGCTCAAAATACACCAAATGCAAGGGGAACTGGCACAAGAAATGATGAAAGGGAGAAAAAGAACTTCAGGCTAGACCCGAGGACTGTGAAGAGCATGGTGACTTTACTGGGAGAACAAATTGAAGTCAGTGGACAAGCTTTGGATGAGAGACAAAGACAAACTCACATAGATTTCTTAGAATACAGCCATGTGCTGTGTTTACCTGCTTCCCAAAGTTTTAGATGTTTTTTCTAAGCACTGTGAATAATTTGGACACAGAAATCTGTGCTCAGAATCTTTGAGACAGTAATTCAAGAGTTACACTATGTAAAGGTTGGCCAAAAGCCTTTCCACGTATTTGGGTTATTGTTTCTAAGCACTGTAGAAAGAGATCAATTTGCAGGCTGTTCTCTTTCATAAAAACCTGTCCTTCCTATCCCATCTTTATCTCCAATAATGTTCATTAAGGCATAGATCCCCTTCCTTTATGAAGGCTGAAGTAGATGCTCTCTTAGATATTATTTGAAGAAAATTTGGATTCACTGAGTATTATGACAAAAACTTCTTACTCATTTGCTTCATTCTTTCATTTTGGGTAGTTTACATCAAGTGAGTGTAAGGATATTTCCTTTGTTACCAAAAAGTGCTCCAGTACCTCCTCACACAGGAAGGTACAGAGACAAAAAATCCTAATTTGAAAGACTAAAGTTTGTAAGACCCACTGGCAAATGTGAGATGTTTGCAGATGGTGTTGATAAAAAGCAAAAGTGCCAGGATAAGCAGAAAGGATAGAAATAAATGAGGTAGAAAGGACATTCTAACAATACCAAAATAGCCTTCAAAGATCAAGAGGTTGCAGCTGAGACAAATGAATAATGGTGGAAGCACAAGCTGCTGATGCAAAACCAGAAGAGAGATGATGGCTACAGAGGTGGCAATGGCCTTCCCCTAAATTCACCAGCTTATGTGGCCTCTGTTAGAGCAGATTCAGCCTGCAATCTGTTGTTTTTAGTCTCATGCCAACATTAGCTCTAGGGCAGAGGTGGACACTGGGTTTTCAGATGGGGCACGGGGACAGTGGTCACAGAGCAAAGCCAGCAGCGTTTCTCCTGCCCTACACTACCCTGCAACCCACCAGGTGCTTGCTCTTACTCTGCTCAGCCAGTTTCAGAAGTAGTACTCAAGGACTAAATTTCCACTTAATTTAATTGAGAAAGGCTGTAGGGCTTTACTGCTATCATTGTTTAGCAGTTATTTTTCCTGAAGCTGCAATTATCACTGCCAGTGCAATTCAGTGGGTAATGGAGGAAGTCAGGACAGTATACGCTTCACAACCTCTCAGGTGCTACCAACCCATGACACTAATTTATGAGGCTCCCACTCTGCTCTCCGTTGTTTCAGGAAAAATGAAAAGCATGAGCTCTCCGTGGTTTAAACATCCAGCTCGTCTTTTACCCTTGCATTTGAAGGAGTAGGGAAGGAGTGCTGGGGGAGGAGGGGAAGAAATTCACAAAGTTAAACAAGGATAATTAGAGAACAAAGGCAAGAAGTCTGCCCTGGTTAATTTAGCCCCTGAGGAGCTGATGAAGTGTCAAAGTAACAGACAGGTAAAGTCATGGCCAGGAAAAGACTTTTAGCAACTGCATTGTGGATCAGGTAAAGTTTTTGTAAAAAAAGATGGTGAGATTTAGGCTTTGGTAAATACAAGGGTCACTTGGCAGTCAGTCATTTGTACTGAGGTGCTTCCAGTTTCCGCCTTGAGGTTCTCCTTCAGAACCTGGATCCCAGCCCTTGAACAGAAGGTGCTCCTGTGAGAGTCAGCCACTTTCTACATATTTCACCCCAGTCCCTGAAATTTTTTAACTTCAGGCCCTGGTCATTTACATTTTTCCATTAAGATTCTGCCCATAAAAAGCTGATAACTGTTTCAATGCTTTCTTCATGAAGTCATAAAATCCAACAGACCAGCAAGTTGTTTCTACCTGTGGTCTGTAACCATCTGCAGCATTCACTGATGTATTTATAATCATCCAGAGAGAAGTGGCATATGTGATAACATTTAATACTCATTACTAAACCCAAATAGACCACTGGAGAATGTTACTTTGATATGAAGTTGAATCATAATTTCATTACTCAAAGGACATAAACTAATTTCCACCTACAGTTTAGCCAAACAGAAGGTATCATTGCTTGGTTTCAGTAGCAATTCATTGCTGCTTCTGAACTGAAAGGACAAAAGAAAACCCCGAACCACACATGAACACATGCAATGAGCAAACCTCCTACAAACCTTCTTGGAGGAAGAAGAAAATACTGGGCAAAGAAAATTTGTCGCCCTTGCAATAAAAGGCTCAGTAGGACAAAGGCAAGTTTCTTACCAAACTTACTGAAATAATGAAAAAGTAATGAATTATCCAGGCAAACTTCTGGGATTAAAACTGCAAAATACAGGGCTTTCTTGGTGTAATTATTTTGTATGCCCTGCTTATTCCTACTCAATACTACAGTGTTAGATTTCTTTAATCAATTAAACAGGTACATTCATGATGCAGAACAAATTAAGTGGAACAACTTTGGACAGGGTTTGCATGTGGATTTCTCTTGCCTTCAGCCTGCAGTGTGCTATGCAAGTGTGCCATCAAGTGGTACAGAGAGAAAGAACTCAGCAAAGAACTGATCCTCCACCTTAAGCCTATTGAAGACAGGAGACCGACTGTCCCCTGAAATGCCACCTTTTTATCGGTAAATAACCAGGGACAAATATTCACATGCCACCGTAAAGCTAGCTGGGAAAGGGCTGTATGTCTGGGGTTGCTGGGCACGTGGCTACAGGGGCAAATGTCTATGAATTCAAAAGCCTTGGAGGCCCTTGTAACAGGCTTATATAAAAGCCTGACATTTTATAAGTCTGCCAAAGGCCCTCGTTACCACCCAGTGAGGTGTATGTCCCACATCACAGAACAAAGCAGCCCTTGAATGACCCTTCTGAAGAACTGATGAGCAGCATGGCTTGTTCAGACAGATGATGCTGATTTCAATGCAGCTCAGCTGAGCCCAGAAGGGAAACTGTCACTGCCATCTGGGACCTGCTGGTAGTGCCTGACTGGCAAAAGATATGTACACCAATGTGGTGACACCAGGAGATTCTCATCCTCCTCCTTGCATTGCTGCCAGCCATGCTGGAGCTGAGGAGTTTGGCTCAGAAATGTTTGACTGGGGGTCAAGGATTAGGGATTAATTTAAGTACATAAAGAAATGGTGGTTTCTGAGCATTCCACACCCCTTTCATCACCAAATCACCTCAGCATCTCAAACCTGAATGCCATGTTACTATGAAAAAATTGTTTTACTGCTTTGGTTTTGGGGTTTTTTTTACATCCAGGTAACTCGAGCACATACAAGGAAAACAGCATACTTCAAGAGCTGCTAAGGCACCTGTAATTCAGTAAAATCACTAGAAATTAACTGCCCCGAAATACCTTTACAAATATGGTATTAGGTGATTTGTCTCTGAGCATACAAGTACACTGTACAAACCCACCGTTTTCTTGGTGGGTGGTATGGCTTTGTAAGTGTGGTGAGTGGTAAGACCAAGAGCATCTTAAACCAGATCTTGTATTTTTAAGACTAGCCTGACTTTGGTTTTACCTCATATATATCTCTCACTTATGAATTACCATTGCAGTTTCCATTCTGGTGGAACTGAGCAGCAAATATTACCCAATGCAGATTTTATTTCCCTCAGTGTCACCTAAGGCCAAACACACCTCAACACTGCCTGCTTCCTTTGATTTACAAAAAGTTGTGCAACTCTGTAAGAGAGTGTGTGGTTAGTGTTGAAGCAGATATCTGAAATAGTACAATAGGAAAATGCCAAGGAAAAAGAACAATATGAACAATAACTGAAAGATTGGTTGGGGAGCATCAGTAATTTGTGGTTAGCAACACAGAGATGTTAGAATCAGAACCACAACTGGTAATTTCCTAAAAGTGAATAAAACAAACCTTTACAAATCTGCTTGTTCTCACTGTGAAAAGCACTAGGAAATATTCAGCTTTCCTCTTTTCCACTGATTGGGAAGACTTACACTCAGTACAGTATGGTCAGCTGAGCTGGGATATCTGTCTGTATTTCTGCTCTCACCCACAGCCCACCTTCCCTGGCAAAAAAGTCACAGGAGCATAAAGGAAGCCATCATTTACCCATTGAGGACTATCTGCAACACTGGCATGGTGAAATAGCCAGGTGGTCTACCCTCTTTGTTAGCAATAAAACATACTGCCCACTGGCAGACCTTCTAAGCTACCAAGGAAGGCTGAGTGACAGGGAAAAGTTCCTCAGAAGACAATAGCAAAGAATGGGAGGGGATTTATCAGGAGATGTATACCAAATTACCTGGGAAAGCAAGGAAAGGAGCACTCTACTAACTAAAAATATATACACATCTGAAAGTGCTCAGTATTTAAATTGAAGATATTCTCTACTCACTTCAAGTGCTGCTGGAAAAGTAAATCTGCTGATGCATGAAGGCATGGCTAAGACATGGGAGGCTTGGGAAGTAGCATGTGAGAAGTAGAGGTTGTGCTTTAAAGAGATTAAAGAAAGTGAACATTAGAACTTCCCAAACTCTTCTAAGGTGCTGCTTTCCCCCTTGCTGTGGCGAGCAGTCCTGTCTTGTCATGCTCGAGTGACTGCAATGCTGGTTCATGGAAAGGGCAATTCACCCTCTGCTCTTCAGCTCTTCTACTGTAAGGCACTGGCTTTATTCTCTCCTGTTTAAAAAAGCAGAACTTAAACAAGCATTTCTGTTCCCCACGGTGTGGCTCATGTGCTGCTCAGTCCTGTACAGCCAGACCGGCCCGGGCTCTTCCTTTCGGTAGAATTTGGCCTGAAGTTTGCAGCTGACAGATCTGTGTCAAATAAGGGCCATCAAAGCTGAGGGCAGTGCTAGAGGCATCATCACATATGTGCTCGTGATCTACATCTATTTGCTATAAGCCCTATGTTTAGCCTGCAAAAATGAATGAAAATACTCCAATTCATAGAAAGCAATAATGTATTATTAAACAGAGCAGCTTTCAAGCATCTCTGTTTATGTGTGCAAAGCTCCCTCAGGGAAAGCAGGCTGAGTTCAGTGAGACTAATGGTCTCTGTGGAATAGACAGAGCTACTGTGCAAAGGTTCAGAGGATCAGAGCTAATGGTGTTACAAATCTCAGTGGCAGAGAAGTATCTCACAGCAGTAGGATGGAAGTTGCCCACCTCTCTTCACTGCCTTAAAAATTATGAAGTTGACTTAAGATGACATTTTAATTGAATTTACCTTTTCCTTTCATCTGCTCTTCACGTCTTCTTACTGCAACTTGTAAGACTTCTCCAATTTTCAAATTGATTTTCTCATAATTAATTGGACAATTAACTGTAACTTAGTAATTATTTATCAAGTATGCTCATTATGCAAATACCTACAGATCTAAAATATATCCACACTCAATGAATTTAATAAGAAGGCGTCACTGTGGATATTATAGAATTGTTCTTCACTTGCACCAAATATTTGAAAAGCAAATGTTAGGATTAGATTTGTTTTTGCAGTCACCATAGGGTTTTGAAATGTGTTGTAGAATGTGTTCTCTGTCACCACAGGCCAGCATGCTATAGTTTAATTAATGCTTAAAGGTCTGTACGACATCCCTTTTTTTTTTTTTTCCTGCTGCTGCTGCTGCTGTTTTCCTCTCTATCATGAAGCACTCAGAGGAAGGTGAAAATACTGAAATGGAAAAACTTCGGAGGTCTGTGGCCATTTCTGTAACTGGCTATTATTATTTTTATGGCTGTTTGAGAGGCAAAGCATTGGTAATACTTGGCCTGCAGTTATTTGTGAGTACTGTTAAAATATCCATTTTCCTGACAAGTTGGAAAGCTCAGAAGGCCATTTTATGTTTGGAAAATTAAGTTGCATCAACATTTAGCAGAAAAAAGCTGCAGGAATCCAAGACCAAACTTAAAACAAGCCATATATCACTTCAGAAATCAGAGTTAGAAAGAAATATTCACGAGCATTTATGGGTGGGAATCCAGAACATTTTTACTCATATATTATCCACATAAAGTTTTAATGAAAAACCTGTGATATGATCAGTCTGATTAGGTTGTTTTCAAATATTTCAGCTTTCACAGCATGCTCAGTGAATGGCTTTTTGTTTTGCTTTTTTGAAACTTTCCCAGTAGAATATTTTCGAAGGATATTTTTCCCAGTCTGATTTACCTTTTTCTCTATTTTCCCTGGTAATCTGACTGCCTGAAGAACCAGTTAATCATATCTATGTTCCTGGTAATTCACTATTCCATTTGCAAAAAGATGTAGAAAAAGCCCCAAAGAATCCAGTATTGTGTAGGTATAAATTATTCTGGATTATTCCGCAGGTCCTTCTTTTGCAACTGTGGTAAATCTCCAGGAAGCAAAAGAGATCCAACCAAGATAGTTCTGGCTTATTTCTAGCATTCTAGAAATAGAGAATGTCTGGATGCTTAAGGAAGATGTATCCCATCTGATCCACAACTCAGGGATGTAAAGATGTAATGTTTAGTTGCAGGTTACACAATCACAAACCCACAGATTCCTTGGGCCACGTTGCTCAGTAATTATGCAGTGCTTAGATGCTTTCAAGTGAAAGTGGGTTTAGGTAAAAGCAGAAGTAAAGTAAAGCAAAGCTCAACTGAACCGTGTCTGGTAAAACCTCACTATGCATCATACTCTGCAAAGTAAATAAAAATCAGTGGCAGTATCAGCAGGAATGCTACTGCATTTACTCTTTGGTAAAGAATTAATACTCACAGATAAAGAATTAATAATCTAATCTATCATTTAAGGTTTTATATGCACCCAAGTAAACAAATCCCAGTCAAATCAGTATCACTTCCCTCACAAATATGAATAAAATACAGTCACCACTGTTATCATCAGGTATTTCCTTTAGGCAGCCTCTGGCATCTCTCTTAGAAAATATTTTAATTGAAGGTAGAAGATTAAAAGTGATAAAAGAGAAGGTTTTCCTTCTTTTTAAACCTATATCCATTTCCATCTTGGCTTTCATCTTACCAGCATGACAAATGTTTTTGAGGTGATGCAATTTCAGGAGAACTCAAAACAACATAAAACTTTTTTGACAGACTGTTGAATATCAGAAGCATATGTATTATTCCTTATGCTTTTTCAAAAGCTGACCTGTTGGCAGAAAATGGAACGATATCACTTTCCTTATGCTTAGATTTTGTCATGGACGTTAGTTCTAACCCAAAACTGAAAATAGTTTGGTGCAAACACACATTTACCAATGTACGCTCACAATGTAGTTCAAGATAAACATATTAACATTGAAAAGAACATAATCTTCAAAAATTAAGAGTCACATGCAGCAAAATGGTTTTTTCATAACTAGTTGAATGTATGCATCCTTTCCCTTAAAAGTAGTGTTCTAAGGATTTATACATGTTGTTATTTTCATCCTGTTGTGTTGGCTGACCCTGGATTTCAGTGAGGCTGCCCAAAATGTGCCAAAGGGCTTGCTTGGGTTTTGTTTGCTTGCTAGAATTTCTCTTTGCTTAGCATAAATGATAGCTTTAACCTCAATCTAGTTAGCTAAGAGTTAGGCATGTATAGCAATCTTCAGTTTGACAGTGAAATGATCTGTGTATACATGGATAACTTTGAGTACAACGGTTCTGCCCTCACTCTGTGGCGTTCATTTCCACTGGAGCCAGTTCCTTTAATTCGCAGTGTGTGTTGCTCCTTTGACCACCATCAGCTTCACCTCCGTCACGCTCCATTAGCCGGCCTAGTGCAGTGCAACTCTGCAGTGATTCCATAGAGTCCTCTTAATCAAAACTTGACTGAAAGGCTGCCCTTTTGGAATCAAGGATCACAACCCTAACCTCAGTCTCTGAATGGTTCAAACAGGACTGTTTTGGACTGCACGGTTGGGGAACATCAGCAATTTTATTTCTGGTTATTTTCTAGGCTTACTGTAGTTTTGGTGTCTTTCTTAAGCATGCCCTCTACGTGTCCCTCTTTCAGAGGGCACTGACAGCACTCAGCCTCCTCCTGACCCCCTTTCCTTTAGTTTTCCTTTTTTTCTAGGCTCAGGGAAGGGGAGAATAGAATTTGCTAGTCCTTGAGGAGTTAGGCTAATAAATGCTATTTATTAGTATCCCCACTGCTTTCTCAATGACTCAGTATTCTTAGCCCAGCTCTCAATGTCTCCTTTTGTCCAGGTCATTACACATTGTTAATTTGCTGCGGGTTTCATCCCACAAAAGCCCCTATTGATTTACTGTAAGATATTAAATGGGTCAATTGCATAATTTTCCATAAACAGCACACACTTCATTCCCTTCTTTGCCACAGAAGCCTTCCTTACTTTGAAGTTCTGACATCACTGTTGGTCATCCTCAGGATGTATCCCACCAGTATCACATTTAAATAAATTGAGCAGCCTGAAGATATTTAATGTGAACCGGCTAATTGGCCAGTTCTCAGTTCCTGCTTCTCAAACAGGACTGCCAGCAATAAACCAAATGGCAGTCTGCCATTCCCCTCACTCATCCAAAGGTGCCTCTCCATGTGGATGCCAGCGATCCTGAAACACACTCATTCCTTTTTATGACAGTGAGGACTGCCATACTCAGCAGTACTGACTGCCACAGCATTTCAAAATGTCACAGGCTCCTTTAAAAAGGTTGAATTATGTATCATCACAAAAGAAGGCTTGGGAGCTACTACATAGATGTAACCACAAGTCCTAGAGTTCCATGGAGGGAGCCCAGAGTGCACAAAGCCCAGCGACAAATGGGTGTGTTGAAACATGCGTGTCAAATGATTATTTCCAAAATGTTCGCTGGATTCATAAAGATTGGATACTCAAATTTAAAAGCATTTGCCTGTCCACTACAGTTTTAGCCAAAAATCTCTAACCTTAAAATCTGTGGGATTTTTTGTCTGTAGAGATAAACCTTAAATTTTGCCCAGTGAATCCCTGTGTCAGTTCATTGCCTGGTAGGTTCTAGCCAAAGATATTTACTGCATTTCCCAGCCAGTTCACATCAGGAAAAAGATGTCCTCTAAGGCACTTATTTGAAAGACTTAGGTGAATTCATGCTGACATGCTTCCCAATACAATATTTGGAGGAATTTCCTTTACTTCTCTAAATTTCCCTTATTCTTTGGACAAAAAGGAAGAATATGCTTAAAGCTCTGCCTGTGGGTCCCCTCACCTTGTAGAGTAACAAAGTATGAACAGCATGTCAGTGAGGTTGACCTCCCTCTGTTGGATACCATGTTTTTACTTTTTTTTTCTTCTTTTCTCCCTTTTCCCGTATTTCCTCTGCTTGCTATAACTGCAAGAGGTTCAGCAAGTTCTCAGAACTTTTGCAAGTGTATTTGATATATTTTTATTTTCTTGTCCCACTGTTAATGTTTACAACATATTTTGTTATTTGCAGGATTTTATTAAGGTCTTGGCAAATCTAATCTGACATTTAGAAGCTCAAGGACCTGCTTCCACCCTCTAACTTTGCCTGCCTTGACTTTTAGAAAAAATAATGTCAGGCTTTCCTCACTTCACTGTGAGTGTTTTTCTAAAATTAAATGTGCTTGTTTTGCAAATACAGAAGGTACTGTAAAAGTGGTTTTAATTCCCATCTTGTGGACAAACAAAACAATGCCACACCACATGTTCTAAAGGTGTAGAATAAAACCTCTCTCACTTTTGTAACTGTAGATAGCTTCATTTAAAATTTCAAAATTCATGTGACTATATACTGTTTATTAATTTCAGACTAAAGGCAGTACAATCTACTGTGCACAGGTCAAGATCGGGACTAATTTTGTAGTTACATTTTTCTTTCAAATTAGCAAATCTGTAAATGTGTAAAGGTATTATTTGTAATCTCAAGAACTGCGTGGTGAATTCAGATGTACCCTTAAAACAAATGTAGTAAATTTTCTTTTGTGGTTTTGGTTGTGGCGCATACATCAGATCACAGAGACATGGTATCTGATCTCTGTGGACAGATTTGTGACAGTTTTGTGAAGAAAAACAGTAGCTATTTACATTTCACTGTGTTTGTATAACACTTGTCAATTGTACCTCATTCCAAAACCTGGTTTAAGGTCTGTGGGACCCAAAGCCCAGGCCCTAGTTTTGAAACACTCCTGTGGTGAGATTTGCACGTAAGACCACAAAGCTTAAACCTTGTTGTCTCTAAATGCAGCCCTCTTTTAACCAGTTTCTGCTGCTTACTTTTTTTTTTTTCTATTTGCTCCAGCTTTTTCCCTCTTGTTCACTTTTTGAGTGTTTGAAGTTCTGAATCTTTTTACCTTTCTTCTTCCAGGCTCTTTGCTGATGGAAGCATATCACAACTTTTATTCCTCTATAAAAGTCTGAGGAACAGTCTGTGCAAATTACAGTTTGTTTCACATTGGGAGTGGAGTGACACCACCCCAGGCAGTGCTTCAGGAAGCACTAAAGCCACGAAATGTGAGAACTTTACAAAGCAAAAAGGCAGAGCCAGGGGTATTCACCTCTGCAGCCCATGACTATTATGCTCAGCAGTGGATGTTTTTAGGGAAATCAATACCAAAGATACTTTAAAGCTGGAAGCTAGACATATGGGAGTGATGGATTCTCCTGTGGCCTGTAAGCACAGCTCTGAATTCAGGCACTGCAGAACACCATCATCCCCACAACAACATTATAGTGGTTTCTGCCTCAAAAAGCTACAATGCCTTTCAGACCTCTGAAGTGTAGAGGGGAAGTGCTGTCTACCACTGCCTTTTCATGATGTACATCATCCACACACCTGTCACACAGCCAAGGATGAAAAGGAAGAGGTGTCACTTTGGTATCTTTCAATACCTTCACCTGCTTTTGGGTTGTGATATCAAGCTCTGGCAGATCTTGGTATGCTTTCTCTCTCACCACCATCTGATGCATATAAAACATCCAGGAAGAAGTTTGGATTGGTACATTTGTTCAAGATGCAGAGGTCCCTGTCTCAGTATTCTTTTGCATTCTTCTCAGTATTCTTGCTTAAGACATAAACTGAACAACATAACTTGTTCATGCTGTTTCTAGACACATGAAAAGTCGTTTAGCCTCTTGCCAGGTTAAAAATGTTCAAGATACCCAGCCTTGAAAAAATGCAGAAAGCAACATGGTTCTCCCATTTAGCTATGAGCAAGTCAAGGAAGGGACTCGATAAATCTGTGGCCTCAAAAAGAATGGGCAGAATTTGTACAGGGGTAGCTTTGCTCTGTGTTGTAACAGTTGAGATAAATATGGCAGTTCATCACCACAAAAGTTATTTTAAAAAGAATCTCTGAAAAAAAAAGCTTCTAGAATCTTGTTCTTAAACATTAAAAGATGGTGTTTTTTCCCCTTTGTGAGGGGGAAATTGAAAATCACAGCATTGTGAAGATTAGCACAGCTAAAACAGATAATCCTCACACCAGTCCTGTTGGCAACTCCTTCAGTAATTTTGGCAGCCAAATGTGAGGCCTGACAGCAGCACAAAGAAATCCAGCCAGGAAGACAGCTACAGTCCTATATATCCATGCTGGAAAAAACACATTCTGGAGCTTGCTGCCTGTGCTCTGATGCTTGCCAAGCACACCCTAGGAGTGGCCACACGTGCTGGCTTTCACAACAGAGAAACAGAAGGAAAACAGGAGAGCTGTGTGAGTTACAGCCTGTGCAGTGAGGAACACGCTGCCATAGTCCTTTTTTTTCTTCTAGAAAGAACTAGAAAAGACTTCCCAAGAAGCCAAGGTGAGGGTGCACATATTTTGTCTAAAGTACAGGAGGAACTCTAGTCTAGGCACAGACTGAACACACATGAACCATGTTCCCTGTGTTCACTGGCAGCAGATTGACTTCATAAGGAGCAACTGATTTCCTACACCAGGTGAACTGGGCAGCTGCCAGCAAGGACAGGGAACCTCCCTCAAGGCAGTGCCGAACTTCAAACCCCACAGCACCCAGCGCTTCTCAAACCCACCATAGCCCCACCCCATCTCACTGGACTTCAGTGTGGGGAACAGGGAAGGAGGCGGCAGAGCAGGGCGAGGAAGAGCTGAAGGAAGCGGCAGAGCATGGAAAGTGGCTCTGCAGGAGGCCCTGGCAGCCACACAGCAGGGACACAAGCAGCTCTGGGCAGGGGCTGCGGACAGAAGTGTTCCCCCAGGGTGGGTCGGGGCTGAAAATGGGGGAAACAAAGAGCAAGGCAGAGGGACAGGTTTCCCTAAAGGAATGTCACTACATCCCACAGACAACAATGGTGAGAAGAGGATGCTGAATGAGCCAATGATTTCTGCTGAACACCCTGGCTTCCCCAGGACAACAGCCAAGGGCCCAAGACAGCAGAGCCGCCTCTGAGGACTGACTGGGGAAAACATCAGTGAAACGGCAAGGAGATTAGAAGATACTCTTTTTTTGCCTCTTTTTCAGCAGACTGGCTGGCCATGTCTCTCACACTCTGCCTGTCTTTGGCAGATGGAGCACATTTATTATTGCACTGGAGCTTTCATGTATTTAGCAAGATGGTTATGCCCACAGAAAGAGTGCTTTGTCAACTAGGACACAAAACAGCATCTGAAAAGTTTTATTCTACACCTTTGGTTTCAGAAACCTTTACCCAAGCTACAGAAACCAAATCAAAGCAATGAATTGCAAAACTTTCCTCTTCAGGCACATGAGCAGACCTGCTTTTCATCAAATCACTTTTCCTGTGTCCAAAAGCAGGATACTGCACACCATCATCTGCCCCAGATGCTGAAGGAGAGAAAGGACACAACTTTTGGTCGATGTTGTTGAATCAGTATCAGCCACTAGAAGGGTCATACCCACACTAGCACATTCCCTGCTCCTTCCACCTCCTTAACTGTGGAAATACCGTAAGAACAAGGTCATGATTTCTAACGTGAGGGAGTGTGCCTGCAAGAGACCACCTACTCAATGAGCAGCAAAGTCAGACCAGATCAGGAAAGTGAGTTTCCACCCTGTATTTCAAGAGGGGACAGGTAAAGGGATCTGCCCATCGATGCAGATCCCAGGGAGAAGCTGTTTTCCCTCCCACAGCAAGGTCCCAGACCCTCAGTTCATTCCAAAGGGCTGCAGTTCAGCAGCTGGATCAGATGTGGACTTGTAGAGCTGCCACCTGGGCCTGCTTTCCAAAATGTGTCTGCCAGCTTATAAAAATGAGTCCAAGGTTTTCTGAATACCAATAAGCCACAAGGCTCTCCAGGGGCTGTTCTGTCTTCTGCCGTGCTCAGATGATGAGAAACACTATCTGCTTCCCATGGTTCTTAGGTTTTCCACAAAGGAGGGAGGCTTTTTGGTCCTGTAGGCAGGAGTGCCTGGTATCCGTGCCCCTCTGATGCTACTGATGTAAGGCAAAAGGGGAGGCTCCCGCACCACCAACATGGTGCCCTTGGGAGTGTAGGCTCGGAGCAGCAATTCCTCTTCCGCGTGAGCTGTCACTGCCACCCAGCCTGCACAGCCAAAGAGAACACGGACAGTGAGGAAGACAAGTCCCTAGGATCAAAACAAGGTTCTGACACAAACTACTGCCTCCCACAGTGCCTAAAAACCTGGGCTATTACATGTGATTGCTCGAGAAACCAAGCTCAAAGGTCATATCCAGCTCTTTCCCAACGGAAGGCAGCACCTAAAGCCACATGTTACTCTTCCCAAACACAGCTCTTTCCTGGTACACTTAAGAGGGATGGTGGGAACTACTAAAAACACAAGAATGAAGCTTTCCAGTCAATGGCCCTTTCCCTCTCACCTGGACAGCTGACACTGTCTCAGCCATTCCTGATGCTGTAGAACCTGTATGGCAGCTAGAGCATAAAGTATTCCAATGCTGCCATCCCGTACAAGCATGGCTGTCAATCTCCATTCCTGGAGGTTGCCATGCTTCAGCTGGACAAAGTCATGGCTGCTATGATTTTGTGTTGTTGAAAGTCCTGCTCTGAGCAGGAAATACAGCTTCACCCCTTCAGAGGCTTCTTCCCATCAATGTTTCTAGGATGCAGACCCTGCAAAGCAAACTAATGAAGAAATATTAAATTACCTGCAGAGGAAAGCTTGATATCTGCAACTGCCTCAGTGGTACCAATTCCCTTCAATGTAATGTCCTGAGGGACAAGTGGGGGGAACTCTTTCATTCTCTCTTCCCCACCCATGGGAACCTAAGTTTAAAACACAGGGAAAAGATTTAACAGTCAAGAGATGCTTCAGCACTCCAACCTCAAACCAGCAAGCAAGGCACAAGGGAGAAGAAAGACATCAGATATTTGTTAGCCAATTAAGAGCTGGTTTGAATAACCTACAGGAGTTATTTCAGGTTTGCCAGAACAGAGTCAGGATTACATCAGAGGTGAGCAAAGATGGAGTGCCCACTGCAGGATGCAGCTGACGGATCAGGCCAGCTGCCTTGATGTGAATGACAGCACTTGTTCTCCACGTGCACAGGAATAGAAATGCCAGGACAGGGATAGCTCACCCCATCTCCCATCGATCTGCAAGTGTTACACAGAACACTGCCATACTAAGGAAAAAGACCACCAAGAAATGAAGATACATGCATAAAATCCAGCAGGCAAAGAATAAAAAAGATAAATTTGTCAGCTGCTATCTGTTCCAAAACCTCAGTCAGCAGGCTTACCGTGGAAAATATGCCTGTTGCTGCCTGCACTTTAAGGCTGTTCAAGAAGAGCCCAGTACGAGAAAGCAGAGCACTGCAAATCTTACCAGCCTGAATGCTAGAAACAGAAACTCTGCTGAAAACGCATCATCTTGAGTGCTCTCTCTTAACACACCTCAGCCATGCAGTCTGTGCAAGTCTGCTCCACATTGCACATCTCCACTCACCCACTACAGAAGTCCCAAACTCCTGATACCTGTGGATGTTCCCTACCAGGTGTGCCCCAGACAGGGGGCCTGCCTACCTGCAGCCACGAGCTCCCCCCAGCACCTCCCCTTACCTTTAGGAACTCTTGGGCTGTGTGCTTCTCATAGACAGCATCAGCATTACTCAGTGTAGTAACGTGGACTGGCAACAGGTTGGAAGCCAAGACAGAAAACCAGGCAGGCTTTTCCCCCTGAAATAAATACCAAAAGGACGTTAATTATGCTAACAGAAAAGCAGCCCTGAATTGCTCTCTCCTGGCCCGTTTCTTTCCTGCATGTTGAAAACCTGTTTGCCTGATGTCCCCTCACTGTCCGAGGGGTCCTTGCCTCTGCCAGTGAGAGCAGCCAGGGCTTATATAAACTGGGGAGTTGAACTTCCAGAGGAGAAGCACCCATAGCTTCACCATCCTGCCTCAAAGCACTCCCAATGCCACAACTACTGCCAGCACAGCTACTCAGCTCAGGCAAATCATCCAAGAGACATCTTTGCTCTCATTTAATTCACAAGAACAAACTCAGTGTGGTTATTCAGCACAAGAGATGATGGACATCTGTGCTGGTGCTTCTTCTCCTATCTCTACATTTCTAACACACAGCTCTCATCAAACAGTACTTGGTTCCAGTGCTCTCAAGCTATGCAGTCTGTGGAGCAATTGCAGCAGGCACTCTCATCACATCTGCAGACAGAGCAAACAAGGTCAGAGCGGGAGAGAGACCTCTCCAAACACTGCAAGCAGCCTGAAATAAGTACAGCAATTCCTTCAAGTTCAAAGGTGCAATTCGAGGCAGGAGCTTCTGTCAGGATCTGAGCACAACTGTCCTCAAAGATCTCAGGAAGATAGAGATACAAAAAACTGATACATCGATGTGTGCCCCTGCCATACTGGTACATTTTTTACTTTACAGAACCCTGCCCCCTCCACCTTTCTGGCTTTCTTCCAGCAGGTCAAGAGTGTTCTTAGCAAAGCACCAATTCAACATTTCTGTGGTGATATTGGAAAGCAGACTGAAACAAAGGAATAGCCATAAAACAGGGCAAGCTACTGAGAAAAGGATCTAGGACCTACGATAATGTTTATCTGGAAAAAACTGCCCCTTCCAGAGGAAACATCACGGGAGGTCAGTTCCACACAGTTCAATAAAGGTGTATGGCATGGGATTTTTAATAAATGGAAGAAATTACTGGCAGGGGAGACACACAGCACCTTTGAAAAATATTTTTTACAGAAACTAAAATACATGTGCAATTAATTGCTTACTCTGGCAAATTCTTCAGAGGTCTAAGTCAGGAAAGAAAAATGTCTATGCTTTTCTCTCTTGGCAGACAGCTTTCACAAAACACAGAAATGATGAGACCCACCTATTTTCCCAGTTAATTCTGACATTCTCCTCCCTGCCTTGTGCCTCTTTGTACATCATGGGAGGCAGATTAACCTGAAGACATTTGTCAGCATTTAAAAGCAGTTTCCATTACATGCTATAAAATACTGCATGCTTGTAACAAGTAACAAACATTTCAACATCCCAAGGCATTCTGACTTTATGCAGTGACTCAGTAACTGATTCATCATCTCCAAAGCAGCAACGAAAGGATCTGGGAAAGCTACCCAGAAAGCCTTTTATGGCTGGTACTACAGAAGGAGACAAAGCAGCTGCTCCCAAAATCCTTTCTTCCCTTACCTCTAAGTAGTCTATACGTCCCAAGGCTGCTAAAAACAAGACCATTCCTGGCTTGAGAATGAAGGTCCGTGGAATAATAGCATGTGATGGCAAAACCAGCTTTACTTCCTTCTCTGTCAGGAGATTTAAAACCTGCAAAATCAATTGTCATAACTCATTCCAGATGTTTCAATGGGAACAATGAAATTAGTATTAGCATTATATTGATAGAAGAAAAAGACCAAGTAAAGCAGTGTCAAGAACATCTGACACAACGGTTCAATTCTGGTCCACACAGTAAGTGAGAAACAGGAAGAATCTCCCCTGCCAAAATCAGCCACATAGACCATCTGCTTATCCTCCACCCCGATTGAACATTGACTGCAGGAACAAAATTTGATCTGAAACTTGGCATGGAGCTCTCCAAAGGAGAGCACAAGGATAGTCAGAATCAGAAACAGCAGCAAGTAGTTCTGGATGCAGGAAGTATCTTCCACATGTATTCAACCACAGAAGAAGGGAGGAAAATATACAATCTCAAGTTACCAAACCCCATCTCTAAGCTGATACCAGTGCCTACATTGGCTATTAGAGACTTAAGTGCTACAGTAAATCAGGTAATGGTCTGGCAAACACATCACTAGGAAACCAGGAGTTTTCTAGTATTCATGAAAGCAGCACCTGCACTTGAGCTGTAAAGTCTCAGCACAGTCCTTGCACTTCATTCTCTTCAGAACCTTCCTGTCTCCCTGTACTTGTTAACCTTCCCCAAAAGGCCACCTGCACCTCTGCATGGGTATCAAAATGATCAAAAATCAAAACATTCCTCTTTTGGACATGTGCACTTTGTCAGCACTGGCTTCAGTAGGGCATTGCTCTACTGAAACATTGACAAAGGCCTGAGGTATTGGAGCCAGTAGCAGCAACACTGTAGATCCTGCTAGCTTCAGGAGAATGCTTTCTCTAAGATTTGGTTCAGTAGTACAACCCTGGTTATCTGCCTAAGCTTCACCTTTTTCAGTAGGCTGCAAGACCTAAAGAAGTGCCAGCTTCACTGGGTGAAGCACTCTTGCTTACTTCCCTTCATGCAGAGGTTGTGGAAGCTTGGTGATGCAGTCCTACAGCTCATTTGCAAAGCTGGCAGCATTACACTATTCAGAAATGCAACAGCATTACCACATGAACCCTTTGCAAGTAAATAAAATCCTTATCTTAATACAATTCCCAAACTAAGAGCATCTTAATGCCAGGACTACAGCAGAAATACTCTCCCACAGGCACAGCTAAGGCAGAACAGTCCTCCCAAACCCCATCACCCTGAAACACAGGACCACAGAGTACCTACACAGTCTTCCTTTACAATTCCTGGAGTGTCAAAACACCACCGAGCATCCTTCACTTCGTTGTGTGTGAACTCCTCCCTTTCCTCATGCTTCTTAGGGAGATCTCTGGGATCTTCATCCGTGCTGTAGGAGAGCATGTCAGGGTCGAAGTCGATCTCAGAGCTAGACTTCTGCTGTTGAAATGTTCTTCCAACTCTTCCTGGATTAAAATGAAGGGTTTCCTGGTAATTAACTTGCCTTTCCTTCAATCAAACATCTGCCCCTTTCCCAGCCTAACAGAGCTACCCATCAGTAATGTAACAGAGATAAAGACACTGTGGCTACAAATTTGTGTGTTCAAAAGCCAAAATGGTAAGAAATCCCCTCTATAATTCTTGCTTAGCACTCCTCAGACCCCAAAATCTCGGCATGGACCAGATCACAGACACACCATTACTTCCAGTTTACAGTAAAGCAGACTGCCTTGTTTTTTCAGTGCCTCAGACTGCCAAACACAGAACTACCTGAAAACCAGAGCTATCTTGTGGCAACCTCCTCTTTTGAATACATATTAAAATGATGTACAACCCCTGTAGCCTGCAGCCCAATCGTGATTATTTAAAATTAAACATATTTTCTTTATTTGGGAACAAGAGATGGCCCATACTGTGATATCCTTGCAAACTACTAAGCTATCAGAACTTGCCAGCCTAGTTCAGACAGGAGATGCCTTGCACAGAGGAACCCTCCGTTACTACAGCAGCTGACAAGTATTCAAAAGAACTACTAATGATGCTTCTTATGGAGGAGATAGAGGTCTTGCCCCCATTAATCTGGGAGCAAACACTGGTCAAAATAAATTTAGTTTTGTGTAATGCAGTATTTTCATTAAGGGCAGGAAGGTAACACCTTTACTTACCCACTAAGTAACCTTGCTTTTTAAGTTGATCAAGGTGCTTTTTTTCTTCACTGCTTAGCTGATCTTCTGTTTTGGTTGCCTCTTCTTTTAGCCTCTCCTGCCTTCGGAATATCCTGTCACACGTAGGGTTAATAATTGGAAATTTCAACAGGTTCAGTGTTGTTCCTGGAAAAACAAACAGAAGGCACATTTGGGTCTCTGACTACCCGATACATTTCAGCTCTGAGGAACATGATTACAAGAAACCTGCTTCTCTAACTTTTTGGTGAAGCCCAGTAACACAAAATCAGAGATGGAACCACAGCTCCTCCTATAAACCTCCCAGGTCGGGGCAGCAAAAGCAAGCCATCCAAGGGCATCCAAAACAAGCCACTTGAGAGCTGCTCTCACCTACAGTTTGAATAGAATGGTCTCAAAGCCAAGAGGTGCCAAGATTGACTTAGTACACCCCAGGTAAGTCTCACCTCCTGACAGCTTGGTTTGGCCTACAGGTGCTCACCGCTCCACCTCCATATCTCTCCAGACTGGAGGGCACCTCTAATGGATAGGGACAGGGCAAGGCATGCAGTTCAGGTGCCATCCTAACTGGCACACAGGGGTGCCCACTGTGGTTTACCAGGCCTCATAGTGCTACAGGATGCGCAGCATCCTCGGCACATGCATCCCACCCCTGCTGCACCAAGGAATCACAGAATCAAATAGTTTGGAAAAGGCCTCTGGAATCATCGAGTCCAACCTATGACTGAACATCACCATGTTGACTAGACCCTGGCACGAGTGCCACATCTAGTCTTTCCTTGAACCCGCCAGGGACAGTGACTCCATCTCTCCAGACAGTTCATTTCAATATCTAATCACCCCTTCTGTGAAAAAAATCCTCCTAATGTGCAACCTAAACCTTCCCTCGTGCAGCTTAACATTATGTCCTCTTCTGTTGCCAGCTACTTGGGACAAGAGACAGACTGTTATCTGGCTACAACCTCCTTTCAGGTAGTAATAGAGAACGGTAAGGTCTCCCCTGAGCCTCCTTTAACAGCCCCAGCTCCCTCAGCCACTCTTCACAGGTGACAATTTGAAGCATGGCGCAGCTCTGGAACTCAGTACCCACAAAGACGTGCTCAGGGTGGCAGGTACCCCTTTGGTGACAGGTTCTCCTGCTGCAGGGGTGGCCGAGAGCAGCCCAGAGGCCCACAGCTCACTGTTTTCTGCGCACCCCCCATCCCCCATTACACGTGCTATAACGGGCCGAGCATCTCCCTGACCTGGCCACGGGGACACGGTGGCCCTGTCGATGATGTCGGGGGCGCGGGACTTGCAGTAGTCGGAGCGCAGCAGGGCGTTGAAGAGCGTGGACTTGCCGGAGTTAGTGGCGCCCAGCAGGTAGACATCGCCGGCGCACTTCCAGGAGCGCTGCAGCCGGCTGACCAGCCCCTCCATACCGAAGCCCGTCTTGGCGCTCACCAGGCGGATGTCCACCAGCGCGGCTCCCCGCAGCCCGGCCCGGGCGCAGGCCGCCGCCACCCGCTGCCGCAGCCGCCCCAGGTGCCCGCGGCAGTCCCCGGGCAGCAGGTCCACCTTGTTGCCCACCACCAGCACGCCGGCGGCGGGCACGTCGGGGCCCAGCAGCGCCGGCAGCTGCGGCAGCACCGGGTCAGGCAGCTCCATCACGTCCAGCACGTAGAGCAGCAGCGGCCCGCGGCCGTGGCGCGGC